>JARHVA010001843.1:1895000-2427500 GCA_037957365.1 Torreya grandis
ATCTATTTCATGGTTACTTTTACCTGTATAACAAATTTTCAAAGAGTTTTTGCTAGAGGTCCTTACTTCCACAATCAAGTGGGACTATTTATCAAGCCCTTACATGCCAGTTTCATACCTTCAGAGGAACTACCAAACCGTGTCCTAGTGTGGGTGCATCTACCCCACCTTTCGATGGAATGCTACTGAGAAGACACTCTCCAATTGCTTGCATCCTTATTGGGAAGGCCAGTTGGTTCCTCAATGTCACTCCTAGGAAAAAATGTAATGACTTATGTTTGCATTTGTGTTGAAATTGATCTTAATAAGCCATTACCAGATGCTGTTGAAATGAGTGCGAGCACTTTTTCAAGGGTACAATAGTTGGATTATAAAACCCTCCCTTTTCACTATGATTTATGTCATGCTTATGGGCATTTGCAGTGATGGTGTCCCACCTCGAAATCCACTACACCTCAGTCAGCTCAATCTACTCACACTCCTAGTACTGACAAGGACAGGGGTCTGATTCCAAGTGAGGTGCCTGAAACTGATGGTTTTATGTCGGTTAAAGGCTGATATAGAAATAGAGGCCAAAAATGGTCCTTGAAGGGAAGATAATTAGATGACTCACTCAATAGATTTGAAATATTAGATGACCTTAATTAGTAGGAGGTGAATCTCGGGTTGATGATTTTGGACCAGGGGATTGAGGGACTAACTCAGGAGACCAATTTTTTAGGGGTTTTAATTAAAACATAGGATGCTAGAGATTGTCATATGGATATGGACCAATAGCTGATAATTTTGGGAGGAATGACTTCTTCAGTTGCTCCCCTTAAAGAAGACAAAAATATGCCCCTTTCCAAGAAAATTGGGGACTCAGGGGTAGCAAGAAGCAGTAAATCTTCTCCTCATCTCAGACTTCTACAAAAAGACCTTAAGAAAGGAGGGGGAGAGAAATTTGGCAAGCCTAGTAGAAAAAAGGACTTGGAAAAGATCAAGCTACTGGGAGAGACTTTGGTGGAGTTCGGCTCATTAAAGACTTTGGATGCACACTTTTTGAACCCTTTGAAATGATTATAATATCTTGGAATGTAAGGGGTTTGAACAATAGCCCCAGACAAAATGATGTTCACAACCTAATTAAAAGTCATAGGCTAGGTGTCCTTTTCTTGCAAGAGACTAAGCTTTCAATTGAAGACATGTCCAGACTAGCACCCAAGTTGTTGAGGTAAGGAGAATGTCAATGCATTGGCACTACCAAATACTCAGGAGGACTAGCTTGTTTGTGGAACCCATGAAAGATTGGCCTCATAGGCTAGCTGACTTCTAAGTACTCCATGACTATTATTTCTTCTAGCTTTGAGATGGGGGAAGTCATTCTCTTCTCCAATATCTATGCTCCCAATGATTGGTAGGGTAAAAACTCCTTATGGGGCCACATAAGTTTTTTCCGTAGCTTGGCCCCCTTCCACCCTTGGATTATGGAAAGTGATTTTAATGCTATTCTTGATTTGACTGAAAAGAGTGGTGGCACATCAAGGCTAGACCCATCTACTTTTCTAATGCGCAACTACATTGAAAATTTTAATTTAGTTGATGTCAGGCCTAATAATGGATAGTTTACCTAGAACAACCGTAGGAGTGGGAAACATTGCATAGCTGAGAGACTTGACCATTTTTTGGTCTCATCTTTTTGGGTTGGAGGTATGTGGTCTACAAGGTCTAAAATTTTGGACTGGAGAGGATCAGACCATTGGCCCATCAAGCTTAATAATGTCTCACAGTATCACCCATGCTCTCCTTCCTTTGAATTTCAACTCATGTGGCTACAGGATCAATCTCTACATGAGTGTGTTGCCAATTTGTGGCGTTGGGGTAGGCCTACCCATGCTACGATGATGTACATTTTTGCCAAAACACTACAATATGTGAAGTACAATCTCAAGCAGTGGAATCACCAAAGTTTTCTAAACATTTTCCATGCTAAGGCTGTTACACAAACCAATCTTGATGGTATCACAAGAATAATAAGGGAAGAAGGATTGACTGAAGACTTACTACAAGAAGAAACACAGGCTGTGAAAGACCTAGAGGAATGTGAGCTATGGGAGAAAAAATTTTGGAAGCAAAAAGCTCAGGTTGAATGGCTCCAAGAGGGGGACAAAAATACATCCTTTTTCTTCAATTCATCCAAAGCCAGGAGACATGGCAATTCTATTTCAGCCCTAGTCAATGAAAGAGGTGAACAGCTTAACTCCTTTCTGATAATTTCAAAGGAGGTAGTGCAGTACTTCTCTACTCTCTTCAAGGAAGATGCTAACGGGGAATGACCAAAATAAGCTCAGGTTCTCCTCTACATTTCATCATTGGTGATTCATGAAATGAATGAAAATTTAATGAAACCAATCACACTTAGAGAGCTTGAGGAAACCATTATTCAAATGAAAAAAGTGAAAGTAGCTAGACCTTATGGCTTTCCAGCTAAATTCTACCAACAATTCTGGGATATCATCAAACTTGACCTTTTAGCTATTGAATCTTAGTAGAATAAGCAAATGCTTAAGGCTAAAAATGCAACCTATCTTACTCTCATACCCAAATGCGAAGGTGTTGATAGGTTAAGTCAATTCCACCATATATCCCTTTGCAATGTTGTTTACAAAATTATATCTAAAATCATTGTAGATAGGTTAAAAAAAGTGCTGAGTGCTATGATCTCAAAAGATTAGAGTGGTTTTGTGGAAGGCAGTCAAATCCTAGATGGTATTGTTATTGTTGTTAAGTCCATTCACTCCATGGCTAGCTTAAAAGATAAGGCGATGTTCATTAAATTAGACATGGCCAAAGCCTTTGATAGGGTCAGATGGTCATTCCTATGGAAGGTTCTTAGTGCTTTTGGCTTTGTAGATGATTGGACTCAATGGGTCATGAGTTACATTTCCTTAGCTTCCTTCTCAGTACTTATCAATGGAGAACACACAGAGCTTTTTGGTGCTACAAGAGGGTTGTGACAAGGTGATCCTCTGTCTCTGTACCTTTTTCTTCTCCTTGCTGAAGGTTTGGGGGGGTTGATCAATAAGAATAGAGAGGAAGGACATATCCAAGGATGGTGATGGGGAGGGGAATTATCGGCGCAATCACACCTACAATTTGTTGATGGCACTGCCCTTATGGGCATGTCCACAATGACTAAAGATGCTAATTTATGTAAGGTGTTAGATGTTTATTTAATGGCCTCAGGATAAAAGGTTAATGAAGATAAGTTATCCATCTTCTTCTTCAACACTCTGGGCCCTATTTAGTAGTGGATAATGAGGACACTACATTTTTAGATTGGGACACCCCCTTGATTTACTTGGGTATCTCTATCTCAGCTGGTCATACATCCAAAGAATCTTGGCAGACTATTTTGGAGAAATTTTAGGTGAAAGTGAATCATTAGACACACAAGTGGTTATCCTTTGCGGGCTGGGTTTAACTTATCCAATTTGTGGTGTAGGCTTTACCTATTTACAGGTGTATGCTCCAAGTTGCCCTGATGGGAATCATTAAGGAGTTTGATTTGGTTACCATATAATTCTTATGGGATGGTAGTTTGAACTCCACTAAATGGAGCCTTATTAGATGGGAGATTGTTTGTAGCCCCAAACAATATGGCAAGCTCGGTATGAGGGAGATGAACTTAAATGGTATTGCTTTGGCGGCCAAACTTTATTGGTGATGGTGCACTATACAAGACAAGGCTTCGGCCATAATTCTCTCATAGAAGTACTACTCTATAACCATTCAAAGGGACATTCCTCCCTATCTACTTATTTTAAAAGTTTTGGCAATATGGGGTACTCTTAAAAAAGGGGTTCTTCTTATCAAGGATGACTTATTTTAGATTTGTAAATAGGGATCCAAGGCTCTCTTTTGGTCTGGCTCTTGGGATGGTTATCCTCCCATCATTTATCAATTTCTAAATTTGTTGAACCTTTGTCAGAGATTCCTTGATGTTGGCTAGTCTCGGGTGAGTGACTTCAAAGTTTACATTACACAAGGACAGGTGGAGGTAACTTGTTGAAAAGCTCTCAAAACTTGGCCTATTAATGGGACATAGGAAGAAAATGAGGAGCTATTTAGCATCCTTTCTAGGCATCATTGTAGTCCTCTTTATGAGGAGGATGAGTTAGCTTGGTCTCCCAATCCCAAGGGAGCTTACACAGTTTCATCTGGATATCAGGCTTTACTTCTTCAAAGATTGGGCAGGGGGAAGTGCATTGGTGGAGATAGGTTTGGAATAAATTTGCATGGCCTAAATGCAACTATTTTGCTTGGATGTTGGCTTGGAATAGTTGCTTGACCTAGGACAATCTCTAAAAGAGAGGTTTCCAAGGCCCTTCAGTATGTGTTATGCGCAGAGCAGCCGAGGAGGATTCAGCACACCATTTTTTTGCGATGCCCCTTTGCCTTGCAACTCTAGCATTATTGGTGGGATGTTTGGCAGTGCCCATGTTTTCATGCTCAATTTGTGGTTGATTTCTAGAATGGAATGGGAGAACCCCCCTCAAGGATGCCCTTCTTGTAGGACATATGGCTGGGCGGCCCCATTTTTCTATTTTGGCAAATCTGGCTTGAGAGAAATAGGCAAATTTTCTGGGGGGTGAGGGTCATGGTGTAGTAAGTATGGAAAAAAGTGGTGGGGATGATCCAAGAAACCATTCAAGTAAAGAGTGCAATCTACCTTCCTTTGACGAATAAGATGCTCGGGTGGTGGCGTGACTTGGATTCTAGAAGTTAACTGGTAAGTCAGCGACTTGGATTCTAGCAGTTAACTGGTAAGTCAGCGTGTGTCAAGAAGAGCAAGCAGGTCAAGGAGCAGATTCTCAAGGCTGGTTAGTGGCAATGTCCCCCTAGTGGTATTCTTAAGATTAATATGGATGGTTCTTCTAGAGGTAATCTGGGACCCATGGGTATTGGAGGGATAGGAAGGGATTCTGAAGGTATGGTGATTTTTCTTTTTGTAGTTCCTGAGGGGCTGCAAACCATTAACATGATGGAAGGCCAGGCCTTTATTTATGCCCTTGAGAAGGCCCAAGCATTAGGTTGGCATAGGATTATCTATGAATCAGACTCTGAAGTCGTGATTAACCTTCTCATTAAGAGGAAAGTGGTGGATGTCAATTGGCAACTATCTCTGATTGTGCAATAGATTTTGCACATTTGCTCGCTTATGGATAGCATTACTTTTGCTCACATTTCGTGTGAACGGAACAGGGCAGCATATTTTTTGGCTCAATGGGCATCAAACCATTTGGATGGTGGAAACATTGAGGATTGGGGGTCTCTCTTCCTGATGTTGCATTCTAATTTGGAAAGAATTCTGGAGGTTGATAGGGAGGTTCATAATATTGTCTAGTTGGGCTCGTGCCTAGTTTTTCAATTTTTGCTGCTTTCTTCAAGGGGTTTTTACCCCCCGTTCTTATTGTAATGCTTTTCTTTACTTATTAATATTATTTTTACCCCTTTTTAAAACAAACCCTTAGTGTTTTTTCTATGGTTGGATATTTTTATAATATATATTAGTATCATAAGGGATAATTAATGAAAATAATGATTTTTCATGTCTTTATCATAATGGGGGATTCATTGATCTCTTACTTCACCTCATGTGAGAATACAACTTATTTTCTCAAATTGTATGAAAATATATGAATTTTTTAGTCATGTGATATTTTTGTAGGAAAAATATTAGAATAAAAATATATATAAAATTTTAGGATCATTAGCAAGATTCTATTTAAATTGTGTGTGAATAGTAATATAGCATAAGATGTTAGAATGTGGCTAGGTAAAATATAAATATTTCATTTATATGCATATATAATATTTTAAACTATTTATATATAATGGTATATCTAATCAATTAATATGAAACACTACATATCCTTTATGAAGGGGTTAGGTTTTGAGTAAGTTGGAGGTGTTATAAGGATTTAGTGAAAGATGAAAATAAAGATTTAAATACTTATTTGAGAAATATGAGGGGTTTTGTGATATGTTTGATGTTAGATAGAGTTATTTATGTTATTGACCAAATGAATATATTAAAAATGAATCCTATTGATGCCATAAGTACCATTGCAGGATTACAATAAGATATGACTAGCTTTAATATTAGAGGAGTGTGATATAGTGATAAAAAAGAATAGTATCTATGTAAATAATACCTAGTAAATTTAAATTTGATGATGGTGAATGAATAAGAGGTTGAAATAAGTGTGCATGACCTGAAGGATACTTAGACGTAAACCTATTTGAAGTCATTTCCTATGTGTGTAATGATTCTCATAAATAAATATTTAGTGGAAATGAATTGAGATATGTTTAATAGTTTATCTTAATATGGGAAGTGGTAAAGTAAGAACAACATGACTGTGAAAAATAAGTTAGAATATGACTACTCAATTGAAGAGAACAAAATTGACTTAAAAATATCTAATGTTACATGATATATATATGCTCTGCAAAATATATTGAGAAAGGGTATCATTAACCTAGCAGATGCACATGAAGGAAGCATTCATAAATTTTTTCATTAATTATAGTCTCATGTGGGAAAAGTATGTAAATAACCTATGGAGGAACATAACATTGTTCAAATGATACTTTTCTCTTCTTCTTTCTTTTTTTTCTTTTTTTCGTTTTGTTTGGGGACACCTTTGCACCCAAAAAAACTCATTGAAGAATATATTCCAAAAAATTGGTACTTTAAAAAAAAGTAAAAAATATGTAACAAGATATTTTGGGATCAATAAATGTAACACACATGTGGGAGGAAATGGGGAATATTCCTAAAATATTTTAAAAGACATAAAAATGGATCTATCTAAGAAAGAGATACCGATAAATGCGAGTTCAAAAAATATATAAATACCCAAATGACCATGAAAATAAACACTTAAACATGGAGACACAAGAAGATAATGACAAGATAGAAAGATATTGTATATTGAGGAGAATAGATATAACAATTAAGGAGGTAAACATGATGACATTTCTATCTTAATATATGATGGAATATTTTACAATGGTTATTATGATAGAATTTATATCTTAATTAATGAATGTGAGCATTATTAATAACCTAAGTGGTTTTTTCTATGGTTGGATATTTTTATAATGTATATTAGAATCATAATGGATAATTTATTAAAAATAATGATATTTTCATATCTTTAGCATAACGGGGGATTGCTTAATCTCTTACTTCACCTCATGTGAGAATTCAAGTTATTTTCTTAAAATTTATGAAAACATGTGACTTTTTTATTCATATCAAACTTTTGTAGGAAAAATATTAGAATAAAAATATATCACTTTTTTTGGATCATTAGAAAGATTCTATTTAAATTATGTGTGAATAGTAATATAGCAAATGATGTTAGAATGTGGCTAGGTGAAACTTAAATTTAAATATTAAATTTATATGTATATATAATATTTTAAATAATGTAGATATAATGGAATATCTATTCAATTATGATGGGGTTAGGTTTTGAGTAGGCTAGAGTTGCTATAAGAATTTAGTGAAAGATGAAAATAAAGATTTAAAGACTTATTTGAGAAGGAGGAGAGGCTATGTGATATTTTGGATGTTAGATAGAGTTACTTATTCTATGAACATAATGAATATGTTGTAAAGTAATCCTATTGATTCCATAAGTACCATTACAAGATTACAATAAGACATGACTAGATTTAATATTAGAAAAGTGTGATCTAGTGATAAAAAATAATGTTATCTATGTAATTAATACCTAGTCAGTTTAAACTTGATGATGGTGAACAAATAAGAGGTTGGAATAAGTGTTCAAGACCGGAAGGATACTTATACATAAACCTATTTGAAGTCATTTCCTATGTGTGTATTGATTCTCAAAAATAAATATTTAGTAGAAATGAATTGAGATATAATGAATAGTTTAGCTTAATATGGGAAGTGGTAAAATGAGTACAACATGAGTGCAAAAAAGAAGTCAGAATATGACTACTCAATTTATGAGTATGGGTATGGAATAAATAACTAGAGGGAGTAAATGGTGGAATATATTGGTTACTAACACTTGCCAATATTTAAATCCTAATATTATCCAATAAGGAGGCACAAATAAGTATGCATAGGTATGAAGAAAACTAATTTTTTAGTGTATCACAGGTGGTGTTAGTGCCCAAAACCACCCTAAGCATTTGTGCACTTATTGAGAAATTAATGCTTGGTTGTCTAGCTATTGCTTCCTATCTACAAATATTCATATGAAGTCATGAAGTCCTATTTTTATACTAATGTTATAATCATTCTACTATTTTTTACAAACTGTAACATAGAAAGTAAATTAGATTTTGAGAGAATTTGAATCAATTAAGATTTTACAACCACGTATGGACAAGGATACCAAAGGAAACTTTCCTTCCCCCAAATAATTTAATCATGTATCAATGATATTTGCTCCACTAAGATATAAAGTATTAGGTTTTGTAAGGCTTGAAATAGCCCTCATGCCATAGTCTACTACACTCTTGCAACCATAGAGTTCAAGAAGCTCTAGATATTCATAGAGAGCAAGATGTTTTATTGATTCACTAGTTATAAGTATACATAATATAAGCCTGACAGACAAAAGGGGGAAAAAAGTATCCAAAAGACCAAGAAAGGCCAAATTAGACAAATAAAAGGTGTTGTAGTATTCAAATTTTTTCAAATTCTTGTATGTATAAGTGCACTAAAACCTACATCATTAATTGTCATTAATCCCCCAATATTTATTGATTTCATATTTTTTCAAGCCTCAACCAATATAAAAATATCCATGTCATTTACTCAACTAAAAAATGTTGAATTACCTTTCTACGAACAAGGGATAGATGAGTGAAATAATTTGCATGTGGGTGATATAGAATAGATGGATTTTTATTCTAATTTGAGAGTCCTCCTCCATTACTTCATATGGAATACTCTCAAATCCAAGATTTACCATTATGATCTCCTTGGATTTCATTTGAAATTCCACACTAAGTGCAAACTGGAAGTTCTTTGAAGATAAAAAGTAAAGAAAGAGAAAGCACACACCAACCGGTAAGTTCCATAAATGGAATTCAAGGAAATAAAGAAATAAAATATAATGACAAATATAAAGGTGTGTAATCTTGATAGAGATTGAATGTTGACTGCAAGTTTCACAAACTATAAATGATGCCATAAATTTCTACAGGGATTTGTAGTAGGATATGCATGTGTAAAATGCACATATTAAATATGTAACTTGGAAAGTGCTCTCCTAGATCTAAAACCTAATGAATACTATGTGTAAGAAAAGGTCCGTGGTAGAGAATGGAAACCAAGATGCACTTTTCAAGTTACAAACTTGCAATGTGCATGTAAACATTTGAATCCTAATAGAATGAAGTACATGGAATAAATATCAAAGAGGAATGCATATTTATAAGTTATAAACTATGGTATAACTTGTAGAAACCATGGTATAATTATTTACTACATGGGGAAGAAATGAATAGTGGATAAATAATGTGAGAGTTCAACTTAGCACGTTTGATAACTTGGAATGTGTGTCCTGATCTCCCATTCTTGACAACCTTCCACAATAGGATTGTAACATGCCAAAAGCTTTCAAACAATAATGTGTAAATTTTTAAGGAGGTCATGGACTTATTCCATGCCCTAAGAAAAAAAAAAAAAAAAATTATATACCAACTATAAGTTTATAAAAATATGGAGTGATTTAGTAGGAGAGAAGGCTTTCATCTTGCTAGGAGAAGAAAAACATTGATTGGTCAAAGGGACTTGGATTAGATTGAGAAAATGAAGAAAAATGTGTAAATGGAAATAGAGAGATAAGAAGAGATTCCTAATTTAGATTGAGAGATGATGGAATATGAAAAAGAGAGGCTTACATAAGGCCATTTAATAATGGGCATATCTACTTTATTGAAATCCATAAAGTATGTATGGTCATCTATAAGATTGTTAACTTGTATATTGTTGAGCCTTATTTAACCGATCAATGGCCGACCCTTCAATTTGTAATAATAATGAAAATATTATTGGGGGGAAATATAGTACAAGGTGGTGTAACATAATCATCATGACAAACTAATAAATGATTGTCTAATTTAATCCTAATAGTAATGCCTATTGAATCTACCATTTTAGGGTCATAATACTGATTTCAAACTATGTACTTCTTGACAGAGATCTTAACCTAATTATTACAATCTTTGGTATGGCTGAGATTTTCCTAGGTAATGTTACTCATATCAGTACATGGGTTATTGTCAAGGTTGGATATTTGGCCCCAAAGTATGCTATGCATGGCCATCTAATAAATAAAGCAAACATTTACAATCTAAGGATACTTGTTCTTGAGATGATCAGTGACAGGAGTAATACCATTACTAACCTCTTATATGAGAATCAACTGATTTTGGAATAGACATGGAATTATAAGGATGAGAACCAATTTTTATATGTTATTGATCCAAATTTAGAAGAGTATCCCACACAATAGGTTTTGCATTTCATTGAGTTTTCACAATTATGCACACAAGCTATAGCAAATTTCAGGCCTTCCATGTCTCAAGTGGTGGCAATGCTTACAAAAGATAAATATGGATGAAAACCTAGTTGAAACACTTGTTAACCTTTAAAATCTATCTAATTTCATTACACATTATGCAAGGTTTGAAGAATGTCCATGTTTTTAGGGAAATACATATATTAATTGGTGAATACTTCATATTCATATGCATTGTGCACAAATAAAGAATTTTGTGATGGGTCATAAGATAGAGAAAGAGTTGGCTTCTAGAAATAAATTTTTGAGAAGGTACTTTTATAAACTAGGTTAGAATGGAGTCAGGTGGAATGTCAAGAAAGGGAAATTTTAAAAATCTACAAACGAGGCTCCAAAGTCGATGAGATATCATGGTGGGAGAAGTAGCTTGAAAAAAAAAGTTTTCAAAATACAAGTTGCAATATGCAGTCAACTCTCCCTATCCCCTCGGTAAAAGCAAGTGTAAAAATTCAACTCAAGAGGATTTCCAGGGAGATTTCAAGGCGTAATGCAATTTTGCATATTTGCAAATGTGCAAATTGCATGTTGCACTTAGATCTCCCAGAGCCACTAGTCAATGTTGGTCAAACATGGGGTTCGAGTTCAAAGTGAAACTTTTAATGCCAATTGTAATTTTGTATTTTTTCAAATTAAAAATTACATTTGAAGTTCCCAAGTCTACAAAGGGAACTTTTCAGGGGAATTTTAACTACAATTTGTAAGTTGCAATTTGCACATGGAGTTCCAAGTTCTCTTAGGAATCTTTTGAGGGGAATTGTAACTACAATTTATAAGTTATAATTTGCACTTGGAGTTCTCAGTTCCCTACAGAAACTTTTTAGAGGAACTACAACTTTAAATTACAAGCTAAAAATGTACTACTAAGTTCTGAATTTCCTACAAATAAAGAAAGTGAAAAATTGCTAATGGGACGCAAAGTTCCCCAAAAGGCTAAAAACTAAAAAGTAATGCATTTAAGCATTAAAAAAATTGGTGGCAACCCTAAAGGTCAAAAATTCAAAAAATCAAAGTGTTGAAAGGCATATTGGATCAAAAAGGCAAAAAGGTTAAAAATAACCTAAGTCTTACATTTTCTCATATTTTTATTGTTCAAACACATCCATGGGAGAAATATTACAGGTTTAAAAGGGCAAGGTGTGCCATTCCAAATAATATCATTCCAATGGCCATGGTTTAGAATATTCCTATGAAATCATTGAAAATTAGGGGTGTTCTTTGGCATGCAAAAGAGGTAGGGAAGTTATCCAGGAGATTCCAACTATAGAAATGAATGGTCAAAGACATATCTAGGTAGTTTCATAAGAAGACAAAGGGTTTGTTTTACTACAAGGTGAATATTCTCCTTTTAGTTTAAGTAAAATGTATTTATAGCTAAGAAATAAAAGGGTTTATTATAAATCATCATCATTACATGTAGAGACAATTAATAGAATCATTTTCATTGAAAAGGGATGAAGATTCCAGGTGTGCCACGAAGCATATTCTATTTGGAAGTATCTTGGTAGAACTATGAGGGCTAACTGCAAGTTTTCAATATTGAAAATTGCAACACATATTCCCATATTGAAAATGGGTGAGAAATTATATAAAAATATGGCATGTCCTCTTTTCTAAGGTTATTGTTGGTTGTTTTTCTATAAGCCTAAGGCTCTTTAAAATTTTGGGATCCATTGTTGTGTGTGTATTTTGTCTCTCTTGCTAAGTTGGTTGTAGTTGTATATCCATTATCAATCTCTAAGAGAATTGTAATGGCTCCCTTGTCCAACACGGAGTAAAGTCACCATGCTTGTCCCCATTGAAGCATTCTAAAACACTGATGTATGTAAGATTTTCTTTCAAGATAATGGAAAATACTTATGATTTTTACTCTTTCCTATTGATGAAATGTAATGATATGTTTCACAAGTTATGTTGATTGGATATCTAGTTTAATGCTTATTACTAGTTGTCATTTTGTGTATAGATCTAGGTTATAAACCCCTTTTTCATAGTGATTTGGAAATATGTCGTTCAATACCTCTTAAAGGAATATTTAGTTTATGTATTTAATAGGAAAAGGTATTTGAAATTCTAGTTGTAGTGTATGCTTTATGATTTCAGGAATCATTCAGTTATTTGCATTATATTGACAGTAATGGATGAAAATCATTACTAGTAATTCCCCTTAGCTTGTATTTCAATTTTCCTACATCTTTACAAATGAGTATGGTCATGAATGCTAAAATAATCCCTATTATTTTAAAATAACTAGCACACCACTCTTTTTTAATAACTATCTAACTCATCTTATGATATTCTACCCTAAAACTAATATCCCTTATTGCATATTATGATTGATATTTTCCTGTAGATGCATAAAAATTGCATATATAAAATGTATGTTTTTTTCGCTCTTTGAATCTTAGCATTGTAATCTTAAATTTAACCCCTTGTTATTATAAATTCATTAGAATGCCCATCTATATTCAGTAACTTGTGTTTAACTTAGAGCATTTTCACATTTATTGTGACAACCCTTCTTGGCTAGAGTGTGCAAGTTTGGTTATTCCCTGGTTAGATCTATGTTTTGTGCCAAAAATCCCCATTGATATTGAATTATAGTATCCCTCCATGTAAGAAAGCTACCCCTTAGGTCCTCTCACATTAGTTCAAGTAGAGCCAAAAGTAGTAGGGTACTAACCATACCCTCTATCAGTGCTTTCCAATCATTGTCTATGTCCAGTCCATCCATGTGCTAAACCTTTCCATGGATATAATGAGATATCAGTGGGTTTATCATCCACATTTTCCATTTTTATCAAGTGTGAACTTTTAAGTGAGAGAGTTTTATAATTGGGAACCAACACTCTACAAGCACCATTATCGAGGATAATTATTATCACCCATGTTTCCAAGCACTCTTATATAGAGTTGATTTTAAGTTTAGGTTTGAAAATCTTCTCTACCAATATTTGATGCAACTAACCTTAGCTACATTTTTAAACAAATTTTATTCATATTATCTCATATGTTTTAAATTTGGGTTTATTTGAGCATGCTTATACTATCCTTTCCATCAATTACCCAATACTCCACTGGGGACATGCTAAGAGTTGAAAGATTTGATAAATTGACTTCTACTAATTTATTTTAAGGAGCTATAAATTTGTCATTTTTTAAGGTGGTTTCCCTTTTAAACATGAGTAAAAAAATTTCAATGTCTTTGATTTGATATATCATAGATAATTTTAGCAAGATATGGTTTTATTATTTATCACTGTAACTTTGTATACTATTATATTATATAAGTTTCCTTCTAGTGGTAACTCCAAAATATCATCTAATTTGAAAGAAAGATCAGTTTCCATTTTCAACATCTTCAATTTGAGTGCACTTTTGATTAAAAATATAGAAGTACTGAGATCATCCTTCAAATTTGACTCATCAAAACAACTTGTTTCACCATTAAGTATTCATCAAAGAAGGAGACAATTTTTGAGGCTAACTAAAAGACAAAGTTCAATTGTTAAGGATTGTTTGGAATACCAAGATTCTAGTACACTTGAGGGTTTTATTTTACTTCCTATTTTTGAATATTATCATATCTCTCGAATTAATTTATAACCTTATAGTACTATTTATTTTCCATCTCCTTATCAACTAGCCAAATCTCCTCATATGCGTGATCCCCCAAGTCCACCTCACTCACCCCCTCATAGCCCTTTGCCATTTGATCTTGAACCTACCATTGAAAAAATCAAGAAGCATAGGGATCAATATGAGAATGATCATATTGCATTCCACATTACCATATTTAGACCTATCAATTTTTATGAAATGGAAGGTTATCCTAATTAAGTCATGAATGAAGTAAGGAATCACCTTCTTATGTTTCAAGGGAACAATGCAATGATTGGTGATCAACACTTAAGGGATTCTCACATTATCATTGAGGATAATGAGGTTGAGCATGAATATTTTTGCATTAATTTTTTTGTGAACACATTGGAATAAGACACTCATGAGTGGTTAAATTCCCTTCCCCATGGATGCATTGATTCATGGGAAGAAATGAAGAATTTTTTTTCAAAATTTAGTATGCTAATAGGGTTGATACTAGGTTTATCTTGGTAGAATTTTAAAACATCAAAAATAACCCTAATGATTATGTGTATGATTTTAATACATGGTTAAATAAAAATATGATGAGGCTATCTAAAAACATTAGGCTGAGTTATCTAACATGGTTGATTATGTATTGTTATGCTTTTGACAAGAAGGTTATTTATTACTTGAGAGACAAAGATCCCATGAATTTGAATTTTCAATTTAACATGGCCATCTAAATTGAGAATACCATAAAATTTGTGGGAATTCCCATGAACAAGTGGGATGATGTGAAATTATTCAATCCAAAAAAATGCAGTCGACTAAGGCAACCAACCTTAGGGAGACTATTATGATGTTGGCCTTCACTATCAAGGAGATGTCCTAAAAGTTGGATAGAGATGAGAAGCAGCCACCTCATTGGTTTATAAGTCAATATATAGATCCAAATATCAATAAAACACAAGGGATGCTTTCTTTCCATAATAGGGATAATCACAAAGGGAATATGCCTGCACGTGATGATAGAAATCAGAATAGAGGAGTTGGGAAGGAAATGTCTGATCCATTAAGTGTAAAATTTAATGTAGTAGGTTGTGATATATACATTGATTAGTGTGATAAATGCTTCCTTATAAATCTTCTATGTGGTATTTCTAACCCAATTGATGAAGATGTGGATGAACCTAAGTCTACATCTAATGATGATGAGATTTTCATGGTTGATTGTCAAGTCTCTTGAAGAAAAATGTTTGCCTCCACAATATTTTTATGTGCTACTAATTTTGATCATTTTTTTAGTATGATCAAGAAGGTAAGTGTCCAAAATCTCAAATTTTATTTTGATGTTAATATGGCATAAGCATATGAATTACCCAATCATGATTTTAAACTTTTGAATTCCATGATGAATAAGAAATATGGTGGGAGGATTCCTTTAGTTGAGAATACTCAGTTTATAATTAACACAAAAGTTTCCAAATAAAAATATTACAAATTGAGAAGTAGGCAATAAGGTGTTTCTCTTGAAGATAATATCCCTAAAAATCTAAGGGCAGGGGATTCAACTAAGGAAATTAATAAAAATACATTAGTCCCAAGTTGGTCCAATCTAGTACCTATTTCCTAATTTTCCAAACCAAAAGGTGGTCCAACCAAGAATAGAGTACCCATATTGTCTATTATCCCCAAGTGTGTCAATGATGTTATAAATAACCCACCATTGAAGACTATCACTAAACATGCAAATCTATCCCATCATATTCCACTTCAGACATTAAATGATTATATTCCACATGAAGGTATTGCCACCCTTCCACCAAATACATCTCTTCCTCATCATAGTGTGTGTGATATGGCTTAGGTGTTGAGTCAAATAAATATCACTTGTCATTTTTTAGTTATTAATAATACCTAAACATAAGAAGAGGGCATTTGAGTACTTAGAATTTGGCAAGAGTTCTATTGAAAATGAGATGACTTCACTCAAACACTCCTAGAAAGTGATGAAGAATCTGAAGAGATTATCAAACCAACTATGAAGGTCTATTTTATAACTAAATTATTAGAAATTTAACTAAATATGGATCTATTTTACACAACCCTATTGATTAATGGCTTAATTTTTCACAAGTACATGTTTTATTATCAATATTCTTACAATGTGATGCCGCTAGGTGTCCTCAATGAACTTGGAGTGAAAATTACATTGAACTTTGGAAAGTGATATACCATGGACTCATGAGAGGTACCATTTATGGGATAAGTTAAAGGGTTAGTGGTGAAGTTGGTAGTGCATCTAGATAAGTATTTGAATATAGACATGGTAGTTATGAACTACCCACTCAAATGGGGGATGTTTCTATGATGAAAATGGGATACTAGAATGGATGGAAGTGTACAAATGGACCTTTATTATACCACCATTCCTTTGGAGGATAACATGGTTAGACTTTAGAGAGAGTTGAATATGTTACATGTAATTGAAGATTTAAAGCATGCTCTCAATGAATTGTTGTGCATAAATGTGGAATTGGGTAACTTCATTGGAAATGTGGATGTTGTTGATAATCCATTTCTTCTTGATGATGAGTTTGAAAAGGAAGGTATTATTTAGATAATTTCATTTAATGGGACTTTCTCCAATGTAAAAGGAACTAGGTTTGTCTTTTATGCCCCAAAATAATAGTTATTTTTAGTTTTATTTCAAGATTTCCTTTGAGTATATGAATTACATTGATAACTATGAGGCACTCTTACTTGGTAATCACCTGATTGCATCTAATAAATAAGCTTACGTGTAGCTGATGAAGAAGTACCAAGATTTCTTGGCTTGGTCTTATCTAGATTTGAAGACAAGAGAGAGGAGTTGTTTCAACATGTCATCATATCATAGCATAGTAGTAGACCTTTCAAGAAAATTTAGAGATTGATTTACTTCATCATGGCCACCAAGATTATATAAAAGTTAAATAAATTAAGGGATGGAAAGATATTTGATCTGTCAATTAATAGTAAACATATAAAACATTTTTTAGACTGAATCCATGACTGTGTATACTATTGTATAATGTATATCTTCATTATTTTGTTGATCCTCTAATATGGGACCTTGTTTATAAAGTTCCTTTCATCATTTTTGTCATGTGTTAAGTTTCAAATCCTCCTAATCTATTTTTGTTGATCTAACTTGCTTTATTGAGTTTTTATTGGTGCTTGATGAAATTGTCAAGTGTTAACTCTATAGCCCCATGGATTGGTACCTAGTCTTATGTTTTGGGGTTATTTGCACACCCATAGGGGGTGTACATCCAAATTTGAGAGCCATTTTTAGTTTCCAAATCTACACTAAGTATTCTTGCCCTTGTTGATAAATTAATGCTTGGTTGTCTATCTATTACATCATGTCTGTAAGTGTTCATCCAAAGTTATGAAGTCCTATTTTTCCACTATTATTACATTATACTATTTTTTACAAACCATAGCTTACAAATTCAATTGGAGTTTTCAATAAGTTGCATTATTTACTATTCTACAACCATTTAAAGACAATTATACCAAAATAAACTTTCCTTCTCCCAAATAATTTAATCCTATATTAGTGATATCTAGTCCACTAAGATATAAAGTATTTAATTTTGTAAGTCTTTAAATATCCCTCATGACATAGTTTTCTACACTCTTTCAACCATTGAGATCAATAAACTTGAGATTATCATAGAGAGCAAGATGTTTTATTGATTCACTAGTTATAAGTTTGCATAATATCATCTTGATAGACAAATGGGAAAGAGAAGTATCCAGAAGACCAAGAAAAGCTAAATCAAACAAATCAAATGTGTTATAGAGTTAAAATTATTTAAAAGTATTTTAGGTATGTATGAGTGCATTAAAACATACATATATTATTCTCTTGAATCCTCTAAGTTTTATTGATTTCATATTTTTTCAAGCCTCAGATAATAGAAAAATACCCATGTCATTTACTCATCTAAAAAATGTTGAATTTACCTTTCTATGAACAAGGGATATATGAGAAAAATAATTTTCATGCGGGTGATGCATAATGAAGGGATTATAATTATAATTTAAAGAGGATTTCATCCATCACTTCATATGGTAGACTCTCAAATCCATGCTTTGACACTTTGACCTTCTTAGCTTCCATCTAAAATTCCACACTAAGTGTAAATTGGGAGTTGTTGGAAGATAAAAGGTAAATAAATAAAAATCTCATGCCAACTAGTGATTTTCATGAATGGAAGGCATGGAAATAAATAAAAATTTAATTATGACAAATATAAAGGTGTTTAAGATTGATAGAGATTACAACATTGACTACAAGTTTGATAAACTACAAGTGATGTCGTAAAGTTCCATGGGGATTTGTAGTAGGAGATGCATGTGTGAAATGCACATATTAAATATGAAACTTATAAAGTGCGCTTCTAACTATAAAACCTAGTGAAGACTATGTATAAATGAAGGTCTATGGTGGAAAATGGAAACTAAGATGCACTTTACAAGTTGTGAACTTGCAATGCACATGTAAACCTCTAGATCTTGGTAGAATGAAGCACATGGAAGAAATATAAAAGAGGAATGAATATTTATATGTTACATCTTTAATCTAAGTAATGTATAGAAAACTTCAAGATGACACCAATAATGAAGCAAAGGTGCAAGCTCTTGCCAGTCGGATAGAACTAGAAATCCAATGTGATATTTTTACACTTTTAGAACCTATTGCATAGCTATTGACTGCATAGAGAAGAAATAAATAGTAGAGAAATAAGGTGAGGGTACAACTTAGCATGTTTTCTATCATGTAATGTGTGTCTTGATTTCCCATTCCCAAAAGCCTTGCATGGAAGGATTATAACATGCCAAAATCTTTCAAACAATAATGTGTAAAGTTGAAAGGAGTTGGATTTATTCCATCCCCAAAGAAAAAATAAATAATATATTTTTGGATACTAATATACCCTTTTAGAAAATTGGATTGATTAAATGAAAGAGAAGGCTTTTCATCTTGCTAGGAGGAGGGAAACATTGACTAGTTAGAGGGACTTGGCTCAGATTCAAGAAATGAATAAAAATGTGCAAATGGAAATAGAGAGATAAGAAGAGATGCCTAATTTATATCAAGAGATGATGACTTCTAAAAAAGAGAGGCATGAAAATTAATAAATTGAATAAAAGGAAATACCTTATGGATATGGGCATATCTACTTTTTTGATATTCATAAAGCACATATAGACATCTATAAGGTTGTTAACTTGTATATTGTTGAACCTAATGTAACCAGTCAATGGTTAGCCCTTAATTTTGTAATAATAATGAAAACACTATTGGGGTAAAATGTAGTGCAAGGGGGTGTAGCAGAATCAACATGAGAATCTACTAAATGATTGTGGAATTTAAGCCCACTAGGAATGCATATTGAATCTTCCATTTTAGGCTCACAATATTAATTTCAATTTTATCCTAAGACTTTCTATAAATGCATTTGTAGATATCCAAACCTATGATATTAAATATATGTATTTCTTAATAGAGATGTTAACCTAAATATTACAAAATTTGGTATGGTTGAGCATTTCCTAGGTAATGTCACTCATATTAGTACACAATTTACTAGCATGGTTGGTTATTTGGCCCCAGAGTATGCCATGCATTGCTAAATAACAAAGAAAGTAAACATTTACAATTTTGGGATACTTGTTCTTGAGATGAATAGTGGCAAGATTAATACCATGATTAACCTCTCAGATGAGAAGCAATTTCTTTTTGAATGGCCATGGAATTATAGGGAAGACAAAAAAATTTAGATGTTGTTAATCCAAGGTTAAAATATTATCCCACATAAAAGGTTATATGTTTCATCAAGGTTGCATTTTTATTCACACAAGATACAACAAATTTTAGGCCTTACATGTCTCAAGTGGTGGAAATGCTTACAAATGAAAGAAATATAGATGATAACCTAGTTCAACACATGCTAACCATTAAAATCTATCTAAGTTCATAACACATTGTGAAAGATTTGAGGAATGTACATGTCTACAAGGAAATACGTATTTTCATTGGTGAATGCTTCAGATTCAAATGCATTGTTCAAAAAGAGAGACATTTTTTTTGGGACATTAGATAGAGAAAGAGTTAGCTTCCAAAAATAACTTTTCAAGAAGGTGCTTTCCTAAACCAAGTTGGAATAGAGTCAGGTGGAAAGTAATAAAAGGTCAAGTTTTGAATGTTTAAAATAAGGATCCAAAGTATGCAAAATATTTTGATAGAAAATGTAACTTGTAAAAATATTTTTTCAAAATGCAAGTTGAAATATACAGTCAACTCTCCCAATTCCATTGATCAAAGCAAGTGCAAAAAGTCAACTCAAGAGGAACTTCAAGGAGATTTTGAGTAGGAATGCAAATTTTTATATTTTCACATGTGTAAATTAAAATTTACACTTGGATCTCCAAAACCCACCAGTCAAACATGGGGTCCTCATTCAAAGCAAAACTATCAAGGCTAATTACAATTTTGCATTTTTTTCAAATTACAAATTACACTTGAAGTTCCCATGTCTGCTAAGGGAACTTTTGAGGGGAATTTCAACTATAATTTTCAAGTTGAAATTTTCACTTGGATTTTTTAGTTTCCTACATGAACTTTTTTGGGGAATTACAACTATGAATTACAAGTTGCCAATTTGCAAGTTGAAAATGTGTTGCTAAGTTCTAGATTTCCCCTAAACAAAGAAAGTACAAAATTACTAATAGGACCTAGAGTTTCCCAAAAAACTAAAAAGTGAAAAGTTAGCGACAACCCTAAAAGTTAAAAACTAAACAAAATAAACTATTGAAAGGCATATTGGATAAAAAAGGCAAAATGGTAAAAAAAAAATAACCTAAGTCTTGTATTTTTTCATATTTTACTTGTTCAAACACATCCATAGGATAAATATTATAGGTTTTCAAGGCCAAGGATCTATTATATTCTCATGAAATCATTGGAAATAAGGGGTGTTCTTTAGCATGCATAATAGAAAGGACAGATGCCCAAGAGATTCTAGCTATGCAAGTGGGTGGTCAAATACATGTCTAGGTAGTTTTTTAAGAAAATAAAGGGTTTTTTTTCTCCAAGGTTAATATTATCCTTCTAGCTCAAGTAAACTACATTTCTAACTAATAAATCAAAAACTTTGTTACAAATCTTCATCATTACATGTAGAGGTTGTTAAGAGAATTATTTTACTAGTAAATGAATTAAGAATATAAGAATGGAAAGGATCATATTCTAGATGAAATCATCTTGGAATAAATTTGAGGGCTAATTAAAAGTTTGTATATTTAAAATTACAACACATGTTCCTAGATTTCAAATGGGTGTGAAATTGTATAACAACAGGGATTGTCCTCTTTTCTAAGGTTCTTGGTTTTTTTTTAATCTCTAAGTCTTAGGCTCTTCTAAATTTTGGGATCCATTAATATGTTTGAATTTTGTCTCTCTTTATAAGGTGTTTATAATTTTGTAACTAGTAACAAGCTCTGATAATAATGTAATATGCCTCCCTTGTCCAACAAGGAGTAAACTTGCCATGTTTGTCCCCATGGAAACATTCTGAAACACTGATGTATGTAATATTTGCTTTCAAGATAATGTAAAATACTTATGGTTTTTAATCTTTCCTATTGATTAAATTCAATGATATGTTTCAAAAGTTTTATTGATTGGATATCTAGTTTAATGCTTATTATTGATTGTCATTTTGTGCATAGATCTAGGTTATAAACCCCTTTCTACATAGTGATTTAGAAATATGTTGTTGAATACCTCTTAAGGTCACCCTGGGTCTACAGATTCAATAGGAAAAGGTATTTAATATTCTAGTTGTGGTGTATGCTTTAGGATTTCAATAATCATTTTGGTATTTGAATTGTATTGGTACCAATGGTTTCAAATCACTCTTTGTATTTCCCCTTAGATTGTATTTCAATTTTCCTACATCTTTTAAAATGAGTAATGTCATAAATGTTGAAATATTCCCAAGTGTTTTAAATCCACCAACACACCAATCTTTTTTAATAACTATATAACTCATCCTACCCTATTCTACCCTACAAATAATACCCCTTGTTTCATGTTATGAGTGTTATATGCCTACAAACGCATAAAAATTGCATATGTAAAATTTGTCTCTATTTTTATCTTTGAATCTTAGCATTGAAGTCTTCCATTTGATCCCCTATTGTTGAAAATTCTTTAGATTGAATTTTGTAATCAATTTTCCATCTATCTTCAGTAGCTTGTGTTTGAGATAGAGCATTTGTACATTCCTTTTGATAATCCTTCTTAGTCGGAGTGTGTAACTTTGGTTATGCCCTAGTAAGATCTGCATTTTGTGCCAAAAATACCCATGAAGATTGAATTTTAGTATCCCTCCATGTGATCAAGATATTTCTTAGGTCCTTTCACCTTGGTGTAGATATATCTATAAGTAGCATGGAGCTAACCATACCCTTTATCATTACTTTCTATTCATTTTCTGCATCTATTCCATCTGTGTGTTAAACCCTTCCTTGAATATAACTGCATATCAATTGGTTTATCATCCACATTTACCATTTTTATCAAGTGTGAAAGACTAAGATAAAGAGGTGCACAATTGGGAAATAATAGGTGGACCTATTAATTATGATATATTATATAATTTTCATCATGCTTTATTTCATGTACCCTTTGATTATTTAATATTTTATCACATTCTAGACACCAAAATATGGTTTAAACAATTGTGTATTTCTATTTATGATGACTTTGAGTTGATATTGTAAACATTTTTTCATATAAATAGAGAAAATAAACTAAGGTGTTGTATATACAATTTTAAATATAAAAATTAACATAAAAATCTATAATTAACAAAGAAAAGTAGAAATTAACAAGGCTAAACGATGCAAAAGAGAGATAAACTTATCTCTTTATGTTATCAGTTGATTGAATAAGAAAACAAAATGCATGATTAGATAGAATGAAAAAAAATCAAAAACCTTTCATAATTTGTTTCTAAGTTCCCTCAAGGAGAGGAAAAACCAATAGAGGACAAGAGAAAGTGACACTATTATCCATGTTGGTTGATCTTGTATTTTCACAGCAAAACTTGAAATTTTGGAATAATCAGGTGTGAGTAAAAATTAGGTCTTCTTTTGTTGATTTTGTCTTTAACATTGTGTAAATACATTTTATGTGCCTTATTAAATTTTAAAACCCTCACTTTGTGACACAATGATAAAAATGATATGAAGGTGTAAATGGGATTAGTCACTGGATTTCTGTTATACCTTAAAACCTAACTATGTTGAGTGTTTCATACATACCAATATTTATAATAGGGATCAAACCTCATTGTAGTTATTCCACATTAGTGATTTTTTCTATTATGATCCATTTATTATATTAATTCATCTAAAATTACCTTCAGTGCTTGATCATATGGGATTAGGGTTGTATAAAACTATATTATGACTTGCTTACGTACTGTTTAAAGCGATTCAAATATTATTTAGGAAGAATAAGAAACTTTTGCTCAATGTGTACTTGTGTTGATAAGCCTTGTGGTGAATTTAAAATACTAGTCATGCAATAAGTCATTTGAATGTGTATTTATAACAATCTTATAGATATTACAACATCTAGGGATCTTAAAAGTAGGAAGCCCAATCTTACAAAGGGTTTCATTTGAAAATATGACCATTGACAAGAACTCATCAAAATCATATGATAAGGATAATATTTATGGTTGTTATTATCCTGGTTGGTTTATTTTTTCCTATAAATAAACATTCTAGAATTTGGGTGTGGATTATGGCATATAGATTTAGAGAGCTATTTTTGGAAATAGTAAAGATATGTGTTTGAAAATTTATGGTTAGAAGATAAGATAGGTCCTCTCTTAGGCTAAAGATAGGTCTAAATGGTGAAATAGGTGTCAATGAAATACATAATTTAATTAGAGATAAAATGGATATAATAGGCATGATCAAGTATTCATGACCATAGTTAGGTTAATACATCCCCCCTCCTCTTAGACTTAAGATAGGTTTAAATGGTTAAATAGGTGTACATTAAATGTATAAGTTAATTAATGATTAAAATTGGTAAATAGGCATGACCAAGTATTTATGATGATATTCAAGTGACTAAATTTTTCCCCCAAATGATTAGAGACTATAAAACCTATAAAAAGAACAAAGTAGTTATTTCATTCCTTTGAAAACTTGAATTTGAAAATTTGAGACTTTTCTAGAATTTTTACTATTTTTTATTTGAAATTAACTTTTTTGGAATCATGGTCTTGTGTGGGAAATGTATGTGATTGTATAAATTATGTCAACTAAAAAATAGCTTCTCTCATGTTATTTTTTTAATTCCTCATTGTGTTGTTATACTACAAAACTATGACACCAAAGTATGAAAGAATGATGTGGATTTCATTTTTTCCCTATACCATTTTTAAAATAAATTTAATGTACTTAAAAAGTTAGAAAAAATTCATCCTTAGCGTATCTTTTCATAAATACAAATAATATATAATGCTTAGTTTATTTTCAAATGCATATGTAATTATGAGAAATGTAGAGGTGCAAATAGGTATAGACATGATTGGGATCTATGGTCATATTTTTCAAGTATTGTTTCTAGAATCCTATAAACTTAAATCAATGTAGGTGTCTTGATCCCAATGAAACTATCTGGTATAGAATATTCACTATTTTTTTTAATGACCATTTGGATCCTTATATATTTTCTATCACCTATCTATTGATATATTTTATTTTTGTATATAAGATATCGATGATTTTTATCAATCAGACCCTATCTCTTCACCTTAGGTATTTTAATATCACCAAAAATGGGTTAGTAGACTCACAGTGTTGAGCTAACCTCAAGAATCCCTATGTATGAGTGTTTCCTACATAGTCAATACACAAAGGAGGGATTTGTACATATGTTGGTATCCCCTAAGTGTTGGCTAGTGTGTGCACAAGGGTAAATATACTATATTCAAGGGCTTACAATGATAGAACTTGCAACTTGACAAAAATTTCTCATAGGTTATTCTTTGAGTCCTTCATACATGTAATATGATTATACCTATGAATGATATGAAATTAGGGAATAATATGAAGTAGGCATTAGTTGTAAAATTTATTGATTAATTTTAAATATGTGCTTGATTTTTTTTAATATATGGATAACATGATGTATTTGATTTATATTTATACCACACATTTTGAAAATATGTCATGGTATAGTTAAATTAAAAAAATGGTTGATCTATAGGATAACAAATGATTAAAATTTAGATGAAATTTTAGGACTCGAAACATGATAAAAATATGAACACTTGCATCGATATAAGTTTCTCTACATGGGACGTAAGTGTTCGATATGCTAGGAAAATTACTAAGAATATGAGATTGACATTGAAGGATATATATAGGGTTTCAGACATTATGTTTACTAAAATACATCTAGGTCATCATAAATAAAGGTTCAAACCATAAGATAAATATTTAGGCATATAAGATGACAAATGCAAGCCTTTCGCTAGTAGGGAGCTATAGAACTAAAAAGTATGATAAGTATTTATCAAGGATATAAGGCTGAAATTTTATATAAATTATATTTTAGTGTCTAAAATAAATATCCATTACAATTATAGGTTCTTCAACCCTTTTCAATATTTATAGAGTTTTATGAATATTCATGTAGCCATAAATTTAAAAACAAAATAGGAAAATATATGTTATAGGTACTATGCTATTTTTATTTTTATTTTTTATTGAATTGACATTTTAAAAAGATGTACTTCATTTTTATAAAAATTAAGGACCATGAAACAAAAGAAAAATAAAAATCAATGTTATTAGTTAATTTGGATGAAGAATTATTTATCCCCACCCACCTCCACCTCTCCATCTCATGTAAAACATTAGAGTAAACACATTCATCTTAGTGGTGGTGGTGGTGGTGGTAGTAGTTATAATTATTTATTCCCAACACAACATTGAATAACCAATTAAGACCCAAAACCTATAGCATAGAAGATAGGAATAAATGCAATCTTCATAAGAGAATCACCCTGTACTCCCTCCCCTCAAGTGATTAATTTTATCATTTTAAAGGAAAATTCTACCCTTTTTGTATGTATAATTTTTTTTAAGTAATTACGAATGAACAAATAAAATATAGTAAAAATCAAGATAATGTAATGAAGGAATGAAAGTGTGTATTTTATAAAATTAGAACCTAAAAAAATAAAGTGTGCTACTGATACTCTAAAATATTTTTGAAGTAGAACTCACACAAACCAAAAATAAATTACTATGAAATTTCCTGACCACTTTTTAAACAAAATTTATTTTGTTTTATTAGAACATTCGATAATAATCAACAACAAATTATAATCTTATGTTTCACCTTGATAAATACAAATACTTAATTGGATACACAGGATACCAAAAATGGGATGAGATTGTTGAACAATGTGATGCATAATACATAGTGAACAATGTGATGCACAATACATAATGAACTATGTGTAAATACTTGCAATTATTTACACTCTTTTTTTTTTTGGAATGTTAATATTTTTTAAAGGAGGTAAAAGCCACATCAATGCTAATTTTTTTTTCATAAAATATTACAACATGAAAGTAGAAACCAAACAATATAAAGAATCATATGTATATCCAAGGGCCACTAAACAAAATGAAATATAAAATGTGATTTGCATCTGGACTTCTTATAATGTAAATAACACGGTATTTTAGAGACATTTTACAATTTTGTCACCATTCCAAATCTAATTACCAACTCCTCACCATTCTAACTCTAATATCCTTTCTTTCATACACTGTTCAATAATTAATTCCACTTTGTAATACATTTACATGTGATGGGCCAATTAGATACGTGTCTACCAATTTCCAAAAACTCAAATTAATAATAGTTTTCAATAACATCTTAGTTGATGTAAATTAAATTTACTTGCACAACAAAAATTCAAAATATGAAACTTGCTTATCTGATGCTCACAATCTATTTTTAATTTGAATTTTGACCATATAATAGTTAAGGATTACACATTTTACACACATTAAATCATAATTGTCTAAATTATAAATAATAAACACTATTTGGAGTGTCATTAGAGAAAACAAATATCAAAAAAATATTTAAATGAATATTAATGTAATAATAAAAATTATAAATGTTATAATTGATTAAGTCATTACTGCTCCACAACTAAAAGTATATATTCGTATCATATTGTGTAATTTAAAAGGATTCTAATTCTATCTCAAAATTCCATACTTAAGGTTAAAATATTATATTCTTGCACCTTTACCTACTCATCCTCACATTAGAGTCTCTTAACAGCCACTAAACATAATTTAATGCATATAATTCAAATTTTTAATTATTTTTTGATCTACTAGAATTGTGTGGAAAAAGAGGTAGATAGAACACAAAGTAGAGTAAGGAAATATATATATCAGTAACTACACTTTTATGTTGTTTTATTCATTATTATTACAACTAGCTTAAGTGTTTCCCACCTAAACCTAATTATTCCCAACACTAATCTAGTGCTTGACATATGTTTTTAACCTTATATCATGAAATAAAAAGATAAAAGATAAAAATCCCTCAGGGATGGAAGCAAATAAAAAAAAGAACAATTATATTCTATGCAAAATGATGTTCGGCAACATGGGCTTAAAATAAATAAGAGTGTGATTTATGAAAAACATTATGTTAGTTTGTTACATTATATTTAGTGTTGAAACACTTTATAATGTCCCATTTAAATAATCAACTTGGATAAGAATGTTTACATTATTCAATACTTCAACAATGTTAATTATTATATAAGCTACCTATACTTCAGCTAAACCAAAAAAATAAATCATATCTCCATGTCATGTCTCTCTTTTCTATTTCTCTACTTCATTTATTTCTATACTACCATAGATATATTTATTGAAATAGGATGAGACCACCTATATGCTTCTAGGTTATGCTTCAACTTCTCTCTAGTAAATTCAGATTTTGGTCATGGACTATCACTACTTGTAAAATGGCAAAACCCTAGTTTTCCATCTTCAATGTGACATTGGGGAAACAAATTTAGTAGGAAGATGATGTTGACCTAACTCTACTAAGCCCTATGTCAAACAACACTAACTGCATAACCAATACTTTGAATAGGGACTTAGATTGATGTAGTTCTCCCTTATGTGTTAGCTTGTGTGTGAATCATGCAATATGTGTAAAGTAAGTAAAATATTGACCTAGCTTATAACATGGAAAATTGAGATCTTAGAATTCTCATTTATTAATTTAAACCTTTATATGTGTGGTCCTTATGACTGGTATGGAAATAGGATTAAATATTGAATTTTTTGATCAATTAAATGCTCTTTGAATGTTTTTTGGTCTTTTTGATAGGTATTTATAAGTTTTTCTAGGTGAGGAATGAGTCAAGATTGATATTGTATTTATATTTATCTCTTTTTCATAATAAATTAAATTAAATAAATTAGGTTGACCATTAGGATACATTTCAATTGATAATTGGATGACTGTATGGTACTTTACACTTGCATCGAGACAAGACAGTAGTGTTAACACTACTATCTGACCTGAATGTTAGTGTCCATCGAATTAGATAATAAGTATAGATTTAGAACTTTTAAATATGGAAAATGAGTACATTTTAATCATTCTCATCAAGATATAATACCTAGGTTATCAATATAATATTGGTCAAACTAATAGATATAGGCTAAGAGGTATAAAGATAAAGCATATATAAGACTTGTGGATGTAGAAAAGGTAGAAAACTAAAAAGAACAACCAAGGTTCAATTTTTCCAAGTGTACAATACTAAAGTGATATATAATCACAAAATATCATCTATAAATATAACTATATAATCTATGTATGATTCATGTAGAATATAATATTAGCATGCCCAAGTAGATATATCAATGAATCTCACAGTGTGTGATCACAACCAACCTTAATATACATGATATGTATCATGGAAATGTCTAAAAAGAAATAATAAAATCTCAAAAAATATTTAAGAACACACATAAGTTCACTCAATGTCAATGTCACATAAATGGGTCCAAGGAGATCAAAAATAAGTTACATATTTAAATGTCACAAACTCGATGGAATGACATATTCAAAAGTCCATATAGAAAATAAATCAGCATATACTGACATAGGATCTAATAATCAAGAAAAAAATTCAAAATTTTCATATTAAAAATATTAATAAATAGTAAAAATACACTCAAGGAAGTGACAATGTGAATAAATAAAGTATAGGCAATCAACATTAACATATCATACTAGTACCTACATATATGTGTTATGAAAAATGTCATTTAACATAGAATATCAAGTACATTTTGAAATATGTAAGCATGAGTCTAAGAATGTGTAATTATTAAGTTATAACATCAACATGGGAATTTATAAATAATCACAAATAATATAACATGTATCAATTGTGATCAAGGAGGCAGATGCCCTCGATGGAGTATACCACACAAGAAGATGAAAGGTCTAACATTTATATGTCCAAGTATCATGGGTTTGTTATATGCCTATATCACACTCAATTTCATATATATATATATATATATATATATATATGTCTATATAAAACATGATATGCTATCTACTAGCATAAATCAAACAACATAGATTATAAGGAGCTAGTAAGCATATGAAAGCTTAATATTTTTATATTTTTTATTACATTTGAATGTTTTAGTATTTTCTTGAATATTTTAATTTTTAAAAATAAAATAGGTATAACATATTATCCCATCAAAGGGATGCTCATAGGTAGTTCCAAACTCAAAAAATGGTACATGAAACTGATGATACTATAAAGGAACATGTATAGGTGTCATATATGTAACTATAGAATATGTGTCACTCTATGAATGTTTCATAGAAATATATGGTATTTAATAGGTAATAAAAGGATTGGGGTTCAATTAACCTAATTTTTATCACCTTTTTCTTTCCTCGATGCATGTGTAATTGGAAAATATTTGTGTACTCCTACGACTAGGAGATCGGGTAGGTGTAGATGATAAATATATGGAATCCATTGTGTATTGTAGGTGAAATGGTGTCTCAAGTTTTGTCAAAATATGAAATTATAATACCTATTTATTACCCTTTCATAGATGATTAACCTTAGAAATTTGTATAATTATCTATCTATGAATAAATTTATCATGTTCAAGATAATGTTCATATAGAATTCCATAAACTGTAACTAGTTTATTGGTATGAATGTATTTAATACAGAGATGTTATGGAAGGTACTATGTGGAGATTATGTATCCAATTTCATCCCAATAATATATCAAAGACTCTCATAAATGGTATAGCTAAAAAGGTAGTAACTAAATGTGTTCAACTTACGTGTAAACCTAAATCAATCTCATAAATAACATGTTGTGAGGTTCCATTGAATGATCTAATTATTTGGGTTTAAGGGTATAAATCATATTTTTTATATCTCAAATTTTTAAATAACATCATGTTACAAAAATTCTCACTAGAATCATTATAAATCATACTACTATGTATAGGCTAATGATCAAGGTATGATCAAATAAATAATTGTTGAAGATTGTATTCATCATCTAGAATTTCACCATACGAAGGTATTTGAACCATAAGAGTTATTGTGTCATGTATAAGTGAAAATAATACCATAAAATGGGTGGACATATTGTGATTGAGTAGGATGTAAATTATATGTCATTCGTACTTCTAGGTCTTTCTTATAATGATCTTTAATGGATTTTTTAACATATTTTGGTTTTGGTAGTCAGTAGATTGTAAACTTGAATTATTTGGAGGATCATTAAAGGTAATCTATTGGTTATAAATAATATCATGTATCTTATGTTTTAATTATAACATATGTTTGTATAATGCCAAGGGCCTTGGTTACAGTCATCATATGAATTTATATCATATTGTTTTGGTAGAGGTTGACCCATACCAGCCTCTATGGGAGGAAGGAGAGATACCATATGACACTCCATAAGCTTATAAAGGAACAAAGATAATGAATTAGGTAATAATTTAAATTGTCTCTTAGGTTCATTAGATAGGATGAGATAATAAGTTATTACGACACTTCATTACCGATTGTGGTTTCTAATTTTTTATCATCTATAGGTTTTACCTTGTAGTTTGGTCTGATATGAAACTTGGTAGTATATGTATTCAGTTTTTTTTTTGTATACTTAATCTTGTTTAAGGAAATAATTATTTATCTATATCAATTAATATGACATAAGTCATCAAAATATTTCCACCCTTAGAAAACAATGCACTCAAGTAATAGGGAAAAAATATTTGTTTAATGATGTCTTGAAGATATTTACTTGTCATCATATTTTTCATTTGGGCCAAAATTATTTTATATCTCCAAACACATTCATTGATAGGTTCATTGGTTCCTTGTTTGATATTAAAAATTTGTGCATATCAATTTTTTTCAATGATGTTGATAGACAAATGTTATATAAATTGAGTTGCTAGAGTTTTAATGCTTTGATGGATAGGGTTGGTAAATCATATAACCGTATTAAAGAATAATATTTTAGGATCCTTGGAAGTAATTTGGTCAAATATTTATCATTTAAGGCATGATTAGGACATGTTTCCTAGAACAATAAGAAATGTTATTCAAGATCAAAGTTTCCAACACAATATATGGACTTCAGTACAATAAAACTACTTGGGAAAGGGTGAAAAAATAATTAAAGTGATAGTAGATTATGTAATACATGTTTTGAATGAATATCATGATTTTATATCAAATCATTTTATTAAATTTTGTTAACCTTAGCTTATAAATTTTTGATAACGTAGAGAAGAGTTTGTATAGTGGACCCATTGGGGTTTGAATATGAGATTTGAGCATCCACAAAAGGGGATGAAAACACCAATTTTGTTGATGTAGGCATTGAGACCGATAAAAGAGTATCACTATTAATTATCTCCATGAAGGATGTAGAAAGAGTTTTACTAGTTAAGGGATTACCATTATTGGATGTGGATGCACTAGCCTCAACATCTTTATCAGTTTCTTCTTCTATAACATGTATAAATTCTTTAATCAAGTCTTTATTTGTATTTATATTATTGAATAAGTCTTATTTATCTTCCATTTTGAAATGATTTTTATTAAAAAATTCATGTTTAAAAAATTCAAATAAAGGTGCCTAAGGAAATGGAAAAGTTCATATCTATAAATTACTTAAATTAGAAACTATATAAGACTAAAAAACCTTATAAAATTTTATGAGTTTCATGAGAAGGAATAAAGTTCAAGTTTAACAAATGTTTAACCCTCTTTAAATAAGTTTTTAAATTTATATTTAAAGGGGTAGAGTAGCCTATACATAAGGGTGAATAGAACAATTATAGAGCATGATAATTAAAACAAGACACAGATGAATGAATGTTATGATTTAAAATGTTATGCTTAATATATAAAGTACACTTACAATAATATTTTCATTTCATAAACGTGAATAATATGAAATACTTAGCTTTTATAAAGATATGTAGGTAATAATGAGAAGTGTAGAGGTAGAAACACATAAGGACAAGATTAGGTTATAGTCAATAGAATTTTGAAATATTTTTCATGAAGGTCTATGCACTTGCATCAATGTAGGTGTCTTGATCCCAATGAAACTATATGGTATGGAATATTCACTATATTGTAGATCAAAAACTGAAAGCCTTTTAGATATTATATCACTTTTTATTGATATATTTTCCCTTATTGTCCCCCATTTTTTCTTTGAGAAATTAATCTTCGAAGTGTTATTGGAGTACAATTTTAGAGGGAATAATAAACCAACCTATAGGTTTTGAAATATTTTCAAATAAGATGAATTTTGAGGACTGGGTAATTGAGAAAGAGTCTGGACACTTGTTTTGACACAAGTATTCCTATGTAAAACACAAGTGTCTAAAAATCTAGGAAGTTATTAAGCATATAAGACTTATAACAAAGGAAATATATCATGTTTTAGGATTTTTATGTAGTATATGAGATATTGGTTGTCATAAATGATAGGTTAAGACCATAACCTAAAAAATTAGGCATATTGAGATGGTGAATATGAGTTTTTTTCTAGCAAGGAGGTCTAAAACTGAAGGTTAGAGCCTTTTTAGCTATTTTAAAATATACACTACTGAGATGCTATATAAATCATATTTTAATATTTACATTTCCCAGCTATTGAATATAACAATGCATAAGGATGAAATTACTAGATTAAAGGAAACAAATGTGTATGTGGGTATGTATAACACACCCTGCCTTTGCTTTATCCCTAGTGGGTTTGATTCCTAGTGTATGAAATATAGTAAATAGCATGTTTCAATATAAATTTGTTCATATAATATAAAATTTAAGATAATTGAAATGCTTGAAAAAAAGGAGAACAAGGATGGAGTAAACTTGTGTGTTGATGCAATAATGTTTTGCCTTGGTACTTTGATGTGGTAAATATAATTCATTATAATCCCTAGAGTGGAGAGAATTTTTTTGAAGTTTGGTCATTGATGTCATGTGTTTTTAAACTATCCTTGATGTAAAGAAAGATCAATAAGGTGAGATTTTTTTGATGTAATTTATTTGATTTCATTAATGTCAAAGGAAGTTTGAGTTAAAGTATTGATTTAAAAGGTTAAATAAGGTGGAAATAGTCAAGTGTTATTCCTATGTTGACTTGAGAAATAACATTGAGATCATCATGAGTAGCATCATGAAATGAGTGAGCTTCAAAGAAGAAGTTGCATGCTCTAAAGAATGCTTGAGAGTGCTTAAGCTTGCCAGTATGTCTTTGAGTGCTCTAATCAGGTGTCTTATGTATGTATATGAGGCATTCTCAGTTTCATGTCTTTATTGAAGGCTTTTGGGGTTCCATGAGTTTAGAGAGAGAGAGAGAGAGAGAGAGAGAGAGAGAACTAATGTCTTATATGATCAAGAAGTCTAGTTTAGTCTTATCAAGAGACCTATATGGTTTGATAGGTATTGGTCAAATAATAATGATGGGAACTTTTTTGGAATCTAACTCGGATGTTTGGAGATGATTTGTGAGCTATAGAAGGTGTCTTGAAGATTTCAAAGTGGTATGGTACATAGTAGGTCTATTTGATAAGACTAGTTCTTAATCATTTATATGGATGTGTATGGATGTGAATTTGAGTAATTAATTTTTATAAAATGTGAAAAAGGTGTATATTCAGTCACATGACTCTCATCTTGAGCTAAAGGGGTAAGTTCTTCATTGGTGGTTTTCTCATGGACCTTGTCTTGAGACCTTAGGTGGTATGATGAGGCATCATGATCAGGTTTGGAGACTTGTGAGATAATTTGAGAATGGTTTGAGGTTGGAAATATTATTTCAAGTGTGTGGGTGAATTTTGAGATCTGGAGTTCAAAAAGAAAGCATGAAAAGTGGGTTTGAGGTCTTGAGTGTTCTAATAATGAAGAGATAAAGACACGACAAGGAATTTCTCATGCTTGTCAGCTTGTCAATACTTTACATCAAATTATGAGTAGTTCATGGTATTTTTGTAAGGTTCCTATGTTTATTATTGAAAATGTAGTTTTTGGAATGAGGGGCAATCCTTTATGAATGATTGTTAAGAGTGGAAATAGGATTTTAGTGCCTTAAAACCCTAAGTTGAACTTGATGTTATAGATATGATTCAAATTTGATAATAATGGTTTGTAAAGGTTAGTTTAATGATTTCATCATTGATTTAACTCTCTTAGTCACCTCTGGGTGGCATTGGTTATAGAGAGGATAGAGAAAATGATCAGTTACATACATATTTGTAAAGAAGTATGTGTAGTTCTCAAAAGTTACATTGACTAGTAAAAGTGAATGGATGGAGGGAGAAGCTAAAGAATAATATTTTATGTCCATAAAATTTTTAGGATGATATTTAGTCTTTGTTTCAATGATTTTGGTCATCCCAATGAGCTAGTCACTAATTAATTTTGTAGTGAAAAATGAGTAATTCCATAATTGTTGTTGTTGAAGGCCTTTGCATGGTAGATTAATGCTCCTAAGTGATTGAAGATGTATATTAATTATGTGTCATATTAATTATTTTTATAGAGTGTGAAAATTAGTTGAATTATTTTATAAGTTGGTCATGAAGTTGCCTATCTAGTTCAGTGAATACTTTGAGAGAGAGGGTCATGAATTGGGTCTGCAAGACTAATGTTTTACATTATAACATATGTCTATTATTTTTTATGTTTTTATGGAAGTTTAATATGATGATTTTAATGCATCATTTGTCATGGAAATTTCTTCTACTAATGTTTGAGGTTAAATTGATAATGACTGGGTTTTAAGCAAATTGGCAGTTCTAAATGAGATTTTTAATGAGGTGTTCCTGAGTCTTTGGAGCCTAATAGAAGATGTATAAGGAAATTTTTGATGACCCTGATGTTCTGATGTTTCCATAATTTTTTTTTGTTTTTATATTAAGTTTCTATAGGTTGTATGATCTTCATCTTTGAAGATAGTCTTTTTGTGGTAATTAGGCCTAATAGGTCTTTAAGGCCTAATTATGATTTCAAGGTGTAAGCAAAGGATTTGTGACTTCTTGAGCATAGAGGAGATTGTTATAGGTTTCTAGATAAGGGTTTTGAAAGGTTTGATTTCACTGGTGAGGTCCATCTGGTCCATATAGGTTAAAGTTTTTCCATGGAGAGGATAGACCGAATGCATTAGGTCTCTATTAGGCCTAAAAGATGAATGAAGTCTAAATGTGTTTGTCCAACCTGAAAATGATCTAAATTTTATTGATTCTAATGTTTAACATGTTATTATTTATCTTTTAGGATTGATATAAATTTCTAAAGTGCTTTGGTTGAATAATAGATTATTTGAGCAAGTGACTTGTATTTATATAAGGCTAGATGGGTTTGTTTGGTCTAGAGATGAGATAAGAAAATGAATTAAATACCTGACTATTCTAAGGGGTATAGTATAGAGGAAAGGATGGATATCAAACCATATCACATATTCATGTAATGACTGCCTATGATGCTCAATGAAAGGAAGCATATAGTGAACTAGTGATTGGAACAAGAATGAGGCCTAATAGGCCTAATTGACTAGCTGAGTGTGTGAAGATGTGTATCAAAGAAGAAGATGATTATGTCAGATTAAATAGGTAGTGAAACATATCAAATAAATGATATGAATCATTCATAGACATATACAAGGTTTCATGAATGCTTTCATTATAGTTTCAAGCCATATGAGGGTTATTTGAGTGAAGTAGAAGAAGGGTAGATTTGCTTATTTGAAGATGTAGTTTGAGAGTATTAAATGTGTCATATTGTGTTGATTATCTATTAATATTCTATAATATTTTCATTATATATATGTTTTGTTGATTTATGGTAGTGGATAGAGTAGATAGAAAGCTAAAGAAGAGGTCACCATCTGTTGGTTGAGCAAAAAAGTGTTGCAAATGTGATCAATTTTTTCTTAGCTAAGTTTGTGCTTAGTCAAAGAGGGAGTGAGAGATTCCTTATAGGTTGATGATTGTAAAAGTGTTATTTAAGTGGATGAGCTGGTGTTGAATCACTTAAGTGGTTGGTGCCCCCTTGTAAGTTGGTGCTTTCTAAAGCCTAGTTGAGTAATTGCTTAACTAGTTAGGGGTTGGTGCTCCTTGTTGGGTTGGTCCTCAACTAAATTTGATTAATTACTTATATGACTATGGTCCAAGTTGTGTGTCAATTTTTTTTATCCCCCATGAGGTTTTCCCACATAGATAATGTGTTTATGTGTTATGTTCTTACTTCATTTTCATATGAATAGTTCTAAATGCATTGTTTAATCACTATATTGGCTTGAATGGTTAATGAATGATAAGTGGAATTGAATGTAATGTTTAAAAATTGATTCACCCCCAACCCTCTCAATGGTTGTGCTTTAAAAAATTGGTATCAGAGCAGGTCCTTTAAAGAAGCTTGATAACTTGAAGGAAATCTAAGAAGCACAAGATGACTAATCAACTAAGGAAATAAAATCAAGAGTTGAGATATGTGGTTTAGGATCTTGAGGATCAGTTAGGGGTTGCATATGTAACTCTAAGATCAAGATAAGAAGAGTGAAATTAGTTCAAGCTAGATGTAGAGTAGCTCATACTCAAGGTGAGAAATTTTGAGAAAGATCATGAGAAAATATTCAAGGTTTTCTAGAATCAATTAGGGGTTTCACATACAAGCTTGAGATTAAAGAAGGTTGAGTGTGATCAATTTAAGACCAATATATGTTCTTTGAAGGATAGGAATGAGTATCTCATAGTTAAAGTGAGAAAATCCAATCAAGCATCCCAATCAAGGGTGTAAACAAGTGGAAGTGAGCAAAGAAGAAGGGTGTAAATATGAAGTCAAATCAAATCAAGCATCCCAATGCTATGACATATGTTAGATCTTTTAATGGTTATTGTTTTTCTTCTAACTAGTTTGGTAATAGGGAAAGAGACTGTAAAAGGAGAGACTATAGAAGATTATCCAAAGGGGAATTTTCTTAGGGCTATGAAAGGATTATTGGTATGAGAGATATTGTGTGCTTCTATTATGATCAAAGAGGTCACATTACAAGGTACTTCAAGATGAGACCTATTGAAAAGACTAGTAAAGAAAAGAAGGTTTGTAGTCATATCACTAAAAAGTGAGTAAAGAAGTTAATTACTATGAATAAAATGGGGAAGTAAAGGAATAAAGAAGAAGACTATATTACCCCAGATTGTTTTTCATTCTCAGAATGAAGATATGAAGTGTGTTGTATAAAATGGTTGCTCAAGTCATGAAGATATAAAGAGTCAAGATCATATATTTACCAAGGTAGAGTATGAATAATAAATTAAATAATCTAAATAACACTTGTTATCTACATATGTTGACAAGGCAACCAAAGAGAAGAAAAAGAAAAAAAGGTACGAAAACCAAATCCAATTGAATAATGTTTGGTGTCAGCTTAGATTGTTGACCATATGAAGGATGAAGAGGCCAAGTCCAATGTCAAGTTAAAAGTGGCATTTAGGTCTAGAAGTATGTTGAAGAATATTAAATTTTGTGAGAATATAGAGATATATGGATATCCTAAATTTATGTTGGTCTAGTATCCTATGGAAGAGGGTGACTTCATTAGGCTTCATTGAGAAACTCATCAGCTAGTGGAATCATGGTGGTTACTTGGTCTGAGGGGGATATTTTTATATTATTCATGAGCTTGAATATTAGGTTTGTATACCAAAAATATATGAAGTAGTCATTAAGATATTTGAGATATGGATTGGTCTGAAAGACTAATGTGTTCATGAAGACAAGTTGAGTTTGTTAAGTCAGAGTTGGACGTGTTATTGAAAGTTCATGAGATGTATGTAAAAATTGAAGATAGTTATGAGCCCGATCTGTGTTGGGGTTTGGAATTAGCTGAGGATGTATTTTTCAATCAAATGGAGTGCTCAAGATGTGAATACAAAGGAAATATTCTTTAGTTGGTGTCAAGAATGGGATACAATTAAGAGTTTGATCTATATGATCTATTCATATTAAGGAAGGTAAATGTTTCTATATCTAAGTCCATTTACATGATGTTTTCATAAAATTATGGGGAGCATAGTTTAAGTATCTTTATGATGAGATCCTATGTGGGGATTTAGTATAAATAAGTGATTGTCATTGATATCAAAATGATGAATAATCATCAGATTGAGATAAGTATAGGTTTGAGTTTAAGAGTTTGTTAAAAGTAGTTAATTATGCAAGCATGTGAGTTTCCTATATATATAGTGAGATTGGGTTGAAATTTATTTGTGTTATTATGATGGCACCAAGTGTAATAATAAAAGACATATTTTTGTACATTCATATTATTCATTTTAGTGTTTGTAATATCTGAATATGCATTTGAGTGTATGAAGGTCTATGATTGTTTGGGTAAGCTCAAAATAAGAGCATGGTCTTAGGGGGAACTTTGTATCTCTATGTTGAAAAGTTGTATACTTCAGTAGATATGAGACTAAGGTGAGTTATTTTTATCATTTCATTGGTGATTATTAAAACAAGTCCAAGGATCAGGTGGTAACTTATTGGTATTGCAAAGAAGGATAAAATTATTTGTAGAAGACCCTTTGTCATTAATGTTAAAGGGGGAGAAAGTTCTTACTGGAAATAGTTTAGTTTGAGAGATAAGTAGCCTATTTAAGAGAAATTTGAGGTTGATTAGTTCATTTTTGTTTTGCCATCAATGCCAAAGGTGGATATTGTTGAAGTGTTGTCATTGATGTCATGTTTTTGCACTATGATTAATGTCTAGAAGGATTAATAAGGTGAGAGTTGTCTTTGATGTCATTTATTTGAGGTCATTAATGTCAAAGGAATACAGAGGTCAAGTATTGATTTAAAAGGTTAAATAAGGTATAAATAGTCAAGTTTTGTTCTTATGTTAGCATGGGAAAGAACATTGATATTAGAATGAGTAACATGATGAAATGAGTGAGCTCCAAACAAGAAGTTGCATGATCTGAAGAGTTTTTTATAGTGTTTGAGCTTGTTAGTGTGGTTTTTAGTGATCTAATAGAGTGTCTTGTGAATATGTATGAGGCATTGTCAATTTCATGTTTTTGGTGAAGGTCTTTAGGGCTCCATCAGTTCAGAAAGAGAGATAATTTGAATAAAACTAATGTCTTTTTCCTTCATGTCTTGTGTGATCAAGAAGGCTAATTTAGTCTTGGCAAGAGACCTATATGGTTTGATAAGCCTTGGAAAAAAAATAATGATGGGAGATTTTGTGGAGTCTATCTAATATGTTTTTAGATGATTTGTGAGCTATAAAAGGTGTCTTGATTATCTCAAAGTGGTATGGTTCATAGTAGGTATATTTGATAAGAGTAGTTTTTGGGCATGGATATGGATTGTAGAGGTATGATGGTGATGATCTAGATTTTTATTGATGTGAAGTTATGTAATTTAGTGTTATTACATGTGGTAAATGTGTAGCATCATTCACATGATAATCATATTGAGCCAAAGGGGTAAGTTATTCAATGGTGGTATTCTCATGGACCTTTTCTTAAGACCCTAGGTGGCATGATGAGGCATAATGATCAGGTTTGGAGCATTTTGAGCTCATGAAATCATGGTTTTATGTTTGAAATTTTTTTCAAGTATCTTGGTGAATTTTGAGATCTTATGTTGAAGAAGAAAGCATGAAAAGTGGTTTTTAGTTCTTGAGTATTCTCAAAATGAAGAGATAAAGACTTGAGAAGGACTTTATCATGATTGTTGGCTCATCAATATTTTTCATGGACTATTGAGTAATTCATGGTAGTTTGGAATCGATCATAGGTGTCTTATCCTAGTATTATTATTTTTAATAAGGGTTAATCCTTTATGAATGATTGATAAGAGTGAAAGCTAGTTTTTAGTGCCTTAAAACCCTAAGTTGAACCTGATGTTAGAGATATGATTCAAAATTTCTTAGAATAATTTTTAAAGGCTAGTGTGATTATTTCATGTCTTACTCAAATATCTCATTCACCTTGAGGTGGAGTTTTTTAGAGAGAGGAGAGATAAAATGATCAGTTACAAGCATATTTGTAAAGAAGTATATGTAGTTCTAATATGTTATATTAACTAGAAAAAGTGAATGGATGGAAGGAGAAGATAAAGACTCATATTTTATGTTCATAAATGATTTATTATGATATATATTTTCTATTCTAGTCATTTTGTTCATCCTAGTGAGCCAGTCACTAACTGGTTCTGTATTGCAAAATGTGTGTTTCTAGAATTGTTGTTGTGGAAGGCTTATGCATGATAGATTGATGCTCCTAAGTGATTTAATATTTTTTATAGTAATTATATTTCCTATTAAATATTTTTAGATAGTTTTAAATTTATTTTAAGTGTTTGATAAGTTGGTCACAAAGTTGCCTATCTGGTTCAGTGAAGACTATGAGAGAGAGGGTCATGAATTGGCTCTACAAGACCAATGTTTTGTATTAGACCATATATTTTATATTTTTTATGTTATTATTTAAGTGTCGTATGAGGTTTTTAATTAATTTTTTTAATTAAAAGCTCCTATACTAATGTTTGAGGTCAAATTGCAAATAACTAGGTTCTGAGAAAATTGGCAGTTTTGAGAGAGATTTTTAATGAGGTGTTCTTGAGTGTTTGGAGCCTAATATAATATTTATAATGGAATTATTGATTACCATGAGGTCATGAATTTTCCATAAATATGTTTTTTGTGCCTATAATGTGTTTATATAGGTTTTATGAGCTTCATCATTGAATATAGTGTTTTTGAGTTAATTAGGTCTAATAGGTCTTTCAAGCCTAATTGTGTTTTCAAGGTGTGAGAAAAGGATTTATGAATTATTGAGAATAGAGGAGGTAATTTAAGGTTTCAATATAAGGATTTTAAATTTTTATTTCATTTTTTAGGGCCATCTAGGCCATATAGGTTCAAATTGTTCCATAGAGAGGATAAACTTAATGCATTAGGTCTCTATTAGGCCTAAAAGAATAGTGAGGTCTAAATGTGATTGGCTGACATAAAAGTGGTCAAAATTTGATTCATTCCTATGTGTAATGTTTTATTATTTATCTTTTAGGTTTTATCTAAATTTATAAATTAATTTTTCTAACCAAGAGAGTATGTGAACAAGTGACTTATAATTATACAAGGGTAGATAGGCCTATTTGGACTAGATAAGAGAAGAGAAAATGAATTAAATCTCTAACTATTCTGAGGGGAAGGGAAGAACTAAAAGGATGGATATCAAACCATACTACATATTCATGTAGTCACTACACATGATGCTCAATGAAAGGAAACATATAGTGACTAGTGATTAGAATAAGAAAGAGGCCAAATTAGATAGCTGAGTGTGTGTAGATGTGAAGCAAAGAAGAATAGGATTGTGTGAGATTAGGTAGGTAGTGAAAAAAATATAATAAATTATATGAATTTTTCATAGTTATTTATATAGTTTCATTAATGCTTTCATGACAGTTTCAAGCCATATGAGGGCTATTTGAGTGAAGTAGAAGAGGGGGAAATTTACATGTTTGAAAAGGTAATTTGAGAGTGTTGAAGGAGTGATATTGTGTTAATTGTGTATTAATATACTATCATATTTGCATCATATATGTTTTTTTATGTATGATATTTGATAGAGTAGATAGAGAACTGAATAAGAGGTCACCATTTGTTGGTTGAGTAATAAGGTGTTGTGAAGGTGATCAAGTTTGTCTTGGATGAGTTGGTGCTTAGTCAAAGAGGAAGTGCGAGCTACCTTATAGATTGGTGATTGAAAAAGTGTTATTTAATTGATTTTTTTTAATTCACTTATGGGGTTGTTTCCTCCTTGAAATTTGGTACATAATAAATCCTAGTGAGTTGGTGCTTGACTAGTTAGGGGTTGGTGCTTCTTGTTGGGTTTGTGCTCAACTAGAATTGATTTGTTACTTATAAGACTATAGTCCAAGATATGTATTAGTGGATTTATCCCCCATAAGGTTTTCCCATATATATATATGGGAAACCCTTATGGGGGATAAAATCCACTAATACATATCTTGGACTATAGTCCTATAAGTAATAAATCAATTCTTTGGTGCTCAACTAGAATTGATTTGTTACTTATAGGACTATAGTCCAAGATATGTAATAGTGGATTTTATCCCCCATAAGGGTTTCCCATATATATATATATATATATATATATATAATGTTCATATGCTATGTTATTTCTTCATTTTCATACGAATGGTTCTAAATGCATTGTTTAATCACTATATTGGTTTGAATGGTTAATCAATACTAAGTGGTATTGAATGTAATGTTTAAAAATTGATTCGTCCCCCCTCTCAATGGTTTTTATTACAATAAGGTTCAAAAATAAACCTTGGATATTTGAATAAGAAGATATGAAGGTAATTATACCTCCAATATAGTGTAAGGGTGAGTTGTGACATGGCCATTGAGATCATTAAACCTCAATCACACAACTCAAGTGACAATAAAATAAAATCCATGTTAAGTGGTATAAACAACTCAACTTGAAAAGGGGAATTAGTGTTAGGCTAGTAAGTGTGTTTAATACCAACCACAATACTAAAATAATATAATTTATATAGACATATAAGGGTTAAAATAGTGTTTATTATTGAAAATAGTGTTGCTTGGTAAAGTATAGGTGTTTATTGGTAAATAAGTTTTAATATAAATTAATATTTCTTTCAATTTTTGGTGCACATTCATGGAATTTGAACCTATAATGTGTCTCAAAATGAATTATATGTCCAAATTTAACTTATATATAACTATGTATGAAATTTTTCATAAATATGAAAACATATATACTAAATTTGTAAAAATTAGTGTTATGTATAGGATTTTAACCCATGTGTATATATGAGTCAAATAATCCTTAATTAAATTATGTGAACTATAAAAATTATATAATGTGGAATTCATATCTCTATGATATTCCCCCACTAATATTTGATATGAGGGAATGAAATATGGTAGTTACCTTACCTCAAAAGGATAAAATTGTTTAAACCTAAAATGTGGATCTATATTGGTGTTATCTAGATTTTTATTAAGGGGGTTTATAGAAATTAATTATCAAAATGGTGATAATTAGGTTTATATCTAGCCAATTAGATGTTAAACTTAGGTATAAGCATACACTAAATTTATTATGTTTAAATAGTCTAAATATGGAAAGTACAACTAAGTTAAATATAAAAATTTGAAGGAAGTGAAGTACTTAGCTTATTTTTATGCTAATGTAGTTATGGATCTAGAAAAATATGAAAGTAGGCAAGAATTATATCTTGCAATAGTTCTCAAATTATGGTTCTTATATATCTAGTTTTCTATATAGTAATGGTGGCCTAGGACAGTTGATTTGATTCCACTATTTAGGTTTGATGTTAGTGTCCTATATGAAGTATATACTGAAAGAGTGTGAGACCACCTAGATGATTCTTTATTATACTTGGCCTTCACTCTATAGGTTTTATATCTATGTCATGGACTATTATTTATTTTGAAATGGAAAAACCCTAGCTTTCTATCTTCAATGTGACCATGGCAAAAAAGGGTTAGTGGGCATACATTGTTGAACTCACTCTAATGGCCCATTTATCAAATGTTTTTGCCTACATATCCAATAATCCAAATATGTCCTCACACTAATGTTGTTCTCCCTTATGTGTTGGCTTGTGTGTGAATTATGAAATATGTGTAAATCAAGTACAATAGTGACCTAGCTTATAACTTGGAAAATTAGGATCTTAGGCTACTCCTTTAGTACTTAAAATGTATATGTGTCTATTCCATATTAATAGGATGTAAATAGGAGTAAATAAAGAAGGTTTTGATTAATTTAATGATCTTTGGTATTTTTTTAGGTATTCATAGGTTTTGCCAGGTGAAGAATGAATGATGTTTGAACTTATATTTATATCTTTCTCTATAGAGTAATAACTCACATTAAATAATTTAGGTCAACCATTAGGATATGTTGCATTCAACAATTAGATGAATTCAGTTCACTAGACACTTGTATTAGGATATGATAGTAATGTTGAAAATACTATTTGACCGTAATATTAGTATTAATGGAGTAGAAGCACATGTACAAGTTTATAATTTGTAGATATGGAATATGAGTACATTTTAAGCATTTTGGGCAAGATAGAAGATCTAGGTCATCAATATAATATTGTTTAGACTAAGAGATATTGGTCAAGAGGCACAAAGTTAAATTAGATGTGAGACTTACATAAGTAAGAAAGGTAGAAAATTGAGAGGAAAATCCAAGGTTTTAGTTTGCCAAGTGTAAAAGATTGAGGTGTTATATAATCACAAAATAATGTGTAATTTTTTAAGCTTTTAATATAATAATTAAATTACTATTTTAGAGGAAAATAATGCATTCTTAGATTTATATGCAAACCTTATCTTTGCATATGACCAACTTTAGTTATTTCTTAGTGATTGACATGCAACCAAGATCATGTTATAGTATAAAATTAGTGCATGTAATTTGGGTTGAAATTACTTGAAATTGATTGAAATTGAAAGTGTAACATTTATGAGTACGCATATGTGTTAATATAATTGCTTTTCCTATTGGAAGGTTGTTTTGTAAAATATATATCATTGCAAGGCTCTAAATTTTTTTATTAGGATAAGTATAGATAAATATCTAAATTTCATATATCTAATGAGATATATAGAGAGATTAGAATGACCATGACACTAAATATTGAGCAAAATTGAGTTCCTCATATTAGTTGAGATTAAATCAACTATGGAACCCAATGATATTTATAACCTAGTGAGTCTAGATGATCAAGTCCAACCTAAGAACTTATTAATATTTAGTGATTTGATCACCTCAATCATATAAAGGGATGAACTAATTTATGTAGTAGATTAGCTCAACAAAAGTTCATAAAAGTCTATGGCATATCACTAAAAAAATTAATTTTATGACAAGGTAACAATCCATAAAAGAGTTTTAGAATTTGAAATTGATTTGGATTTTACAATATTAGGCACATGTTGCATATCATATGCACCTTATATATGTCTTATAATGAAATTTTTTATAAAAATAGTACCACTATATATAATTCTTCCACAATTATGAATTTCAATCATATAATTGTGTCCATTTTCCAATTTGGATAATAGTGCAAGTGTGGAGAGTATGCTTTCAAATCATGCCCCCACTATATGGAAAAATATGAAAATTGATATAACTATCAATGTGGAGGATATGTTTCAAAAACATGCCACCACTATAATTATTTCCCATTATATTTGATTTATCTATTTAATCCCTGATTAGTGGTAACTAGAAAAATTAACAAAAAACTAAAATCTATCCGTGAAATATTGGAAATTGAAAATATACAAATGACAGAGCATTTTCATTGGGTGGCATGGCAGGGTTGACCAAGTTAAATGCAAGAGGCAAATGCAATAGTACATGATTGGGTAGGTACAAATAATGAATATTTATTTTGTGGGGATCATCAAATATGGTCTTAATGTCGCACATGAATAATCATCTTGGTGGGGACCATATGGCAAGACATGACAGGAATTTATAAGACTACAGAACAAAATAAACTAAGTGAATTCATGAAATATATGAAGGTAATTAAAGGTTACTATGTTTTATAAAAGTAACGAAGGTAGTTAATGGTTACTATGTTTTATAAAATTAATAATATATAGAGTAGAAAAGTAAAATAAAATAAATAAGTGGTGAAAGTAAAGTAACTTTTAAAACAAGGGAATGTATCAATACAAATAAATAAGTAATAAATAATAAATTATATAAAATTATAATATAAGGTACAATATATAAAGAAATAAATAAATTAAGAATAAATGAGGTCAGAACAATTTCATTGCAACACTTGGTCCCATAGATTGCTTTTTCTTCTAGACGATATTTAAAATTATTATTCCTTTTTTACAAGCTTAGTTAGAAGTGAAAATATAATTAAAATTAATATTAAAATTTAATATACATATAGAATAACATAATGAGGTGTGTATGAGAGATTACTAAATGTAATACATGTATTTTATGTATGTAGAGATTATGTTTGTTCTATACTTTTAATAAATATGCAAAGAGCATAAAATGTAAATAATGATTTTATATATATATATATATATATATATATATATTATGAATTTTTGGAAGCCATGTCCATATGAAATGGTCCCACTGAATATAAGAGATGATATAAGTAACCCACTAAATGAATGTTGAGAACATACTTCCAAATCATGTCACCACTAAATCTAGAAACTATGAACATGTGTAATCCATGTCCATATGACATGCCCCCAATGAATATCAAATGAATGAGTGTGATTAACATGATTCCAAAGCTTTCCCTCACTATAATTTTTTAATTATGAATGTGTGGAATCCATTTCCACATGACATGTCTCCACTAAATCTAAAAATTGATGTATCATATACTAAATGAGTGTAGATAACATTCCTCTAAATCATGTACCCACTAAATATAGAAAATATTTCAAGTGTGGACAACATTTATCTATTAGATTCCCCCACTAATATTCCACCTCCCCCTTGAGGTGATGTAAATATATGAACTTGTAGATAATTCACCTCAAAAGGATTAGATAACTTTGTAATCTATGAATGTAATCATGTAGCATATAGAAGGAAACATGTCTATGTAAATGTATCATTAAAGCACATAGAACCAATGTGATCTCATGTAGGATTAATATGAATTATATAAATACTAATAGTGTAAACCTAAAAATAAAATAAGCATACACACAAGATCACTCAAAATAAATTCAAAATGTAATGGTCTAAGAAGAATGCAAACAAGGGGCATGTTCAAATGCCACACAATCGAAGAGACATAAATTAGTCAAATGTCCATAAAATTTATAATTACATATTTAAATGTCCATACAATGAAAATGACATATGAAAATGTCAATGAAAGCACATAGGCATGGGGACCTTAATCAAAGTATCATATTCAAATTCTTGAAAAAGGAATACAATATCAAGGAAAGACACTAAAGGAAGTGAATAAAGTAAAGCATAGGCAACCAAAAAATTCATGGTATATCATCCCATGGATCCAATGTGTTAGGAAGAGTATGTTAAATATATAACATATCAATCACCTTGTGTAGGATATAATCATGGATAATATGCATGTGAAATTAAATACATGTATATTCATAGATTTGGGGGACATTTCATTGGACATTTCCCATATCATGATCATGTAATGTCTATAATGTGATTGCATTATTTAGGTTGGATGATCTCATTATTTAAATTATGGCTCGGTAATTATTGAGCCATAATATAATCATGTTAATACATAATGTGGTCACATTATTATGAAATTAATAATGTAATTTTCATTCCTATTTTTTTGAACATAAAATCATTTGAAAATGTACATGAGTCTAATCTTTACTTAAAGATTATATTTATTACTCTAAATTTTAAGTATAATGAGATAAATTTAATAATATAAATATATTATAGTAAATTAGGGTCACTCTACATCTAATAGATTTTACTTCACAACTACAAGCCTTGTAATGTGTAAAATAGTTTTTTAAAATCTAATCTAGTCAATACTTAGGCATTCTTAGGGTCTATGTATTGAACCTAGGTATTTTAGGGAATAACTATTGTAATTGATATCCATTTTTGGTAAACATATAGTAGTTTTATAAGTTTTTGTGCCTTTTAAATTGCTTCCTATCATTTCTAGGAGTCATATGTTTGTGAAAATTGAATTTTGAAAACAACTCAATTTAAAATTGATCCAAACTAGTATGATTGGGGTAGCATAGGTAATATTGATGACGTGTACATGTCAAATCGATAATGACATATTCAAATGTCCATACAATAAATAATGAAAATTGTAATCTTCAATGAAAGAACATATGTATGAGGGCCTTAATCAAAGTATCATATTCAAATTATCTAAAAAGGAATACAATATAAAGGCAAGACACTTGAGGGAGTGAATAAATTAAAGCATAAACAATGAAAATATACATTACATATCACCCCATGGATCCAATGTGTTAGGAAGAGAATGTCAAATTTATAACATATCAAGTATCTTATGTAGGATATAATCATGGGTAATAGCATGTGCAAGTAAATATGAGTATGTACATGGAATTGGGGGATAATTCATTGGACATTTCCCATTACATGATCATGTAATGTCAAAAAAAAATCACTTTATTGACATTATGTGATTTCATTATTTAAATTATGGATCGGTAATTATTGAGCCATAATGTGATCATGTTAATACATAATGTGGTCATGTTATTATTAAAGTACTAATGAAATTGTGTTCCTAACATATTTTGAATAGAAAATCATTTTAACATTTATATGAAGCTAATATTGACTTGAAGCTTATATCTACTACTCTAAATGTTAATTATAAGGAAATAAATGTAATAATATAAATGTATTATAAGAAATTAGGGTCATTCTACATCTGATAGACTTTGTTTCATAGTTGCACATATTTTGACATGTAAAATATCTTTTCAAAATCCAATATGGCAAGTAATTAGCATTTTTAGGGTCTAAGTATTGAACCTATGTATTTCAAGGCATAACTATTACAATTGATATCCATTTTTGGTAAACATATAGTCATTTTTTAGGTTTTTATGCCTTTTATATTACTTTCTAGATTTTCTAGGGGTCTTATGTTTATCAAAATTCATGTTTTCAAACCACTCACTTTAAATTAATCCAAAGTGGTGTGATTTGGGTAGCATTGGTCACATTGATGGCTTGTACACATTAAATGGCCATTTTGTCTTAATTTGACATGTTCATCGTCACCCCTCATCCTTTGTCACTTTTTACTCATCCCTCATCAACCCTAATCACTCTCTCCTCATTCCTCACAATACCTAATCACTCCCTCATTGACCCTCACCATTTGCCAACATATCTAATCACTCCCTCATCATTCTTGATTACTCCTTTATTAACCCTTGCTATCCCTCATCATCCCTAATCACTCCCTCTTCATCTCAAATTATCCCTAATAAATTCATCATTAACCCTAACCATCCCTAATTATGTTTAATAAGTCCCTCATCATCCATAAGTACTCCATTGGCTCTCACCATCCCTTATGATACCTAGTCACTCACTCATCAACCCTAATCACTGATTCATCATCCCTCATCATCCCTAATCACTCCTTCTACACGCATCATCATCCCTAATAAATACCTTATTTACCCATGCCATTATTGATCATTTATATTTTCTCAGTCATCTTCCTCAATCAGTCCATGATTAACCCTCACCATCCCTCATTATCCCTAATAACTACTTCATCATCCCTTATCATCTTTAATAATTCATTCTTTGTCCCTCATTAACCCAAATCACTCCCTCATTAACCCTCACCATACCTCATTAGTACTTCATCCTCACTAATCACTCTCTCACTAAATATCACCATCCCTCATCATCATTAATGACTCCCTCATCATCTCTACTTAATCCCTCTTTATCCCTTCTCATCCTAAATCACTCCATCTAATACCTTGATGGTGGTATTTTTTGCATTTTAAAAATTCTATGAGATACAAGTATAGAGTTGATTCCTAGAATAATATATAAGATATAGTGACCAAAGTGATGTGGAGGCAATTTTAAAACATAAATATTTATCACCTATGAAAAAACATGGGCCTATTAGAAATTATATAATTCAAAATTGAAGATCCAACCAAAAAAGAGAAGAAATTAAAACCATCATAGCACCAAAAATGGGTAGTAAATATGAGTATCACCAACCTATGTGAATTACTAAAAAAAAATTGATTTTCATATTAGGACATTTTATGATTTGAATAACTACATTAGAGGCCTTCTATTTTTATGTATATTTATTGAGTCATCATACGTGAGAGTAGAAAATAATATTCAAGTGATTAGAACCAGTAGTTCAAGATTGGAAAGTTATGGTTAATTTATAACTTCAATATTAAATCCAATTAAGATTGTCACACTATGAGATATCTAATTACAAAACATGAGAAGTTGATATGGGTAACAATTCAAGCAACAATTTGAGCAATGGTCCTACCTCAATTGATGATAGAACTTTTGGGAGCCATAACTTTTGCACCATAGATTTGATTGACTCCCCATTTGAACCATTAAAAATCTAAGAATTAGGAGAAAATGGTGAGTTTTTATGAGCTCTTCTCAATGAGTTTTGATCCCTAAAAACCCAATGAAAGTGCCTCAAATTTTAAGTTTAGTAGTGTAGTCTAGAAATAGTAAGTTTCTAAAAGTGGTAATTCCTCACATTTTGTATTGTTGTGAATCATGGAAGTTGAACCACTTAATCTCCCTCGATATTGATGACCTTCCACCTCCTCCTCATACCCTCAAAATTTTTATAAATGAAAATGTAACCTAAAAAGTAAATTAGACATCTCTTCCTAGAGATAAGGATATGTTTGTATTTGTAATCTTCAGTAATAAAACATCTCTTTTCATAGAAATCATTGTTACTATGTTATTTTCATGTTCTTGAAGTATTTTTCAATAAAAACTTCTGAGTTTTTGATCAAAAGTGGGTATAATTTTTCTACCACTATAAAAAGGTAAGTAGATAATATGTTATTAACCCAATGATATGGTTGGTACTAAAAATATCTCTACTTCCCCCAACAAGAAATTATATGAATTAAAAATCTTGTTTCATTAGAAAATGTAGATTAATGGTGAACCAATACACTTCATCATTTAAAATTAAATTTAAAACAATTAAATTTATCATAAACCATATTTTAAAAAATTAAACTCCTGATTGATGCATTATCTATAACTATACGCTAGTTTATGGCCTAGTGTAGACCTTGAGAAATGGATCACCTAGTAGTGTCACTTGGTGTATAAAACCAAAAATTTTAGAGATGCAATATTTTGTGACATCTCACCATTAGAGGTATGATATTTTTTATATTTGATCAACTATATATTTACCATTTACATGTATTCTATGAAGTAAATCCTTTAAATGTTTTGATAGATTTCCATGATCTAAAATACCATATATCATAGTTACTTCATGAGTTTTTGGTCATTAAAGCCAGGAAGTGTAGTAATCTTATCAATTCTAGTAAGAAGTATATTTTTTATAGTAATAATTAAATATAATAACATCCTTGTGGCACCATATCATAGTGTGGCTTTTCTAAAAATAACAAAGATAAAATAAGTGAACCATAAACTAAATAAATACAATGATATCTTTCAACCACCTATATAAGTTCCTACATATTGTACACTAAACAATACTATTGATTTGATCCCTTAACTACCTCTACCTCAAACCTATTTGTACAACATATCATTTATACATAATGAATAAATAAAGTGCTATATCAATAAAATTATATATAATGGACACATCATCCCAAAATCATTGCCTTACAGATGCTCAATTATGCTTGCACCAAATAAGGATGGGACACAAGTTTATAATTGATTAAAAAAATATTATAAATATTAAAGTGAAGAACTATTATCCTCATCTAAATATTAATGCATTTTTATGCCACATCTATGATGTAGATGGTTTTTTTCAAAAATTGAACTTAATTTTGGGTATCATCATATTCATGTCGAACCTATAAACGTTTGTAATATAGTCTTAAAAAGAAAGGAACGATTGCTTGACTAGTTGGCTATGCCTTTTAGGTTAAATCATGTATTGAATTCATTCATTAAGATATTGAATGACATCCTCTGGCCCTTTCACTATGTCATTTTTTTAATCTACCTTAATTACATCCTAAACTTTAAAAAACATGGGATGAACATTTACACCATGTTGAACTAGTGTTTTAAATTTTGAAGAAACATGTTTTTATGGTAACATGAATAAATGTTAATTTTTCATGCAATAGATAAATTATTTTAGATACAATACACACAAAATTAATACATGTGTGAACATAAATAGGATTTAAGTTATATAGGAATGCTAAACACCAAATAACTTCGTATAGATTCATATATTCTCAAAATTAGAAAATTATGCAAGATATTTTTGTTTAATTTTTATGTTTTAAACCAAGATACCAAAGGTGTAACCAAATAAATTTTAATATATTCATATTAATAACAAATATAATTTGTTGAACTAAAATTTAGACTCTATTTTATGCTAGTACTTTTGTTATTTGACTATAAATTTGGAAGATCATCTAATTCATCATGTAATAAAATTGACTATCACAAATGGGTACTGACAACATAATAAGTTCTAAAAAAGAGTTAATTACATTATAATGGATTAAAAAACATATGATGTTATAAAATATAAATTTATAGTATATAATTATGTCAAATAATGAGGGAATGATTAGGGATGGTGAGTGTCAATGATAGAGTGATGATGGATAATGACAATAGATAATGGAGTGACTAAAGATGATGAGGGATGAGTAAATCATGATTAGTTATTATGAGGAATGAGGAGGGAATGATTAGGGATGATGAGTAACGTTTATAGTAAATTAAGGGAGTGATTAGGGATGATAATGGAGTGACTAGAGGCTATGAGGGAAAATTAAGGTCAATGAGGGAGTGACTAGGTATGAGGAGGTAGTGACCAGGGATGATGAGGAAGTAATTTAGGATGATGATGGATGATGAAAGTGTGATTAGGAATGATTAGGGATGATGTAGTAATGATTAAGGATGATTAGAGGAAGCTAGGTAAAATGAAAGAGTGATTATGGATAATAATCGAGTGAATATAGATGACTAGGGATAGTGAGTGTGAATGAGAAAGTGAATAGGGAGAATTAGGAATTATGAGAGAGTAATTAGGGATCATAAAGGATGATTCAAGAGTGATCAGGGATGAAGGAGGGATGATGAACAAGTGAAATCAACACAAAATGGTTGTTTGATGTGTGGTCATAAATGTGATCTATGTTATCCCAATCACACCACTTTAGATCAATTTCAAAGTGAGCGGTTTTAAAACTTCAATTTTAACAAACCTTGGACTCCTATAAATGTTACAAAGTAATCTAGAAGGCAAAAAAACCTAAAAAATGACTATATGTTTACCAAAAATAGACAAATTATAAAATATGTGCCCTAAAATCCCTATGTTCAATACTTTGACCCTAAAAATGCCTACGTAGTGACCAAATTGAATTTTGAGTAACTAGTTTCCACATCATAAGGAATGTAGTTTTGAGACCAACTCTATCAGATGTATAGTGACCCTAATTTTTTATATTTACTAAATAAATTTAAATTATAACTAAATAATTATAACTTAAACTTATAATTTAGAGTAGTAAATATAAGCTTCAAGTCAATATTGGCTTCATATACATGTTCAGATATTTTTATATTTAAAACAAAAAGAATGTGATCGCATTATTGCTTTAAAAATAACACAATTACATTATGTATTAATTTAATCTCATTAATAACATGATAATGTTATCAACATGATCATGTTATTGGAATTTAAATTCAAACATCAATCATTTTGGCTTGATAATGGCTTAGACCTATCAATCTACAATAAAGTAGTTTTGATTTAAAAAAACAAAATTCAACTTTGATCAGCAAATATACTACAAATTTCAATGGTAAAATTCAAAAACTTAATACCGTCATGAAGATAACACTATCCTATTTCCAAAAATATTATTTTTTAATTTTTTTGACTAATTTAATGTTTCAAATTATTCTAATTTATAACTATTCATTTTTTAGGTCACTACATGTCATATATATACATGCATATACATTTGTGTGTAATTTGTTATTTGTTGATTAAAGTTCAAAAAAAAATTATATGGTCATTTTAATTATACACACATTCAAATAAATAAAAATTGATTTTCACTTTTTTTGGTAGCTAGACATATTATATGACTAGCTATCCATGCATTTATCAAATTTCATGATCTATTTACTTGAAAAATTCATAAAAATAAAAGTATTAATTGAAAAAATATAAAACTATATAAATCACAAACTATAATATGTTATCTAAAAGTTTTGCAAAGGGTTTCAAATAATAGTAAACACTGCTCAAAAAGTGAAGTGGTGGGCTACATGACCATCTATCTACTCTATTTTATTAAAAAATAGAAGTTACTCTTCAATTTTTAGATGTTTGAACTAGTTATACTTCACCATTTTAAAAAAAAATATGTATATTTTTTTAGAAACTAGACTAGAAATGATACATTTCATGTTCTTACACCATCTTCAAATTTAGAGTGTACATATCTCAAATTATCTATACAAGTTCAAATTTTTGAAATTTTAGGAAAAACATGTCCATGGGTAGGCCCCTTATTGTCCACCAAGTTTATGCACTTACCCATATATAATATAAAAAATGATAATGTGGTGTGATAATCCCATCATATAACTTGTGTGTATCAATATCAAAAGTACATGCCCCTAATGTCTGTATGACATGAGTATAAAGAAGGCCCAACATCCAAAATAAGAATGTATCATGTGTATGTGTATGTCTATATCACACTCCACTAGAAGTTTGACACATATGTATATGTAGGTGTAACTGAGTATGTTGTCTATAAATATAGAAGTAACACATAGATCCCAAGGAGCCAATATAACATGTAAGTACTAAAAAAGTTTTTTGACTTTTGTATGTTTTTTTTTTAATAGGAAATATCATATTTTAATGTTATCTAATGGATGGCATAGTTATCCACCCATTATGGATATGGTTTACTACCTAGGTTATGGTGCTGAAGAGTATGTGTAAGTGTAATATCTATCACTGTGGTATCAATGGTGATATATGTATCTAAAATAAGACTCTATGGTCATGAATAAATAGTAGAAATAACAAGAATAGGGGTTTTTTGAACCCATCATTGAGTTTTGTGTTTTATTTGGCATAACAATAATATGTGAATTTTGACGTGTTCTCTATATATATGATCATGGTGCATAGTAGAATATGTAAATTCTATGGAATCTAATTTATGTATTTGATATAATGGTCTCTAAAGTATTGGTCACCTAGTAAAAGGGATTGCTTGTTGCATATACTTTTGTGGTGAATTAGCCTAAGTAGGTTTGATGGCTATTTGTATGGGTATAATTTTATTTTTTTCAAGAGGATGCTCATATGGAATTCTAGAAACTATAATTTCCCAATTAAAATGAATGTATTTAACACATCCATAAACTATAAAAGGTATGATATAAGGGTTTTTATTTAAGGTCTTCCCAATAACATATCAAAGATGCTTGTGGAAGGGATAATTGAAAAGTTAGTAGCCATATGTGTGGGACCAACTTGTAAAGCTAAATCAATCTCACCAAGAACCTTCTTAGAGATCCTAATGAATTCTCTAGCTAATATGGTATATGGGTGTAAATCACTATGAGTATAACCCAAGTGCATAAGTAATGTCATGGTGAAAACATATTCATTTATTCCATTATCAATCATAACACTATGTATGTGGTTTTTATCAATATATTCTCAAATTAATAGAGAATGAATATCATATTCATCATTATTAATTTGACTATCATCAAATGAAATAAAAGGTCTCTGAACCATGGAAGGTATATGTCATGTATAAGTACCAATAACCCCATATAGTGGGTGTACATAATGTGAGGGATGAAGATGTGTATTATATGACATTTGAAATTTAGGTTCCTTATTGGAATGGTATTTCAAAGGATTTTTAAATATTTTTTTGTTTATAGTGATCACTAGGTTATGACCCTGATCCCTTTAAACGATTCTCAAATGTAGTTTTTTGGTCATCAATAAGATATTGGATCTTATATTTCAACGTAAATAATATTCTTATAGAATTTCTCGGTCCTTGATGATAATCAAAATAATAATTCACATCAAATAAATTTTGGAAATTTTGCCTATTAAGTCTAAATTCCACCCCCTATAAATTGAAACTTCTCAAGAAACTGTTATATACATTTTTGGCAGTAATTTTCCCTTTAAAACCTCATATTTTACCTCAAAATGAGATTTTTTGGCTTTAAAATGATTAATTTATACCTTGAAATGCCATTAAATATTTAAAAATACTTTTAAATACCTTCACTTACATGTAATTACCTTATTTTAATGTTTTATGATTTGAAACAATCATTGTAATGTAATTTTAAGCTTGGAAAAGGTCCAAATATAACTCCCATGTGCCAAATTGAGATACATAAACATGTAAAATGACTATTTTATGTTTATTATATCCTTGATGACTCATAATGATCTATTTATGCACTAAAGTGGTGGTGGAAGACTTAAGTTATCAATAGAAGGTAAAAATAACCCATTTTCATGCATATTTCATTGAAAAGTATGGACTTGTATGACCATTCCATATAGTTGAGTCCATGATCAGGAGGAGAAATAAATATCAGAGATTCTATAATAATTTTAAGGAAATAAGATGAAAAATAATCCCAAAATTGGTTTATATCCTTCATCTTGCTAATTTTCACATAGAGAGATGCCTTTAGGTTTGTAATTGGTACGTCCATGAGAGAGAAAATATAGGTCTACAATTTTGAACCAAGAAAGTAGACTCAAATAAATTCCATTTGGATTAAGTGGTTTTAAAAATGTTAATCTCTCACTCATGAATCATCCCTTGGAATTTAGGGTATACATCAATAATCTTGCATCTATGTTGGCAATTAGTTTTTTGCAATTTCTCCTCATCAGGGCATCATATCAAGAAACTTCAAGTTTGTATGGTTTCTCAAGGACATGACTCACCCTTCCATGTCATCCATAATTACTTTTCCACATGTTTCAGAGCCAAATATAGATCAAAAGGGAAAAATAATGAAAATTTTCATTCTACAAGCAAAGGAGAAATAATTATATGGTTTAGGAGAGAGAAAGGGTTTCAAAGTTTTCTTGGTTTCATATTTACATGTGTCTCCTTTATGTTTTTAGAGTTTCATACCATATTCTAAAATTTTACATGAAATATTTATATCAAAATCCCATCAATATGTTATTAAGCATCTCATAAGTCCCTATTTAGAAAATGTTAAGATTTTTAGCATTTGTTAAGGTACTTAACATATTCCTAGGTTTCAATTTCAGCCTCTTATCCTCCTCTAGTGGCATCTAAATTGATATATATGTTCAAGGATATGTTCATCCTTATATAGGGATCTTTAATTTTGTCTTTACATTCTCCTAATATCTTTTTCCACCTCTATTTTGGCTAATATCCATATGCACTATCATACAATACCTTTGCACTATTGTAAGGCTTCATTTTCACCTTCATTCAAGTTTCCAATCCTCCATTCATGGCTTATCACTTTTCACTCATATCCATATCATGATTTCATTTTCATAAGGATTAAAAATGGGAGAGTTTATCATGGTCATTGAGGATGAAGAAATAAAGACCAAGAAAGAATCATATATATATAATAAGGCAACCTACATCCATGACACCAATAGTCATGTGCTTTGTCATGAAAGTAAAATGAAGAGACTAACAAGGAAAATGTATTATTTAAGGTCCATGCTCAGACCATCTCATCTATATGTAATAATATAAGGATAAGTATCCTTTAATGGTTTTGATGACTTCCTTAAGTTCAAACTCAGTCCTTGTCTGTACAAGTAGAGTCATTTATAGGATCATCAAGGATACAAATCAGTTTTGAAAGTTGACATTATGATGAAGCTATGTGATTAAAGATTGACAATGTTATGATGGGGTCTTGACACAAGAAATGAGGCATTCATATTATTATATTCAAGTGTCTTTTAAGACACCTATAAGGACCTGAATGAGGTCAAAATCTACATTGGCAAAGGTCTTATCAATCATAAGTTTATTCAAGTTTCAATAGGGTAGTTTGAATTTGCCAAGTTCATGACTAGAATGAGAATTGGAAATCTCAATGCAGAGCTATATAAAAACACATATTAATTTTCTAAATGGCTCAAGAAGCATAAATGAGGACCTATAACCAACCTCAAGGATAACCTACATCCAAGAAAATGTGGACAATGCTTTGAGGGATACTTTCATGATGGAGATTTATTAAGAGAGGTTATTAAGACTATTGAGATCATTTACCAAGTGTAAAAGTCATGTAAACCTTACCTATTTTTCAAACTCCCAAAACATCTTTAAATCTTTCTACAATCCTTACATACACCTAAAATCACATGAGAACACAGGCTTGTCTTTAAGTTCATGTAACATGGGGAAAAATTACTCATTTTGTGGATTTTTATGATTATCAATGATTGATAGGGATAAAGAGGTTTAAACTCATCAAAATGATCAAGTGAGGGATTCTAAACACTCAAAGACTCAGTCTTTTAGTTTGAAAACTAACACCTATAGTCATATAGGTACACGGGCCTATCTACAAAAAATTAAGAGAATGATAACAAATGGCCTAATGAAATATATTCATGGTAATATGAAGATTTCATGGGGAAAGTGATGTGGAATGGATCAAGGGAAATAAATATGAGACTCCAAACATAATTATGCTCAAGGTTAACTATAAAAGTTACAACCTATAGCCTTCTCTAAGTAACTCAGGATTATTTTCAAAAGTTGGTGAACAAGAGGTGGATGCATAGTCCATGGTGGAAAGTCATATTATATTTAATGATGTTAATTAACCAAATAATAATATATATTAGTACATAATTATATGTAATTATAGTAGAAAATATGAATAATAGACAAGCCACTTCAAGGGGGCAATCTCCCAAATGCTTTCGATAAGAATGAATACTCATTATATGATGAATAACTATCCCTAATTATTATATATAGTATAACAAGGACATACTCCACCAATAGGCATACCTAATAAGTATACTAATGCATAAATAAATGTATAATAATATGCAAAAGAGTTATGCAAGACATAAGTGAAATACACATATCCATAAACATGTAAATGGTTAAAGGCGTAACATGCCCCTCCCCTTCAAAATAATGTTGTACTAAACATTAAAAAAATATGAGATGTTGTTTCATGAATGATTAATTCTCTTAGGTAGCATCTTCAGAAGGTAGATTCTTTTATTTGATCAGATACTCAAGAATCAGTCTAGACCGTAGCTACTTAGTGCATGTTTAAAGGACCACTTTAGGATCAAGAATAACCCTCTCTTCCTCATCTAATTATATTAACTTGATTTGAGTGGTAACTCTCTATCCAATGACCTTATTAAGTAAAGATACATGAAATAATAGATGAATGTGAGTGGAGGGAGGAAATTCTAGCTTGTAGGGCACACTACCAATTTTATTCAAGATTTCATAAGGACCATAATACTTGGGAGATAGATTATTATCATTTTTTTATTAATTAAATGACATTTTTTTATATGGGTATAAGTGAATAAAAACCCAATCACTAATTTCAAAATGCCTCTCACTCTTGTGTTGATCTAATTGTTTCTTTATGTGATTATGGGACAAAGCCAAATTTTCATGCAAACTAGAAATTACTTCCTATTGGTGTTGTAGGTGTTCCTCCACTAAACATAAATTTGGGTGAGTCTTCAAGGGTGAAGTGAGAGATGGAGGATGGTATCCATATAATTCCATAAAAAGGAGACATTTTGGATGAACTATGCACTAACATATTATACCACCATTCAGCCAAAGGAAGCCATTAAACCCATTTATCTTATTTATTAGACACAAAACAATGAAGGTACCCTTATAAACACTTGTTGACTTCCTTAATTTGTCCATCATATTTAGGATGATAGGTTGAGTTATGAGATAATTGGGTTCCTAAACATGAAAATAATTTTATCCAAAAATTACTAGTGAATATGGGATCTTGATCACTAACAATAATATTGGGATTACCATGCAATTTTTGAATTGTATTGAGGAAGGAAAAAGCTAATGTACTAGCCACCAATGGTTGAGATAAAGAACAAAAATGAGAATACTTTTTGAATCTATCCACAACAACCATGATAACATTTATACCTTTAGATCATGGTAACCCAGTAATGAAATCCATAGATACCTCTTCCCATTATTGACTAGGGATGGATAAGGGATGTAAAAGACCTAGGGTTTTATTGATTTCACCTTTCTTCTACTAATATACCATACATTTAGCCACATATTTCTATACATCCCCCTTGAGTCCTTTCCAAAACAAACCTTCTTGAATCTATGATAGGTTTTTAAAAACCTTGAGTGATCACCAAGTTGAGATGCATGAAGTTCTTAAATTATTTTCTATTTGAGAAGATAATTTTGACATAGATATAATCCATCTTTGTACCATAATGCATTACCCTTCCATGTAAACTTTTCAATCGCATCAAAACCCTGCTATAGATTCTAAATCAATGAATGGATAATACTATAATTCTCTTATTTTGCCCTTGCTTCCTTCAGCCAGTCTACCTAACAAATGGCCATGGCACATAATAATTCCTAAATTTCTTCATCTCACCTAGATAGTGCATTAGCCACAACATTTTTTTCCTTTCTTGTAGACTATTTCAAAATCAAAACCTACATTTTTGTCACCTATTTTTATTGTTATTCAGAGGATAACCATTGTTCTAAAAAATATGGTTATCATGATTAGTCTTTACTTGGAAGTGATGACCTAATAGATAAGTTCTCCATTGTTTGAATGCATGTAGAATAGCCATCATCTCTTTCTCATAGATGGGTTTGAGCTGATTTTTACCCTTCAGTTGGTGACTTTCAAAGGTAGCGGGCCTACCCTCTTGCATGAGTACTACACCCATATCATATCCAAATGCATCACATTCAATCACAAAAGTTTTATAAAAAAATGGACTAGCCAATATTGGGGCGGTGCACATAGCCATTTTTAGTTGTTCAAATGCCTTTGCAGCTATATCAATCCATTAAGAGTATTTATTTAATAAATATGTGAGAAGTGCTTCAATACTACCATAGTTTCTGACAAACCTATGATAATAACCAGTTGGGCCTAGAAATCCTCTTAGTTTCTTAAGTGTCTTGGGAATCTACCACTCCATGATGGCTTGGATTTTTTTAGGATCAACTTTTTCTCCCTCATGTGATATAATATGACCCAAATATTCCAATTTCTAAACTCCAAAATAAAATTTAGATGCTTTACCATATAATTGATGTTTCTCAAGAACTGAGAATACTATTTCACATGATGCAAGTGGTCTTCCCAATTTTTCTATAAATAAGGATGTCATCAAAAAACACAAGTACAAACTTTCTTAGAAATGGCCTAAAAACTTTATTCATCAAACTCTGAAAGGTGGATGATGCATTGGTGAGACCAAAAGGCATGACCAAAAATACATAATGGCCTTCATAGTACTAAAGGAAGTATTAGGAATGTCCTCCTCATGGATCTAGATTTTATGATACCTAGATTGAAGATCTAATTTGGTAAAATAAACAAGACCATGTAATTCATCTAACAAAACATCAATTATAGGAATAAGAAACTTATCTTTGATAGTGAACTTGTGAAGCTCTAATCATTGGGGCACATCCTCCAAGTTTCATCCTTATTATTTACCATGACTACTAGAGAAGAATATTTACTTTGGCTATGGTGAATGGTCCCTACCTCTAAAAATTCTTGTACCATTTTTTTAATTTCACTCTTCTAGGCATAAGGATATATGTATGGTCTGATATTGGGTGGCATACTTATAAGAATGAGTCTGATGGCATGATCATGAGTATGACTAAGAGGAAGACCTTTTGGTATGGGTCCAAAAACAAATAAATGATCATCCAACATTTGTTATAACTCAGGATGGGTAAACTCAATTTTTTGGATATCAATGGAAAATAAGCATGCCAAAAATCCTTCAACACCTTTTTCATCATCTTGGTCATCTGATGTGAACTAACTATTTGTGGAGATTTAAATCTTAATCCTCATAGTTCCACTAGCTTTCCTTCAAAATAAAAATGCATGAACAACTCATGAAAATTCATCTCAAATAGTACCCAATGTGGTGAGCCATTGTACTCCCAAAATAATATCAATCCCACCCATAGGAATAACAAACATAGAAAAATCTATAAAATAGTCCCCCATTGCTAACTTAGTACTATGGAATTTTCTAGAACAATTAACTATACCACCCTCAACAATCATAACATAAAACTCTGGGGTTGGGTAAATGAAACAATTAAAATGAGCAGTTAACTTACTATTGATGAAATTGTGTGTACTACCTGAATCAATCAACACTGTGACATTTTATTTCTTAATAAAACCCACCACCTTAAGAGTCTGAGATAGTAGGTTGAAAATATATGACTTCATCCTCAGGCACATCAAAACCCTCAATAGATGCCTCCTCATCCTATTCATCCTCATCAGGCCCTTTAATGTAAAATAATTCCTTTTTAGCACATCTATGACCTTTTCTCCATTTAATATAACAACCATAACATAATTCTTTGGCATGCTTATCCTCAATTTTTTGTGGTTTTAATCTGGGAGGTTGAGGCCATGATGGATTTGGGAAGGTGTCTTCCTGACTATTAGTGAAAGGATGATGTTTGATCATCTCTTTTTCTTCTACCAAGTGTGTCCTTGGTATAACTTTAGATAAAGTTGTGGGGCTAAATATACAAACCTCTAATTGAATACTATCTTTTAGTCCACCCAAAAAAAGGTCAATTAGACTTGCCTTAGTGATATCCTCCACACGTAAGGATAGATTTTGAAATTGATAAATATAATCCTTAATTGTTCCTATTTGTCATAGTTTGGATAATGGGTTAAAGTTGTTTTCAAAAACATTATCCTGATAATGAGACATCAATTCATTAGATAATATTGACCATGTAATAGGAGCACCAGTCTCCTTATTTTGAGCACAAAACCAATGATGCAAAATGAATGGATCAGGTTCGAGATATAGAGATGCCATAACCACCTTTTGAAAGTTAGGATTTTGGTGTAAATCAAATAGATTTTCAATTTGAGTGATCTAAGTGAGTGGATCCTTACCATCAAACTTGTGAAAGCCTACTTTTATAAATATCAATTTTATCCCCATATTGGTAGTGTTAGTGTTAAGAGGAGGAGGACTATAAAGAAAATGTGGAGGGTTGTTGAGTGTTAAATGAGATGAAATGGTAGCCAAGTTTGTCATGATTTGATGCAATTGATTATTCATGCCATTAAGCTCCCCTTGTATTATTGATATAATGAGTTTGGACTTGCACATCCTTCTACATTAGGCCATGTAGGTTTCATTAGATTTGAAAAATTATATAAGATGATTCAGACTCCATGTTATCCCCTAAAGGGGTTTTAGGGGTTTCTTTCCCTTTCCCCTATCCACAGGTGTTAGTACCAGCCATATAAAGGCTTGATGATGAACCTTATTTTTCCCTATTTACCTAATTTTGTCCTCTAAGTTTTTTGAATATTTATACCTCCAATCACAAATATCAAAGAATGAACCCACAATAATTTTTTCTAAAGTTTCCAAAAATATAAAAAATATTGAAAAATTATACAAATTGTGAGCTATGGAGAAAATTTAGGAAAATAAATAAAATAGATATAAATTTTTAAAAACAAATCCAAATGAGAAGAAATTTTAATGAAAATTTACTTTAATTATTTCTAAACTCCATTAAAAACAAATGTATATAAATTCACACATGTTTGCAAGATATATCCAAATTTCAAGATCTAGGGTTTTTGACCTGATTATGGGCCAAATTGATGCTCTAATACTTCTTGGAACGATATGAATTCACTAAATAAAAATATATACAATAGTATATCATAATTATATGGAATTATATCAGAAAATACGAATAATAGATAAGCCACTTCAAGGGGGTAACCTCTCAAATGCTTTCAATAAGAATGAATACTCAATATATGATGAATAACTATCCCTACCTCTTAAATATAGTATAAAAATGCCATGTGCCACTCATATTCCAACCTAATAAGTATATTAAACCATAAATAAATGTAAAATAATATGCAAAAGAGTTATGGAAGCCACAAGTCAACTACACATATCCATAGACATACCAACAGTTAAAGGCATAATATTATATGAAGGATCCATAGTGAAATAAGGATTTGAAATAAGTCAAATAAATGAAGATAACCCTCAAAAATAGTTATATAGTTAGGTCAACTATTGAATAGGTATCTACAACCATGTTAACATAGGATTCTCATCAAGCTTGTATCAAGATCATACACAGTGGTCTATAAGGAAGTTTGATGTCAAAAATATTATTCAATAATATAATGATGATTAGGATCATCAAGAGGTCATGAAAATGTTACCAAAACATGATACATATTCAAGGTCAATAGAGATTCACACCTATAAAGATAAAATTCCAATTCCTCTCATAACACAATCATATACCCTCAAAGTTAAAACTCAAAGACTTTTTCCTTTAAAGAATGAATAACATGTATAAATATTATCCAAATAAATTATAAATTTACAAAAACTTGATCAAGCTACTAAATCTCTGGCATGCTCTTGAAGATGAAGGAACATAAGCTAACTTTATAGATTTGGACTATCTAAGGTGTGACAACATAGTTTGGAGGGAAAATATGCCAAAGAAGGATAGGTAAAAAGTTTCCAAGTATTATCAAAGGATTTAAAGGTGACAAGTCATGTTGTAATAAATAATATTCAAATCCATTTCCTCCAATGAATATTTATAACAATGTTGACAGGGTGTAAGTCTTGAGAGCCTATAAAGAGGAAGGATGTTGTGATAGGTAACATGATCTAATAAGTGACTAATGAAGGGTAAATGAGGGATAAATAATGTTTTTTATGACCTAATAGAGGCATATAATTATTTTTTAAGACTCAAAGACATAGATAAATATTTAAAACACAATCTCAAGCATGAAAATATAGTCATAGTTAGATTTATAAGCCTATCTTTGAAAAAATGGCAAGTTTGGGGCACCTAAACATGGAATAAAACCTCAAAATTTGGTACACATCATGATTATATCTTGATCAAGCCTTAACTAACATATTTAAGGTCTTACCATGGGTCTATATGCTCACTATTTTTACACAGTCACCTACATGTCCATTCATAGTCACCATTAGATTAGGCAGGCTTCATGAAAAGTTTTAAGGTGTGGTAGAGGGATTAAAGCCAATGTAAGGTATTTTAAAGAAAAAGAGAGTTATTTTTATTCTTTATACACCTTTTTATAATTAATCACACTTAAATCTCCATACAAACACATAGGCAAACATTCATTCCTACAAGTAGTTCAAACAAGCTCGAAGTCAAAATTTGAGTTAGGCATCCAAGTGAAGATAAAAAAGGTGGAAAAAAATGATATAAACTGATATGAAGTTTTAAAATATTTATTATCACATAAATTTTATTTTAACATCAAAACTCAGTTTTAGGCCTAAAGCTAGCCTTAAGACCTATTAGCCTATAACATTGTAAGGCACTTAAAACCCCTACCAAATAATTATTGCATCATGAAATGGTATGATGAGATTGTATAGGTCATACAAAAGGTATTAAAAAAATAATAAAGACAATGTAAAGTCCAATTTCACTCAGAAGGAGCAAGTTCAAACTATGTAGGCTAAGACACCCATTCAAGCCACCTGATCAAGTGCTTATATCTTTCACCATGTGAAAAGTTTAGACAAAAAAAATTATCATGATTTGAGGACCCATGTGAAATTATAATTCATTAACAATTTATTTTTATTTATGGGTTGTTCTTTATGAACAATCGCTAATAGCATAGGCATGTCTAGAATGCATTTAAAACCCTACAAGAAAACTTTTTTACCTATGTATCTTTTCATAGATTTTTCATGGGAACCCAATATTATCAAATAATTTTAGGTGTATATATACTAAATATTCATGTAAATAATTTTGGGTTTTGAGGTCTTACTTTATGAACCATCGTTAAGAAGGTTCACCTCCTAAACCCTCCAAAACTCTCATAAGGACTAGTTTTGAGAAAAGTCAATTTAATTTAATTCAAAACCTCATGAATCATCTTGAAACCTATTATAAAATTAATTAAACTTATATAAGGTCCCAAAAATGGTAATTTTTTGTATGGAAGTCTATGGATAATGGGAAAAAATAGGGATTTTTGAAGAAAAAATGTAGAAAGGAGAAGTAAAAAGTAGTCCAATGAAATAAAATCCATGGAGGGTGAATCCTATGACTTTTTATTCATCCAAAAATCAGTAGATGATCAAAAATATTCATGTAAGTGTCTTTATCATCTCATCTAAAATAACCACTTTGCTAAAAATGCAAGTAGTTTGACCTAGTCAACTAGTTTGAATAAGTTGTAGGTGTTTCTTCATCAAGAGGACCTATTGCATGGTATGGAATTTTGATTAAGGTTTAATATCAACATTTTTTTAGGTATTAAAATTTTTATGCTAGTTTAAAAGAGACATCAAGTGCAATAAGTTACGCTACTAGTAGGCCTATTTGATCAATTATGTCAAGTAAAGAATCATGAAAGAGGGATAATAACTGAATTCATGTAGAATATGCATGCCACATATCTGGTATTAAATTATAAATATCATTAAAATTCAATCTTAAAGTGATATTTCATGTTTAGGAGGGCTAAAGAAGGAGTTATCTTGTCTTAAGTGCCAATCACTCTAGTTGATTCATCCTTGACTAATCATCATGCATGTCCTTGATTTTCATGTAAGGACATTCACATACTCTTGATCTCATCTTAAGTGAAGTTATTTTCAAATATATTTCATATCATTCATGCAAGAGTTTGAATAAGTCAAAAGGTCCCACCACCTCATTCCAGTGCCAAAAAAAACTCATGTAAGACATCAAGCATAAAGAGTGTGATGAAAGAATATTTTAATTAAATTGTAACTCAAATTTGAATTAAGTTGATGTTTTAGTTTACTTCCTCTTATCCCTTCTATGCCAATCTCTTGTCTTTCTCTATTCTTATATTCTATGTATTTAGGCTTTCAAGCCAATTTTCAAGATCCCTTTCTTGGGCATGATGAAACTCTACCAAGACTGAACATTTTAACATTTTGAGATGAATAAAATGACTATTTTTGGATTCATATATACTGGTATAGTGTGTTATATTGGTATTATTTACACATATGGTAGTATTTTCTACCTTGGTAGGTCCTAATCTCACCTAGTTACTAGTATGTTCTCTTATGCAGGTCATTTACATTATTTTTTATCAATTGATTAAGTTAACATTAGATATATTGACTGGTTAGTGCCTTGAATTAGGCCTATTCCATCATGGAACTCATTCTTTGATCACTTAATGAACCTTTAAATGAAATATTATTGCATAGGAGTCCTTTAGATTTATAGATTCAATGATTTAAATTGTCTTATCAATGTTTTATGAGCTCAAATAGAGTGGATGAACCAAAAATATATGTGTATCACCATTAGTACAATAGATTTTCATTTTATTAATCCTTCTAACCCTTTTCATCCCAAAAATCATAGTAGGTTTTAGTAATAGATCCAAAGTGATACATCAGAGAATCTAGCCTCATAAATCTAGAGGTCTTATCTAGGCACATGTGTTCCACACCTTAGATCATTCCAATATTAGTCCAAGTGTGAAGGAGATCAGAGCAATCTACCTTAAATAGGGTGTTACCTAGGTTGTTAATAGTTTTGACATGCTCAATGGGCTATAGATCAATCTATTATAGTACACATTTTTAGTATGTTGGTCTTTAGAAATAATTTCAAGTACTCATATGGTCCTTATCTATGAGGTAAAAGGCTACTTTTGTTCACAATTCATGGATTTTCATGTGTTTTTTAGGCTATGACAACCTATGGAGTAGATTTTGGTCACTTATTTCATTATCAATAGTTCTAATATGATCCATATGCATCTTGTTATGATCATCATCACCCCTATCATCCCTACCATGATCAATATTAGCATTATGATGAGCCTCAACAACCATATATAAAACCTTATTATTAGTATGAAAGCTCGTACTAGTCCTATAATAACCCTCATGAATCTCATTATCTTCTTGATCATCCCAACAAAGTTCCAATACAATAAAATTTTAGTTTCAAACAAACCCTATTTGGCTATGAGAAATAAATGGTGAGCATAGAAACTCAAAAGAGTCATGGATAGGAGATTTCCACACATTGAATTTAGAGTATGACATCTGATTCATAGCAAGATAAATAGGTATGTGCATCTTTCATAAAGTAAGGCCATTCAAAGTTTAGTTCTGGTATCTTATACATAGATGGTTTAATTTCAATAATTAAGGAGAGGTTGGTGGTTAATGAGAAGCATTGGAGTCACCATAATCAATAACATGTTCCCATAGAGCTACCCTTTTCTTATCATAAATGTCAAACCAATATATATCATAGCACTCAAGATTCAATTCAAACCTTGTCAATATTTTCTACTTAGAATTCTATCCAAGAGAGACCTTAGAAGGTTAAATAAAATTAGTTTGAGGAGTCTAATTTTCATGTTTCATAGTATATCATACAGGAACCTTCATTTTTAGGTTTGCAAGGAAAAGTCTCTAGTGAGTTAGTTTATGAGTTTGAGGCTCACCTAGCCAAGAAAGATGAGATTGCAAATCATCATCTTAAAAAATCAATGGTAGTTGCAAAGGAAACATAATATCAGAAATAAACTCCTTCTTTTATACCCATATCTTTAACAAGTACAAAGGAAGAAACTCCTAAACCTAAGTTCATGACTTAGAAATAAATACAACAATCCAACAAGGAAATGAGCATTCAAGAATAAGTCCAAGTGTTATTCTAGAAAGCAAGCCTTAAGTTATTCACCTTTCACTTCTTCCTCCTCAAAAACCCAAGCCCTTTCCTTCATGGAAAGTTATTGAAGAGAAAATAAAACAGAGAGAGAAGGTGAAGGTGATTCTAGTTGAGCAGCACCATGATCAAAATCAAACATCCATGGTAACATCTATGGAACTTTCTCATCTTATTTAGTATTTTTAAGGGTATACCATACTAATTTTTTAAAATGAGACTTTCCTTTATGAAGTGAATGAAGAGGTTTCATCTAAAGTGATCATTGATGAGATAGAATTTTTAGTTGAACATGAGAAATAAATCATCATTAAGACACTTGCAAGTAATGATATCCATGACATAGTCGTTCATAATGCCAAAGAAGATCAGTTGTAGGATGAGTTGCAAGTAGAGGAAGAGGTTTCAAATGTGCAAAAAGAGGTTATTTGTCAAGATCTTCTTGATTAAATAGGATTTTTCCCACATCGTGATGTTTCTAAAGAGCTTACAATAGTTACTATTAATGAGTGTAGGCCATCCAAAGGAGATAAGTGTCAAGGTAATGAGGATGACTTTTGGGAGAAATATTTGGATATTTATAATTAATATCAAGCTCTTCAAGGCCTCAAACTTCCTTTGGAGGATGTTAAATACCAATCAACTACTAAATCAATTGATTTTTACCCACAAGAAGAGTAGTTTCATGATGATAATAAGAATGAAGAAGTATTTGTTGAGGTGGTACCTCAAATCATTTCTATTGAACACAAATAAAATAAATAAGTTGTGTTCTTTAGCATGTCTAAAAAGATTAAATATGTTAATCATGAAGATCTTCAAAAGTCACTTGTCCATGTGTAGTAGAGTGAAAGCTTTTACAAGACATATCATATCATTGGCATCCCATGAATGAATAAGAATTATCATTATTCTTACAAAAAATAGAACATGAGAGGATGATGATTGGGCTTAGGAATCACATCTACAATCCATGCATCTAATAATGGAAGTAGAAGGCCTAGTTGCATTACTAAGAATCCATTAATGTACAAGTGCTCATATCTACAAGAAGACACTATCAAGAAGTGGAAATTATGTTTCAAGGTTCTATGTTGGAAAATCCAGTTTTCCATTTGATCCCATAGGAAAGCTTCTCTCTTTAGGTTAGTTGTTTTAGGTTTGTCTTATTTCAATAAGTGAATAACATAAGTAATAGTTTGTTGTCTTCTCCTTATTTTTTATTAGCTTAGGTTACTTTTTGTTTATTTTTTGTTCCTTATATTTTTTCCTTTCATTCTTGTTGTTTTTGTATACAAAGAGGTGTTACAAAGTCCAAAATGTTTGTTTGATAGTCAAGAGATTCATCAAGTTATATTGTCATGTCTCATATTGCCATTATCATGTGAAATCCAGTAGGTTATTTTCAATATAAGACTTGTCAACCCATTTGATTTGAAAAAAATGTGGTAAATTTTGCTTGCCCATTCCAAATTCCACCCCTTATAACTCAAAACTTCTCAAGGTACTATTATAAACCTTTTTAGTGGCAATTTTACTTTTAAAACCTCATATTTTACCTCAAAAGTGGAGTTTTTAGCTTAAAAATTATTAATTTATACATTTAAATGACATTAAATCTTTAAAAATACTTTTAAATACCTTCACTTACATTTAATTACCTTATTTTAAAGTTGTATGCTTTGAAAAGGTCATTTTAATGTAATTTTAAGCTTGGAAAAGGTTCTAATATAGCTCTCATGTGCCAAATTCAGCTACATAAAGATGTAAAATTCATTTTATCTTATAATTATATCCTTTATGCCTCATAATAGTATCTTCATGTACTAAATTTGTTTCGGAATACTTAAGTTATCAATAGAAGGCAAAAGGAACCCATTTTCATGCATATTTCATTGAAAAGTATAAACTTGTATGACCATTCTATGCAGGTATGTCCATGATCAGGAAGAGAAGGACATATCAGATGTTATATAATAGTTTAAAGGTAATAATATGAAAAATATGCACAAAACTAGTTCATATCCTTCATCTTGCTAGTTTGCACATAGAGAGAGCCCTTCAAATTTACAACTGGTATGGCCATGAGAGAGAAAATTTGGGTCTAAAGTTTTGGTCAAAGAAACTAGAATTAGAGAGATTATAGATAGAGTAATTTTTAAAAAAATTGGTCATCTCTCCCTCATTAACCATACCTTGGAAATCAAAGAATACATCAACATTCCTACATCTAGGAAGGCAATAAGTTTTTTCCAATTTCTCCTTATCAGGTCATCATATCCAGAAAATTCAAGTCTGTAACACTTCTTAGGGACATGAATCAGCCTTCCAAGGCACACCTGAGTATTTTTGCACATTTTCTAGGGATAAATAAATATCAAAAAGGAAAAATAGTTTAATTCTATAGTCTACAAACAAAGGAGGAAGAATTATACGGTCTAGGAGAGAGAAAGGGTTTCAAAGTTTTCTTCCTTTCATATTTGTAGATGTCTCCTTCATGTTATTATAATTAATTTATACATTATCATATTTTCCATAAAATTTTCCTATTAAAATCCCATCATTATGTTTTTAAGCATCTTAAAATTCCATGTTTAGTAAATTTTAACGTTTTTAGCATTTGTTATGGTACTTAACATATTCCTAGGTTTCAATTTTCATCTCTTATCCTCCTCTAATGGCATCCAAATTGATAAATGTGTTTAAAATATATTATAATGCTTATGTAGGTATATTTAATTTGGTCTTGACATGATCCTCATATCCTTTTACACCTCCATTTTGGTTCATCTCCATATGCATTGTCATACACTGCCTTTGCACTATTGCAAGGCTTCATTTTCACCTTTATTAAAGTTTTCGATCCTCCATTCATGGTTTCTCACTTTCCACTCATATCCATCTCATGATTTAATTATTATAATGATTCAAAAGGATATTGGTTGTCATGATCATTGAAGATAAAGATATACAGACCAAGAAAGCATAATATACAACCAAGAAGGCAACCTACAATCATGGCACCAATAGTCATAATATTTTCCATGAAAGTAATATGAAGAGAATTAAAAGGAAGATTTATTATTTATGGTACTTGATCACACCATCTCATAAAGATGCAATGAGATAAAGATAAGGATCATGTCAGGGTTTTGATGACTTTTAATGAGGTCAACATACCCCCATTCCTGAAAATGGGGACCCTTGATTCAAATTATGCAAATTTATGCTTTAAATTTAAAATTCATCTAATCAAAGTAACATTAGAATGTTTTTATTTGAATATCATCCACACCATGGTTGGATTGGAATATTTACACATGATTCTAGTTTGATCTTGTCTAAATTTTCTAACATTGGGTCTCTATGTTTTAGGTTACAGGATTAATGGAGTCCATTAAAAATGGACAATGTTTGGGTTTCATGATATAATGTTAATTTGACCTTTTACTAGCCTTTGGTCTATTAAAAAATAAGTTGAATCAATGTTTATTCATGTTAAAACCCTACTCTAATGTTTTAACCCAGGTCACTTTTGAATTAAATTTAAATTTATGCGAGAACAACTATCCATGTCATAGAATTAGCATAATGTTTATCCTAAATCTTATTCATGTTTTTCAATATGACCAAACCTTGGTTTAATAATCTTATGCTTGGTTAATTTATGTCTTTTGACCCCTAGGTCTATTTTATTATTAGCATGGTCTATCTTATGTAGAGTCCCATTTTGTTATATCATAGACAAGTCATAAAGATTTATCCTAAAGTTTTAATTATATTTATTAATATAATAAAACCCTAGGATAAACCTTTATGACCTATCTCTTATGATTTTTGGGGTCCCTTTCATTATGTTTTAGAACTTAGCCTTAAAAAATTTATCTTAAGGTTTTACCATGTTTATCAACCTAAATAAAACATTATTTAAAATATTCAACCTAAGTTCTTTATATATTATTGAGTCTAACTTAATATTTTCATTGACTGTAGGATCAATGATACATATTTGCTTAGAAAATATTGATCTAACAATGCGTATCAAATCAATACTTTAATAGAGCCCCAAGATAAGTGAGAATATGACAAGTGTTTCCATCATGGGAACCTTGCCAAAGACCCTATGGAATGAAACAAAATATTATCTAATAGAGTGTAACTGATCAACCAAGTTGATTCAATGACTGGACATCAGTATTGGCAATTCATAACCCTATAAAAGTGAGAAGGTGATAATTGTTAACATCATGAAAACCTTGCCAAAGATCCTATGGCATGTACTAAAAGATTATCAGATGGAGTACAATTGATCAATCAAGTTGATTAAATGGCTTGAGATCAATGTTTCCAATTTAAATCATGGGACAAGAGAGAAAGTGGCAGGTGTCATAATCTCAATAAAATAATATTGAACATCTAATAGCATTTTGAACCTTAGATCAAAATCTAATGGAGCAAGTTGATCAGGTCAAACAAAATCTAATAGTGCATGATGAAGGTTGAAAAGTAAAAATACCCAAGGATGAACATGAAAATTACACATATCATAGATGCAATCCATAAATTAAAGCTTGAGCATCTTTTAACAATTGATGGTATGTGGATGCATGTACACATTTTGATCAATGGCCAGTAGAGTAGGAAGCATAGTTAAGTAGATCAAGATAAATGAAGTGCATTAATCTAGTCAAGGAATATCCAATGGTACAAGATCAATGTTGACATTTCAACAAAGCTTAGAACGAATGCAGAAGTGACAAGTGTTACAACCATGGATAATATAACAAGCAACCAATTGTGTTCAATTTTTTAGATCGAGATCAACAAAACCTCATTGATCCAAGGAATTAGATCCAATGGTGTGTGTAAGGCAAAAAATTTAAAGGGCCCATAACTAATAAAATACTGAAACATGTCCAAATGCAACAAATGGTCATATTGTAAACATTAATTAGAAGGATACCATGGAGATGCTACATTGAAACCACATCAGTATAATATGCCAAATTGGAGATTTTGTAGAACAAATAAATGCAAAGGATAATTTGATCTAGAATTGAACTAAAATCCCTAGTAAACACTTAGGGGAATTCATAACCATGATATCCCAAAATGTGTTTCAAGGGAATATGTGGAGCTCTATTTGACTTCAGATGCAGAAGTGAGGAATCAAAGATTGAGAGGGATCTCATAGATCAATAAAAATAATTGTTCATGAGGCCTATCATTTATCTCTAGCTAATGAATGAACAACATTATAAAAGGAAGATCCTACATGGAAAACAAAATATTGTGACAACATAAGGGTCTCCAAGTTAGTTAAGATAGGACTATTATTTTTAATTAAGTTTGTATAATTTTTGAAAAATAATATTCTTTTGCAAAGGTATGGGCAACTTGTGAAGCATATTGCCTATACGTTAGTCATTTTAGAATGTCTAAAAAGTTATCAAAGAATTGTAAAATGATAGTTGTCCTTTCTAATTGACATGATTAATCAATACACCTCATGAAAATCCTATATAAATAGGTATTTCCCATCGTAAAAGGGGGGATTTATTAGAGACAAAATTACTTTGTAAACTTGGAGCAAGTTGTACAAGCAAGGAATTTTTCAAAGTTTGTCCAATATTTGTCTATGTGTTTGCTATCATCATTACTTCTTCAATTATATAGTTTCATATTCATATTTGAATTATTGTTATGGATCCTAAATGTGCACATGTTAATGTAGAGTTGTCAATTTTTTCTTATGCTAGGTTTATTGAAGGATCTTAGGTTCATTTCATTCTCTTTTGTTTTTCTTGAAGAGACTTTCTTATGGAAGTAAACCCTTAAAGTGAACCTAATTTCTTATTTGAATTACCTTTCCTTAGATATTTGCTTGATATACAGTAGGATATGTACCTATGCAATTTCATGATATATATTAGTTTAGTGTATGGCTTGATGAAATTTAAACTCTATCATAATGTCTAGATTGAAGAGCATAAACACCTTATTTATTCTCTACCCTTCCCTTTTCTCCATTTTTAACCAATGAAATCTAGTTTAGTTTCATTGTGTATATCCATCTTATTTTATATTTATGCTTAGGTTTGAGCATAATTCATTCTAATTAGCATAGATCCTCTTTAGATTCAAAGATCAACTATAGGCTATAGTGGCTCCCAATCACCAACTAATATAAATTTGTGAAATAGTTCATGTGTTTTGCCTCTATTCCACTAGGGATAACAAGATTGTCAAAACATGCAACTCGCGCATTTTATTCCTAGAATTAAAAAATGATAAGTGTTTTTTAAACACATTGGGCACCTTGTGATACATATTCAAGCATCTAGAGGGCATTGTTCTAGTGCTATAAGAAGGGCCATTAGATCTTTGAGAATTTGAAATATCTTTACTCATTTTTTTGAATTTTGCTCAAAGATCAGTATATTCTTTGCATATATGTGTTCATTGAGCATATTTGTGTAAGATTAGTGATATTCATAGTTTTAGACTAGTCTTTAGGCTTATTTAGCTAAATGTCATAATCATTGAAGATTTATGTGAAAATTTTCCAAAGGTTACTTAAGTTTTGTTGAAGATCATTATATTTGCAAAGATTTGCTTTCCATGTTGTATTATGAATAAGATTTAGAGCTAGAACTACCACAAGTAAGATATTCATCAAGGTATGGCTTGGATAAGAGGTTCTTATATCAATGTGATAGGTATGGTACATGATTTACCTCAAAATGTTGAAATGTATTTTCCTTCTTTTAGTCGTAATGGTTTTGTGACAAATGAAGAACATATCAAGTGCTTTAAAACTACCTTAGGATTGTTAAATGTCATTCATCAAGATGTTAATTGTAGATTTTTTCCTTTTACTCTTAGAGATGAGGCATATGAGTGGTTTATTAACCTTTTTGGAGATTTCATTGTCATCTAGAATGATTTTAATAATTATTTCATTGATCAATTTGGAAATACCATCAGTATATATATCCTTTATCAATAATTCATTATTGTGAAGAAGGATTCAAATGAAACCATTAATGATTTTAATTCTAGATTTTAAAAGATGTTGAATAGAACTATATCTCCTTATAGACCTATTGACACTTTATATTTAGAGATTCATAAAGATGATTTAGATCCATTAATTTATTTATTTTTTTAAATATTGGTTAGATTCATTAATACATTAGCTTTATCATATGTTGAAGCTATGGTAATTAATGACCAAATTTAACCCCAGGGCCAAATGGCATATGCCATTCTAAATATCAATCCTAATTTTCCCATGTTAATTGTCATTCCTATTGTTAATTATATCATGTTTACTTTAAATAAAACTTATGTTTTAAACCAATTACCTTTGAGTCATGCTCATCTTTGTCAAAACCTAGGGTTATTGAATAACATTGCAAGTGGATCTTATCCACAAGATCAAAGAGCTATGATGCCAATATATATAAGTAGTCCTTAAGTTCACAATTTAAAGGTAGCTAAAATTAAAAATGACTCCATATTAAAAATGGTTCAAAAATTAAGAATTGATTTTCTTGAGACACAAAAGCATTTAGGCATAAACAGACCCACATCTAGGTTTCAAAACAATAATGAAAACTATAACAATGAGCCATATGAAATTATGAATGTTCCTAACATAAATTCTTTTGATGTGCCTTTGGATAATTATTGTAGGGTTCATAACAATGCTACATGGTCATCTAGTTCTTCTAAGACATCTACATACTCCAAAATATTTTTTAGGTGGAGACCTACAATTTTCCATTTCAAGATGAAGATGAATTTAAAGATACATCAGAGGAGGGATATGATATACCAATCATGGAGTAATATCCTATCCTTTTTGAAACAATAAAATAATTTGAATCTAAGATGAATGGATTTCATGAAGAAGTCATTGTAACACTTACAAGCAAAGAAGATGAAGATGAAGCAAATTCAACATATCAAGAACTTTAATATGATTTCATCAAAAGGCCAAAAATTTGTGATCAACATGTTTTAAATGGCAAGATTCCATATGAATATCATGTCCTTTATATTTATTATGATGAAGAAGCCTTTTGGCATGACTTGGAGAGTTTTTGTTTAAGGATTGATAGGTCACTCCCACTTCATGTGGAGATTTAGGAATATATTATAGAAAGTAATGTTGTAGTTTTTTTTAAAGAAGGAAATGATATTATTGAGATCCCAAATCAAGATGATTTGGGTACTAATGAATAAATCAATCCAATTATACCATCTGAGTTCACAATACAACCATGGAAGGAGAAATAAATAAGACATGATCAGTATTTGAATGAAGCAGAACTAGTTTTCCTAATGCAAGAAAGAATAATTTGGGAAGAATATGATTGGATCTTAGATCCATATCTTCAATCCATGAAGTTAATAATGGAGGTGGGAAGCCAATCTAAATCATATAGAAGACACAAGAATATAAGTTCTCTTATCCATAAGAAGGGGCCATTGAATGAAAACAATCATGTTTCAAGGTTATGTAGTAGACTAATAAATTTACATTTAATCTTGGAGGTAGGTTCTTTATGGAGTTAGTGTAGCAATTTATATTATTTTATTTCTTATTTCTTTTATTCATGTCCCTTATTCATAAATATTTATTTTCTTGTTATTTTTTTATTTGGTGTTCTCTACTTTAAATAAGTCTTTTTTAAGACAGTTTTCAGGCTCCAAATTCACCTAAATGCTCAACGAGATTCTAAAAACAAGAATGTAAGTATGACTTTAAACATTTGTTGATCATGGATTCTATAAATTTGAAATTGATGTTATGATTTGGAAAAATTGGTAAATATTTATATCTAGGTTAATTGTTCCTTAAAATCTTAAACATTGTTTTGATCTAAATTTGATTTTAACAAGGATTGCACATGTTGGGTGAAAGTTTGAATTATTGAAACACAGTCATGTTTGCACTTAATAAACATTATTACCTATGATAAAGTTTGAAACTAAGGATGATTTTTTGAATATCAAACACTTGACCAAATCCCAAAACCTGGCTAATTTGGTTCCTAATGTTTGCTAGAAAGTCAAAATGATTTGAAAAATACAAAAAATAAGGACCTTATTGAAAAATCTAATATATTTCCAAATGAAGGTGATTTTCATAAACTCCACTAGGGATATAGATGCCTAGATTGTAGTGGAGAAAGGAAATGAGTGGATCCAAAGGCATCTCTATTGGGACTATAGATGCATGGATGGTAGCAAAGCAATGCCTAAGCCTTCCCCGAGCTAAAGCATGATCCTCAATGCACACCCAAATATGCTATAAGTCAATGTTAATGGTTGAAGTCATGAAATATGGAAGTTATTCCATAAATCCCATGGCAAATAGTAAGTGAAATAAAATTACACACATATCATGCTTGATTTTTTATGTTTGGACCTAATTTTTCATATGTAAGGCTTATTTTAATTATGAATTAATATTAATAATGGTACTTGATCATATGGTGTGATTTGTATAGTTATTAGTTTAAACCAAGAGTATCTTAATTCTAATATATTTCTATGTTTCTCCAAAAATTTACCATTTATTGAGTTCAACATACCCCTATTCCTTAAAATGGGGACTCTTGTTTCAAGTTATGCAAATTTTTTATTTAAATTAAAAATTCATCTGATTAGAGTACTATTAGAGTGTTTTTCACATTATCTTTATTTGAAGATCATCCAAACTATAGTTGGATTGACACATATACACATGATTTTGGTTTGATCTTATTTAAATTTGCCAACATTGGATCTCAATGTTTTAGGTTACAAGATTAATGGAGTCTATCTAAAATGGACAATGTCTGGGTTTCATGATTTAGTGTTAATTTGACCTTTTACTAGCCTTTGGTCTATTCAAAAACAAGTTTAATAAATGTTTAGTCACATTAAAATCCTAGTCTAATTTCTTAACTCGGGTCCCTTTTAAATTAAATTCAAATTTTCATGGGAAAAATTATCTGTGTCATAAACTTAATTTTTATCCTAAGGCTTAGTCATGTTTTTCAACAGGACAAACCTTATTCTTGGTCCCTTTATGTCTAGTGACCCATAGATCTATTTTATTATTAGCAAGGTCTAACTAATGTAGGGTCCCTTTTTTATATCCTAGATAAGTCATAAAGCTTTATCCTAAAGTTTTATACAAATTAAAGAATATAATAAAAACACTAGGCTAAAACTTCATGACTTATCTCTTATTATTTGTGGGGTCCCTTTCATTATGTTTTAGAACTTAGCCTAAAATAATTTATCTTAAGGCTTTACCATGTTTATCAACATAAATAAAACCTTAGTCTTAAGTATTTAACTTAAGTTCTTTATACATTCTCGAGCCCAACTTAATATTTTCATTAACCATAGGATCAACAGTATGCATTTACTCAGGCAAGATTGATCTAATAACGTGTATCGAAATAAGACTTTAACAAAGCCCCAAGATAACTGAGAATGTGACAAGTGTCACCATTATGGGAACCTTACCAAATATCCCATAGCACATACTAAAATATTATTCAATAGAGTATGATTGATTAACCAAGTTTATCTAATAGCCTAAGATCAATGTTGGTAATTCAGAGCCCTAGGACAAACAAGAAGGTAACAAGTGTCATCATCATGTGAACCTTACCAAAGATCTTATGACACATATTAAAAGATGATCTAATGAAGCACAATTGATCAACCAAGTTGATCTAATTACCTGAGATCAACATTGCCAATTCAAATCCTTGAGACAAGTGAGAAGGTGATAAGTGTCACCATCACAGAAACCTTGCCAAAGATACATACGCACATAACAAAATATGTTCTAATGGAGCATTATTGATAAATCAAGATGATCCAACAACCTGAGATCAATATTGATAATTCAAATCCCTGAAATAAGTGAGAAGGTGATAGGCATCACAATCTCAATGAAAGAATATTGAATAACTAATAACATTCCACCCCTTAGATCAACATATGATAGAGCACATTGATCAGGCCAAATAAGATCTAATGGTGTAGGATAAAGGTTGAAAATTTAAAATCCCTATGGATAAACATATAAATTATAAATGGCATAGCCGTAAGCCACAAATTAAAACTTGAGCATCTTTTAAATATAGATGGTACATAGATGTACATACACATTCTGATCAATGGTCTATGGATCAGGAGGCACAGTTAAGTAGTTTAATATCAACAAAGTGAATACATCTAGGTAGGGAAGATCCAATGGTGTGATATCGATGTTGACATTTCAAAAAAGATCCAAGAAAATGTGGAAGTGACAAGTGTTAAAACCATGAATAATATAACAAACAACCAATTACATTTGAGTTATTATATCAAGATGAATGAACTGTGTTAATCCAATAAAATAAATCTAATGTTATGAGTAAAGCAAAAATTTCAAAGGGCCCATAGCCAATAAAATATTGACATGTGTGTAAAAGTGATAAATGATCATTTTTTAAACATTAATATAATATGCCAAATTGGATATTTTTTAGACCCAAGAAATGTAAAGGATAATTCGATCAAGAATTAAACTAAAATCCCTAATAAGAACTTAAAGGAATTCACAGCCATGACAACCCGAAAGGTGTTTCAAGGGAATATGTGGAGCTCTATTTGACTTCAAATGTAGAAGTGAGCAACCAAGGACTGAGAGGTATCTCAAGTATCTAGAAGATCAAGAAAAAGAATTATTCATGAGGCCTATCATTCATCTCCAACTAATCAATAAACATCATTATAGAAGGAAGATCTTGTATGGAAGGAAAAAGACTATGATAGCATAAGGGTATGCAAGTTAGTTTAGATAGGAATATTATATTTAATTGAGCTTGTATTATTTTTGAAAAAGAATATTCTTTTGTAAAGGCATGAGCAACTTGTGAAGCACATGGCCTATAGGTTAGTCATTTTAGAATGTCTAAAATGTTCTCAAAGAATTGTAAAAAGATAGTTGACCTTAATACTTGACATGACTAACTAGCATACCTCATGAAAGGCCTATATAAAGAGGTATTGCCCATTGTAAAAGGGGGTAGTTCTTAGATCCAAAATTTATTTGTAAACTTGGAGTAAGTAGTATAAGCAAAGAATTATATAAATTTTTTCCAATATTTGTCTATGAGATTCTATCATTGTTGCTTCTTTAGTAATTTGGTTTGATATTCATATTTGAATTTTTTTTTTGGATCCTAGATGTACACATTTTAATGTAGAGTTGTCAATTTGTGCTTATGATAGGTTGATTAAAATATCTTAGGTTCATTTTTTATCTTTTAATTTTATTGAAGATGTGCATATGTTATTTTCCTATGGAAATAAACCCTTAAAGTGAACCTAATTTCTTATTTGCATTACCTTTCCTTAGACATTTGCTTGATATAGAGTAGGATCTGTGCCTATGCAATTTCATGATATATATTATTTTATTGCATGTCTTTATGAAATCTAAACTCTATCATAATGTCTATATTGAATATCATAAACACCTTGTTTTTACTCTACCCTTCCTTTTGCTCCTTTTTAAAACAAATTCACTCTAGTTTAGTGTCATTGTGTATATCAATCTTAGTTTATCTTTAAACTTAAGTTTGAGCTTAATTAATTATAATTATCATAGCTCCTCTTTAGATCAAAATATAAACTATAGGCCATGGCAGCTCCCAACAACCAACTAATATAAATTTGTAAAACAATTCATGTGTTTTGCCTCTATTCCACCAAGGATTACAAGACTATCACAAACTACAACTCGTGCATTGAATTCCTAAAATTCATAAGTGAGAAGTGTTTTTTAAACACTTTGGGAACCTTGTGATACATATTTAGGCATAAAAAACTTCCTTAAGGTCAAAATTAGTCCTTATCCATACAATCAGGGTCATCTATAGAATCTTCAAGGATACAAATCAGTTTTGAAAGTTGACATCATGATGAAGCTATTTGAGTGAAGATTGACAATTTTATGATGGGGTGTTGACCTTGGATATAACTTAATTAATGGAAAAATAGAAGAGTCATTCATATGATTACATTCAAGTGTATTTTAATACACCTATAGGACCGAATGAGGTCAAAACCTATAGTGACAGAGGTCTTAGCAATCATAAGATTTATTCAAGTTTTAAGAGGGTAGTTTGAATCAGCCAAGTTCATGACTAGTATGAAAATTGAAAATATAAATAAAGACCATAATAATAATCGATATTAATTTTTTAAATAGATAAATAATAATAAATGAGAACATAAATCCAGCCTCAAGGACAACCCACATCCAAGAAGAGGTGGACAATGCTTTGAGGGATACTTTCATGATGGAGATTTATTAAGAAAGGTTATTAAGAATATTGAAATCATTTTCCAAATGAATAAATCATAGAGACATAACCTATTTTTAAAGATAGAAAAGCATATTTAAAGTATGATACATTTTGTACACACACCTATAATCACATGAGATCATAATCTTGTCTTTAAGCTCATGAAACATGGGGGTAAAATTCTTCATTTTATGTATTTTTATGATTATCAAGGGTTAATAGGAAAAAATAGGTTTAAACTCATAAAAATGATCATGTTATTGATTCCAAACACTTAAATACTTAGTCTTTCACCTTAAAAACAAAAAAATATGGTCACATAGGTACACTGGCCTATTTACAAGCAATAAGAGAACAATAGAAGAATTCCCTAATGAGAGAGATTCATGTTAGTATGAAGGTTTCATAGGGAAAGTGATGTTGAATGGATCAAGGAGAATCAATTTGAGAATCCAAACATAGCTAAAATCAAGGCCAATGATAAAAGTTATCACCTACAACCTTTTCTAAGGAACTGAGGCTTATTTTCATAAGTTGGTGAAATAGGAGGTTGATGCATAGTCCATGGTAGAATTTCATGTTCTATGGAGAATACATAGTGAAATAAGGATTTTAATGAGGTAAATTAAATGAATAAATGACTCCAAAATAGTTATACATTCAATTCAATTGTTGAATAGGTACCTATAGCCATATTAGCATAGGCTTCTCCTCAAGCTTGTATCAAGATCATACACAGTGGTCTATAAGTAATTTTGATATTAAATAATATGATTCAAAAATAAAATGATGATTAATATCATAGAGAGGTCATGAAAATGTTACCAAAACATGATACATAGTAAATTTTAATAGAGATGCACACCTATATCCATACAATGATAATTCTGCTCACAACATAGTCATACCCTCAATATGCAAACTCAAATACTTTTTCCTTAAAAGAATGAATAAAATGTAGAAATATAATCCAAATAAAGTATAAATTTGGACATTTATAAAACCTTGATCAATCTACTAAAGCACTGGCATGGTCTTGAAGATGAAGGTACATAGGCTAGCTATTAAGATTAGGACTATGTAAGGTGTGAGAACACAGTTTAAATGGCAAATATGCCATATAAGTAGTGAAAAAAATGTTCCAAGTGTTATGAAAGGTTTTAAAGGTGCCACTTCATGATTTAATACATCTTAATGATTTCCATTTCCTCTAATGAATACATACAACAATGTTGATAGGGTGTAAGTCTTGAGAGCCTATAAAGAGGAAGGATGTTGTGATAGGTAACATGATCCAATAAGTGACTAATAAAGGGTAAAGGAGGGATAAATAAGTATTTTTATGACCTAATAAAGTCATATAAAGCTTTATAAATACTAAAATACATATTGAAAACTTGAAAACACAATCATAAATATGAAAATGAAGTCATAGTCAAACTCATGAGCATATCTTGGAAGAAATGACAAGTTTGGGGAACCTACACATGGAATAAAACCTAAAAATTTGGTACATATAATTATTATATATTTCTCAATCCTTCAATGACATCTTGAAGGCCTTAACATGGGTCTAGGTTCCCACTAGTTTTTCACAGTCACCTACATGTCCATTAATAATCACCATTGGAACAAGTAGGCTTCTTAAGGAGTTTTAAGGTGTGGTATAGGTTTTAAAGTCCATGGAAGGTATTTTAAATCATGAGAGATATATTTTAAGTTGCCATACACCTTTTTAGAGGTTATCACACTCAAAACTCCATATAAACACACATGCATGCATTCATTCCTACAAGCAGTTCTAATAAGCATGAATTCAAAAGATGAGTTTAGCATTCAAGGGAAGATACGTAAGGTGGAATTTTTTTATATAATATTATATGAATATTTCAAATCCTTGTTATCACCTATAGTTGCTTTGAGCATAAAAACTCAATGTTTGGCCTAAAGCTAGCCTTAAGACCTATTAGACCTATAACACATTAAAGCACTTTAAACCCCTACCAAGTAATGATGACATCATGAAATGGTATTATGAGATATAATAAGTAATACAAAAGGTATTAAAATCATAAAAAGGAGAACGTAAATTCTAATTTCACTCACAAGGAGCAAGTTCAAACTATCTAGGATAAGACACCCATTTGAGCCACCTGATCAAGTGATCATATCTTTCACCACAAAAATATTTTGGAAAAATTATATTAAAGTGCCTTTAGTATCCATATGTACTTATAATTCGTGAACAATTTATGTTGGTTTAGAGGTTGTGCTTTATGAACAATTGCTAAGAACATAGGCATTACAGAATGAATTCAAAACCTTATAGGCAAACTTATTTACATATGTATCTTTTCATACCTTTTTCATGGGAACACAATATTATAAATTAATTTTAGGGGATATATACACTAAATATTGATGGAAATAATTTTGGGTTTGGAGGTCTATACTTTATAAACCATCATTACGAAGGTTCACCTCCAAAACTCTCATAAGGTCTAGTTTTGAGAAAGGTCAATTTTATTGCAATAAAAACCTTATGAATCATCATAAAACATATTAAAACATGAATTAAACTAAGATATGGTCTAATAAATTGTATTTTGTTTTATGGAATTGTATAGATTATGGAAAAAATGGGGGTTTTTGAAGTAAACGTGCATAAATGAGAAGTAAAAGGTATTCTAATGAAATACAATCCATGGAGGGTGAATCTTAAGACTTGGTATTTATCCCATAATAATAAAATGATCAAAAATATACCTAATATTATCCTTACCAGTTCATCCAAAATAGCTAATTTGTAGGAAATTTAGGTAGGTTGACCTAGTCAACTAGTTTGACTCAATTACAAGTGTATATTCATCAAGAAGACCTATTTCATGATATGGAAGTTTGATTCAAGTCTAATATCACCATTTTTTCATGTATTAAATTTTTTATGTAGGTTTACAATATCCATCAAGTGCAAAAGGGGTAATAAATGAATTCATGTGGAATCACCATGACACATATCTAATATTCAAATATAAATATCATGAACATTAAGTTTTCAAGTGAAATTTCATGTTGAGGAAGGGATAAAGAAGGAGTTATCTTGTCTTAAGTGCTAATCACTCTAATTGAGTGATCCTTGATTAATCATCATGCATGTTCCTTGGTATTCATGTAAGGACATTCAAATACTCTTGATATCATATTAAGTGGATTTATTTTCAAATATATGGTGTACCATGTGTGATCTATGAATTTGACTCAAGAGAGGATGGTTGATATTGTGTTAGTTTCAAAATGAAAGCAAAATGAAAGAAACACACTAACTAGCATAAAATATCTAGGCCTACACACTAGGGAAAGATTAATTAACAAATATGAATAAAACATACAACTAAAATAAAAAATAAACCCTCTTTTACTTTCCTTGGATGCTCCAAAATGCTTGTTGTAATGGCTTACTTGGCTTGTGCTCATGAAGTCTTCATCATAGGAGTTTTCTCTATCTCCTCTTATCCTTGACACCTTGTGGCTTTTGATTGGCTTGGATTAGAATAAATTTGGCATGGTAAAAATTATTGAAATATATTTTGGAATAAATTGTCCATTATAAATTTGCATTATCAGGACTTAAAATTCAATAGGCAAGGCCTCCTATTTAAAGATTTTTAAGATTGCTCAGAATCAACCTAAACCATCCATCTTGAGAGGAAGATGTGTGGTTGAAGATTAATTCAATTTTTTGGAATTATATCTATAATTACCCTCATCATGAAATTGGAAAAAGGGGCATTGAAGAGGTATGGAGGGTCACTATGAGGCATGGGAGACCCATAATCTTGATATTTATGGCATTTATGGCTTAGGGATGTCTTCCCAATAAATGAGGTCACCTAATGATGTAGATATTCAATATTCAACAAGTTTCCATGGAATTATTAATTAGGCTCTAATTTGGTTTTATTAGCTCTTAATCATGATTAAGCACTTTGTGCACAAATTACTCAAATTGATCAAAATGCCTTTTTATTGGTCCAAAATTTATCTGGATTGAAATTGGAAGTTAATGTCAGATGTGTTGGATCCATTATCCCATTTAGGATGTTACCAACACCAAATAAAAAAGGCACATGTCTTGTGTAAAATATTTGAAAGGAAAGAGTAATCCAAAGCACCCAAGTGCAAAATTAGCATTTTGACTCAAAATGAACTGATCAAAGTTAGTTGGGCCATAAATTGTATTACCCCATTTCATGATACCCTAGCCAAAATCAGCACTTGAATATATCAATTTCAACTCATTTAGCATGTTTTAATGTTTTTAGGCCAAATTGTGCTTTTTAGTGAAAATTGATCAAAATCTTGGTTGGAGGTTATCAGTGGCCAAATTTAGGTGTCTATAGTTTGCCCTTGTTTGGGAAGATGTTGTAAAATGTAGGCAAAGAAATGTCTTCTCAAATAATTAGAAAATGTATGTATGACAAAAATAAGATTATGATTAAAGAATAAAGCTCCAAATGGTTTTGGGAAGCCTATGATGATGCCCCCTTGAGGGAATGGCTGTTACATTTGTTGATGGATGGTCCCTCGAAAAGAAGCAAGAAGAAAGGTGGAATTAACCCATGGTTGAGATTAATATAAAAGAGAAAATTATTGCATGCATTAATGTAAAAAGGATGCTAATTTATCCAAAGGTGGTTATAATCAAGAATAAAAGTTAAAAATTATGATTTTCTCATAGGTGGTTATAATCATTAAAATGACTTGAATTTTTTTTAAAGATGATGGTGCTCCAGTTAGGGCTGATTAACAATCATAACTCAAGGATATAACCTACAATATAGATTAAAGATGAGTGGATACAAAGTGATGAAATAAATGGATAGAGGTATAAGATTGATCAATGTGAATGATTTAGTTATACCTAACAACAAAGAGATGTTCATCTTTATTAGAAATGATACAAATAGAATGGTTAATGGGTTGATTTTATCAAGGGTCAAATGGGAGGATTTGCCAAGGTGCCAAGGAGAAAATTCTATGGCTCAATTTATTGTAGACCTTCTTGAAGCTGATTTTTGTTATAGCATGTGATGGTAGGCATCATGATAGAACACCATGAAGACTATCCTAAAATGTGTATAAGGACTGACTCTCAATCCAATAAACACTCAAAAATAATACACCAATGATAAAAACCATGATGATAATATTGATGGATGAATATGGATATACTCAATAATAATATTCTTGAGGAATCACCCAATGAATACATATAGACTAAGTCAAGGCAACAGTGCTAAAAATGAACAAATAGACAAATTAATAAACAAATAGAAAAACAAACAAACAAACAACCTAAAATAAATTAATTAATTAAAAGCTTGAAACAAAATCAAAAGAAAGCATCCTAATAATGATAATGCCCTAGTAAGGTGGATCGAGGATAACTGACTAGTCTTAAATACGACACATATTTTTGGGTTTTGAAATATTATGAATGTTTTTTTAGCATTTTGAGGTATGTTAACTCATTGGAGAATGACAATATACCTTCTCAAAAAATGGTGAGAGTGTATGGAAAGGGGGACTGAGGTGACCTCAACATGAATTGAGCATGACCCGCATAGTCCTGAAATGACCTCAAGTCAGTAATTTCATCCACACAAAAGGTGAAGAAAAACCAACTAGGTCCTAACAAGTTCTCAAATCCATAAAATGGCTAGTCAAATGAAAACAATGATGGCAAGGTGATGTGATAATGCACGGTAATAAGTATTTCCTTTAGTTTGACCATAGGTGGTTATAACTAGGATACAATAGCATAGGTCAATGATACTAATTTTCTCATAGGTGGTTATAATTAGTAGTAAGATTGGTGACACACTGATTTACCCATAGGTGGTTATAATCAAGCTCACATGAACAAGCTTGATAGTGTGGAAAATAAAAGATATCTTTCTAGATAAACTATCACACTACTTTCATAGAATATCATTTAAACATAGACTTTATTGATTGTTGAAACTTGATTAGAATCCTATCGCAAAAAGTGTGAGAAGAACTAAAGGAACCAAGATAAAAATAGGATTGGGTAGGATGACTAAAAATAACATTTGGTCTAGATAGGAATGGAATGATAGGATGTATAAAATGATAAGAGGGTTTCCCCTAAGTGAGAAGGCCGACAGCAAGAATATAGGACAATGGCAAATGGATATGTAACAATGGAAATGGCATGAGAATGTGAAATGGTATGGTATATGTTTTTGGCTTAGATCTATCTTTTGATTCTATTGTTCCTGTTGATGGGGAGATGCATGTCTTAATCAACAAATGATACAAAAAAAATATTAAATCATGTTAATTTCTAGCCCATAGCTCATCTGAATAATTACTCTATCAATAACTACCTATAGATTGGGTTGTCAAGAATCCTTTTATGATCTTTGTTGGTCATTGATTCTAATTCTTTCAAACATCAATATAGGGTATCTTTATAGCCTCTACAAAGGTAAGTATGGCTATGGATGGTAAATAGTGATAAATAATGGATGGAAGGTTTGATTGTGAAATGAAATGGTAAATGATAATGGAATGTGGAATGGTTGGGAAACAAATGATGATCAGAACATTTAGTCACACATAATGTTATTGATTCCAGATTCAACATAACTATAGTTGTCGTAGGGATGAAGACTTATTCTCTTGATAGGACCACCATATTTTTTTGTTTGATATTGAGAGTAGCTACCATATAATTAAGCTTTAGATAGGAAGCTATTTTGATTTGATATTTTATTTTGTCTTCATCAAGTAGTGAAGAACTTTTGTGCTCAGCTATTGGTGCCTTAAAGAGTTTTTCACCAATGAAGTTGTCTTGATTTTCCTGTATCACCTTCAAGAAGGTTTCATGATGCAGGAGCATCTACGGGTGCATAGTATATTTCATTTGTCTTAAGTATATTGAATGAGTTTTCCTACAAAAAGTTGTAATTCAAACTTTCAAATTGTAATTTGTGTTAGAAGAGGTTAATATTGTTGTAAAGAGTTAAAAATGATATTTTGGGCAAAATAATCTATGACACCTTATCACCATATGGAATAAGGCGAGTCAAAACATAATTAGTGTGTTTTAGTTTTTAGTGGAAGGATTCTTCGGTTGAAGGATATTATTGAGTCACTTTAGGAGGTTGTTGAAGATGTTGAGAAATGCTAGGAAGACTTTTCTAAGCATAGTTAGGACAAGTATAGCTTCGAGAATTAGAAGGGATGAAAAAGAAGAGATAGAGAGGGAGGATCTCTTTTAGGGAGAGGAGGAGTCACAAAGGCCATTTGACTTGTATTATCTTGTTTTGACCATGGTGACATAAAGTTGAGTCTTGGGTTGTTGAATCTTGAGAAAGCCAAGCCTTGAGGGAGTGAGATGATTATATTGATGGCATGACTATGTTTTCTATAGACTCGAGTCTTTGAAAAGGATTCATTTATTTTTGTATGGAGGAGGCTTTTGCATTGTGGATGATCTATTGGAGCTTGAGCAATAAAGGGGTTGAGAAGTGTATGCCAAAGGCAAGAAACTATTGGAGAAATGACTATGCATAAGGACGTAGGCCTGACATATGTATGTATGTCTGTATAATGAAAGCATGAGAAATTATATCTATGACAAAGTTATTAAGATACATCAAAGGTATGCAAGTCCAAATTATTTCAAGCATTTGTATAAGAACACAATGAAATGTTAAAAGTCCTATACAAAGCACATAGTTCTATGTACTAGTCTACATATATTTCAATTGGTTATTGAGTAAGGAGAGTTGCCTAGATATGATTGCCGTTGGATGCATCGACTCACTATACATAGAAGGGGGAGTCAGTAGAGGTCTGCAATATGTAGACAAATACTAGATATAATTTCTTGTAAATATTAATGAAGCGTGTATCCTTTTTGAGTGAAATCGATTCTAAGATCAAATATGGGAAAAGACTATTTGTAGGCAAAGATCTGAGTATAAGATACAAATGTTGGGTCTATGTTGCTACAGTCAACTTGATAGGTTTCATTTATCTAATTTATTATATCATAGTTTATCCAGCATTCTGGATTTGCCCTTTGAGTGCAGATCAAACAATCCAAATGTATGCCAATTGGAGTGAATCTGCACTACTCCGTAAAGTGCATCCAGCATGCTGCATAGAGAACACCAATTTATTATTGTTGTGATTGCTTTTGAGGAGTTTCTGGAGCTTGTTAAGAGTGCTCTACTTACCGCTTTGGAGACCCTAGTGCCAGGATCATTGTTTGGGCTCATTACTTTTAGCCACAAGATCAGATTATATGATGTTATACGGCTTGATTCCTTAATTTTACCAACTCTTCCTATTCCAAGCAATGAGAGATTGCTTGTTTGGGTTGGTGATGAGCTCCTTCCTCATGAAAATGCTAAGGTATCTATATTTTATTTTTGAGAAGGACTTCATGTTTATAATGGTAAAGTTTTTAAATTGGATAAACATTTGGATAGGTTATCCGATTCTACTAAGGCAATAACATCCTCTATATTGTCACTGACCACATATATGAGGGTCTGAAGATTGGGTTTTATATTTAAATCTACAAAAAAAAATTCTCCAAGATTTAATGGGTTTTTAGTCTTATATCACGCGAGTAAACTGTCCAAATTTTAGAAGAATCCAAATGATATTTTTTTGAGAAAATATTATGTCAATATTGAAATTTAGCTCTATTTTTAGTCTGGTGACAGTGTATCATTTTCGTATCAGAGCTTGAAGCTCTTGGGATTTGGTAATTGATCATGTTTGCTAATAAGTTGTTAAACGATTGAGAAAAGGATCAAAAGACTAGGATGTAAAAGGCCTAGGTGAGATCAATGAGATTGTCAAAAGACCAGTTAAGGAGAAAGGCTTGGGTGAGACAAGTGGACCAAAAGACTAGGGTGCAAAAGACCTAGGTGAGGACCTAAAGGGATCAAGATACCAAGGTGGAAAAGACTTGGGTGAAGATCTCAGAAATGGAAGTATTGTTGAAGGCACTATAGAGCAGCAAGGTACATGAGAGTAACAAGAAGAAAAAAAGCATCCAAAAGAAGAAAGGTATGACCAATATTGAAATTGATAAAGAGATTGCTAGTTTAAAGAGAGATTTAGCTATGATTAAAGATAAATATGAGTCTTGGATGTAGTTGAATAGGAAAACATGGGTATGGCCAATGAGGAAAAGGTTGAAATGGCCAATTGATCTCCTAGTGAAGAGGAGAAGAGGGCAAAAGAAGATTGCCATAAGGATTGAAGCCCACAAAGGCAAGAATGTAAGCAGGGTGCCAAGTGAGCAACAAGATGAGAAAGAAGTTGTGAAGAGGGGTCTCATTGTGGAGAACAAGGAAAAAGAACAAAGAGAAAGTGAAATCCCAAGAAGGTCACTTGGAAAGATGAGAATGTACATTAAGAGAGCACTCATGGAGACATTATGGTCTCTTGTTTTTATTTCTAATATTGTATTTGAGTGGGTAAATGTAGGTATGAGCAGCCTTGTGAAGAAGGTCAAGAGAAAGGCCTCAAAAAGTAAAGAGATTGGTGCAATAAAAGCAACCAAGCACATAAAAGAATGTGCAAACATGAGAGAGGAGATTGTTGTTATATATCAAGAAGAAGAAATGCATTGGCAAATGCATGAGAAAGATGTTGGAGACCTTGTGCAAGAAAATGTTGAGATGGAGGAGGAAATTGCATTCCATGATGCCATGGAGTACCTTGAAGAAGCAAGTGAAAAACTATGCACAAAAGAGGATAGTGCAATCAAAGAAGCCATGCAAATGAAGAAAACCATGAAGCAGGCCATCAAGGAGGTAAAGGTAAATTATAGTATTGATTTTTCTCATCCACTTAATTATGGAACATCTGTTGAATAGGTTGTAAAATTCCACAAGGAAGTAGTGGAAGTCCTTCATCATGCCAATGAAGAAGAGGGTATAGAATACTATGATGACTTGAAAAACATTCCAATAGAACAAAGGAAGGAAACACACCTAAAGAAAGTGAATGCAAGCAAGGAAACTATGAAGAAAAGTATGGCTAAACATCAAGCCATTGAAAAGGTAAAAATAAGTTCAAATTCTGATTTTGCACATGCATATAAGAGTAAGACTATTGATGAATAGATGGAGATGAAGAAGATCAATAACAAGCCTTCAAATCTCGCAATAGACCATGGCTATGTGCTACCAAAATGGATCAAGGGATCAACAAATGTAACGAAAGACACAAAGCTCAATCAAGATGATGACTCAAGCAAGAAGCAAATACAAAGCATGAAGGAAGAGGTAGAATGCAAAGTTAGCAAGGCCAGCTATCAAACAAGACAACATGAAGATGTCAAAGAGCAGAAATTGGTTGGTAAATTGAACAAGTGTCATCCTAAAGATATGAAGAAGGTATGGATGGCTAAAGGTGAGAAAGAAAACTTCTCAAAGAATAATGAAGTAGAGCATGAGGATACAAAGATGAAAGGTAAGTCAATTGCTTGCAATGAATGGGATAATGATGTTTTTGAATCATTTAATGATCTTTTTATGGAAAATGAGGTATGGAAATTGTCTATGAGGACTAATATTTAGAAAGGAGAGAGTTCCAAATGGATGGATAATGAGAAAGGGGAGAGTATGTAGCAAAGCAATGCCTCATTAAAAACAAAGAACAAACAAGATGGCTTCAAACAGAGATTGAAAAGAGCAAGGAGACACAAGGTAGGGATACTTTAATTGTATTTGATGAGTATATTGAAGAAGTTGGTTTGCATGAAGATAGCTCAAGAAAGGATGAGATGAAGAGTAAGGCTAGTGAAGGACAAGTAATCTTTGTGAGTGATAAGCCCAATTTTGATGAAGTGAATGGGGAGATAGATGAGAGATCACTAAAGGAAGAAATGAGAATGTTGGAAGAGCTCTTTAGCTCTTCAAGAGAGCTACATACAAGCACAAACCATGATTAGAACACCATTGGTGAGAGTGAAGCAAGAAAAGAACACACTAAAGAGGCAAAGGCAGATTTGGCCAAAGAGCAAAAGAGTGGAGGCAGCCAAGAGACTTTATGGTCTCAAGTTTTTACTTCTAACATTGCCTTTGATGTTTTGAATGTAGGTGTTAAAGTTGTGGAGATGAATGAAGTCCATAGTTCAATGGACAAATTTTTGAACGAAGAAGATCAAGAAGATCTTGAAGACATGTATGAGAATGAAGCATGGAGATGGGACATAATAGCTGAAAAGGAGATGAGGAGAAGAACATACCAAAAAAGGAAGAAAAGCAAAATGAGAGACAAAGACTATCAAAGACAAACACCAGCGTTGACATTCACAACAAGACCTTGGGATCTAGACATATAGTGAAGACTAATGCATGGAGGAAGTAGTTCATTTGAACTAAGGTTCAAATCCTTTCTACAGGGAGAGTATGATGCAGGAGCATCTACGGGTGCATAGTATATTTCATTTGTCTTAAGTATATTGAATGATTTTTCCTACAAAAGGTTGTAATTCAAACTTTCAAATTGTAATGTGTTAGAAGAGGTTAATATTGTTGTAAAGAGTTAAAAATGATATTTTGAGCAAAATAAGCCATGACACCTTATCATCATATGGAATAAGGCAAGTCAAAACATAATTAGTGTGTATTAGTTGTTAGTGGAAGGATTCTTTGATTGAAGGATATTGTTGAGTCACTTTAGGAGGTTGTTGAAGTTGTTGAGAAATGCTAGGAAGACTTTTCTAGCATAGTTAGGACAAGTATAGCTTGGAGAATTTAGAGGGATGAAGAAGAAGAGATAGAGAGGGAGGATCTCCTTTAGGGAGAGGAGGAGTCACAAAGGCCATTTGACCTATATTATCTTATTTTGACCATGGTGATAGAAAGCCGAGTCTTGGGCTATTGAATCTTGAGAAAGCCAAGCCTTGAGGGAGCGAGATGATTATACTGATGGCATGACTGTGTTTTCTATAGACTTGAGTCTTTGAAAAGGATTCATTTATTTTTGTATGGAGGAGGCTTTTGTGTTGCAGATGATCTATTAGAGCTTGAGCAATAGAGGGGTCGAGAAGTGTATGCCAAAGGCAAGAAACTATTGGAGAAATGACTGTGCGTAAGGACGTAGGCCTAGCATATGTATGTATGTCTTTATAATGAAAGCATGAGAAATTATATCTATGACAAAGTTATTAAGCTACATCAAAGGTATACAAATCTGAATTATTTCAAGCATTTGTATAAGAACACAATGAAATGTTAAAATTCCTATACAAAGCACACAATTTCGTGTATTAATCTGCATATAATTCAATTGGTTATTGAGTCAGGAGAGTTACCCAAATATGACTGCCATTGGATGCATCGACTCACTATACATAGAAGGGGGAGTTGATAGAGGTCTGCAATATGCAGACAAATACTAGATATAAATTCTTGTAAATATTAATGAATCATGTATCCTTTTTGAGTGAAATTGATTCTAGGATTGAATATGGGAAAATACTATTTGTAGGCAAAGATCTAAGTATAAGATATAAATGTTGGGTCTATGTTGCTATAGTCAACTTGACAGGTTTCATTTATCTAATTTATTATATCATAGTTTATCCAGCATTCTGGATTTGCCCTTTGAGTGCAGAACAAACAATCCAAATGTATGCCAATTAGAGTGAATTTGTACTGCTCCGTAAAGTGCATCTAGCATGTTGCATAGAGAACACTGATTTATTATTGTTGTGATTGCTTCTGAGGAGTTTCTAGAGCTTGTTAAGAGTGCTTTACTTGCTGCTTTGGAGGCCCTAACACTAGGATCATTATTTGGGCTCATTACTTTTCGCCACAAGATTAGATTATATGATGTTCTACGGCTTGATTCCTTAATTATACCAACACTTCCTATTCCAAGCAATGAGAAATTGCTTTTTTGGGTTGGTGATGAGCTCCTTCCTCATGAAAATGCTAAGGTATTTGTATTTGATTTTTGATAAGGACTTCATGTTTATAATGGCAAAGTTTTTAAATTGGATGAACATTTGGATAGGTTATTCGATTTTGCTAAGGCAATAGCATCTTTTATATTGTCACCGATCACATATATGAGGGTCTGAAGATCGGGTTTTATCTTTAAATATACAATTTTGTTTTCTCTAAGATTTAATGGGTTTTTAGTCTTATATCATGTGAGTAAACTATCTAGATTTTAGAAGAATCTAGATGATATTTTTTTGAGAAAATATTTTGTCAATATTGCAGTTTAGCCCTGTTTGCAGTTTGGTGACAGTGCACCATTTCACTATGGAATGTTGAGTTTTGACTTTGATTGTCTTCTAGTTCTTTCAAAAAAGCTTCATATAAGATGTTAAGTTCTAACTTTGATTATCCCCTAGCACCTTCAAAAAGGTTTCACTAGCAAAGTGTTCTTATGCTATATGAATGTGGTCTTCACCTCCTTGCTCTTCTTCAATTGTTATGTCACCATGGATGTAGTTCAACAAAGTTTGATTCTGTCAATGCCAATTGACACTTGTGGGAGATGGAATGTCAATGATATGGCTATTTTGGTTGATGTTAATGGCATGTGGAATGGTAATGGAATGGGGAAAGGCTGCATAATCCTTGAAGAAGACACTAGGATAAATTGTGTCAAAGCTAAAGTACTCATCCTCAAAAACTATAGAAGGATCACAAATTTATTCAAATTTATATGCAAGACATATATAACCAATGTTGTAATAGCCATGAACATATTATTCTTTTGAATCTGATTCTAACTCAAGGGACTCTGAATATGTGTTAAGACTAATGTTGATTCTAATTTTGATGGTAAATTTAATGTCATTTCAAGAATAAAACCCAACTCTAAATCTAATTCTTTATCTGATGGGTACTCTATTACAATGATGTCTTGTTGAATATTTGGTTTTGGACAAGTAATAGCCTGTGATGGCATAAGGGATCCAAAAACATTGGTTTGTTAGAGTGGGACTCCTCTAGTTAAGAGACAACTCCTTAGAGATTGGCTTGTCAATTGGAGGCTGTTGAAGGCAATTATAATCATTAAGAAGTGACTCAACAAAGATTGGCTCATCGGTGTGAGATTCCTCGACAACCAGTATAGGATCATTAGGTGATTCATCATAGGTTGACTTATCACAAATGGTTGATTCAATATATACATCTTGGATTGGTTGGTTTTCTTGGCCTTGGTTTCTAATGAGTTAGAAAACACTAGTTTTAAACATAGCTTGGTCTTTGAAGTATCAGATAAAATGAGGTTTGGATGGGATTGGTTTTGGATGAAGAATGGTTTGTGGTTGGATAATAGTAGGGCATTAAGGAGTATGATTTCTCGCATGAGTCAAAGAATGAAGTCTTGAAATGGTAATGATAGGGTGTTGTGGGGCTTGATTTCTCACATAAGCCAAAAGACTAGGTCCTAAAATGATGAAGTGGTCTTGTGGATCTTGACTTCTCACACAAGCCAAAGGATGAGGTCCTGGTATAGAAATGGTTTGGCATTGTGGATCTTGATTGCTCATACAAACCAAAGGATGAGAACTTAGTATGGGAATGGTGTGACATTATGGTCTTGGAATAAAAATGGTAAGATTTGGTGGATCCTATTTACTCACATAAACTAAATCATCCAAGTCTTCATCACAAACCATATCATCCTAGTTATGAGTTGGATCATAAGCTAGTTCTTGACTATGTTCCACATACTAATTATTGTGAAGAGGGTATGGATCTATATCATAAATAACATTATATATATTTGGGTCTTTAAAGTCTTCATCACAAGCCTCTTCATACCAATCTAGGTCTAGGCCAGCTCCATCTTCTCAATGATTATAACTACCTTTGGGCAAATCATTATGTTATCATACCACATTGCCACTATCAGGGTACAATAATTATAACTACCTATGGGAAAATCATTGTACACCATCCCACTTACATTCTCAATTATTTTGATTACTTTTTCAATATCATTGTGTTTTCACGCCATCATCTTTAGCCAATCTAGGTCCTCTTAATGATTATAACTACGTATGGGCAAATCATTATTTTGACTTTTATTCTTGATTATAACCACCTTTGGGAAAATCAACATACTTTTTACATCAAAGTGTATAAGCATTTTCTTATTTGGATTAATCTCCACTATAAGTTAATTTCACCTTTCTTCTTGTTTATTTTCTAGGGACCACCCATTAACAAATGTGATGGTCACTTCCTCAAGGGGGCATCATCATAGGCTTCCCAAACACCATTTGGAGCTTTGTTCTTCAACCATCATATTATTTTTGGTATACAATACATTTCTCATTATTTGAAAAGACATTTTTCTACCTATAGTTTGAAACATCTTCCCAAACAAGGGCAAACTATAGACACCTAAATATACCCTCTCTAATTTCCACCAAAACGCATAATTTGGCCTAAAAACACTAAAACAAACTAAATGAGTTGAAATTTATATATTAAAGTGTTGATTTTAGCTAGGGTATCATTAAATGGGGTAATAAAATTTATGTCCCAACTAACTTTGATCAGTTCATTTCAAGTCAAAATGCTATTTTTGCACCTAGGTGCTCTAGATTGCTCTTTCTTGTCAAATATCTTGCACAAGATATGTAAATTTTTTAATTTGTGTTGTTAACATCCTAAATGGGATAATGGATCCAATGCATCTAACATTTACTTCTAATTCCAATCTAATCAAACTTTGGACCAATAACAAGGCATTCTGATCAATTTGAGTAATTTTAGCACAAAGTGCTTAATCATGCTTAAGAGCTAATAAAACCAAATTAGAGCCTAATTAATAATTCCTTGAAATTTTTTTGAATACTTATTTTTATAAATTAATATTGAATATCTAAATCATTAGGTGACCTCATTTCTTAGGAAGACATCCCTAAGCCATAAATGCCACAAATATCAGGATTATGGGTCTCTTATGCCTCATAATGACCCTCCATGCCTCTTCAATTCCCATTTTTCTAATGCCATGATGAGGATAATTATATATTTAATTACAAAAAAATTAATTAATCCTCAACCACACATCTTCATCTCAATATGGACATTTTAGGTTGATTCTGAGTAATCTCAAAAATCTATAAATAGGAGGCCTTACCTATTGAATTTTAAGTCTTGCTAATAAAAAGTTATAATGCATAAATTATTTCAAACGCTATTTAAATTAGTGTTACCATGCCAAATTGATTCCAATCCAAGCCAAGAAAAATACATAAGGTGCCAAGGAGAAGAGGAGATAGCCAAGACTCTTTTGATGAAGACTTCATGAGCACAAGCTAAGCAAGCCACTATAACAAGCATTTTGGAGCATCCAAGGGAGGTAAAAGAGGGTTTATTTTGAATTTTAGTTATATGTTTTATTCATGTTTTTAAACTAATCCCTCCCTAGTGTCTATGCCTAGAGACATTATGCTAGTTAGTGTGTTTCTTTCATTTTTTTTTCATTTTGAAACTAACACAAAACTAACCATCCTCTCTCAAGTCAAATTCCTAGATCACATAATGATTATGTGATCTATGTTATGTTTTAAAGACTCAAAAGGCTCAAAATGTTTGGACATAATTTTAGAAACATAAAACTACCCTCCTCAACTCAAATACATTATTTTGACATGGCTTATGAACCAACAAACATGTTTTAGTCTCAAAACATACCGAGCAAAAATGACCAAAATACACTAAGTATAATATTCCAAATCCTAGAAAGGGTATGGCAATGTGGGGTTGAATAAACTATCAAGATTTAAATTGTTTATAGGAGAATCAATTACACAATGACTTTTATGTCAAATGATGCAAAAGACAAGCACAAAAATTGGGTGACCACAACATTGGCTAGTTGTAAAAAGGTCTAGTCCTTTTTACAACCACTACATCCTACTATTTTCTCATTGTAGTGCAATGTCCAAATGTAGATACGTCCTGTGTGTAACTTAGAAGGAGTAAGTGAAGTAAATGCCATGAGTTGAAACCCCAGGTCAATTATTCCTTAAATAACTCATGGGAGGTAATGATGTCCCTCTCGCAAGCAAAGTTTTCAAGAAATAAAAGACTAATATAAAGACTTTAGGGTCATTTTCAAGGTCACCCGAACTTTGACGAATTTTTGGGGAGTGATTTAGATGACATTCTTTTTAAGCCTTGGACTAGGAGTTTTTTAATAGGAATGGTGCTTTTGATTCCAAGGGTTCCCTAAAGGGCACAAATGGAAGAGAATATATGTAACACCCCTCTATTTTCTTAAAAAAATTAGATCAAACAACTATTGAAGACAAAAATGACAAGTGTGTTCAATTTTAAGCCCAAAAGAAAGATTTGGTGGTATTCATTTGACCCCTTGGTCTTAATTTGTGAAATTTAAGAGCCTAACTTATGAAAACATTCACTTAAGGACCTAAATGTTTCATTAAGCACCAAAAAAAAGATGCCTAATTCATTTTAAAATCATGCCAAATATGTCTTAATAACATGTTTTAACAAGTTCCAAGTATGTTGGTTACATGTCTACCCTTAAGGTATCACCCAAAAAGCAAATATGTTATATTAGAAAAATTTTAAATATATTTTCAATTTTTTTTGAAAAATATATGAAACTTGAAGCTAAACTAATGTCAAATTCTAAAAATTTAGGATAAAACACATGGTTTTAAAAAACAAATCATCCAAAATGGAGTCCTTGTGAACCCAAACCAAGAATTTTAAAATGGCCTATTAGCTCTTAAGTTTGTGTTTTTATGAAAAACACAGTGACCAACATTAGTTCTAATAACTAATGATGGTTATACTAACTAACAATAGTTATACCAATAGTGACTGATGATGGCTATGTCAATTGATGATGGTTTTATTAATTGATGACAGTTACTATGTAAACATGTGACAAAGAAAAATAAAAAAACAAAGTTAGAAAATCAAATTGAAAGAGTTTAAATGATGGAAATGAAGATTTTAAATTTTCATAATGATCTTATTCATGTGTGGGATGTGTTTGGTCCCACCAGGTGTGCCATTATATGATCTAGGAATTTGACTCAAGAGAGGATGGTTAGTATTGTGTTAGTTTCAAAATGAAAACAAAATGAAATAAACACACTAACTAGCATAAAATATCTAGGCCTAAACACTAGGGAGAGATTAGTTAATAAACATGAATAGAACACACAACCAAAATTCAATAAAAACCCTCTTTTACCTTCATTGGATGCTCCAAAACTCTTGTTGTAATGGCTTGCTCGGCCTATGCTCATGAAGTCTTTATCAAAGGAGGCTTGGATATCTCCTCTTCTCCTTAGCACCTTGTGGCCTTGGCTTGGATTGGATTGGAATAAATTTGGCATGGTAACACTAACTTCAATAGCTTTTGGAATCATTTGTGCATTATAACTTTCCATTATCAATATTTTTAATTCAATAGGCAAGGCCTCCTATTTATAGATATTTGAGATTGCTCATAATCAACCTGAACTATCCATCTTGAGATGAAGATGTGTGGTTGAGAATTAATTCATTTATTGGAATTAAATATATAATTATCCTCATCATGACATTCTAAAAAGGGGCATTGAAGAGTCATGGAGGATCAATATGAGGCATGGGAGACCCATAATATTGATGTTTGTGGCATTTATGGCTTAGGGATGTCTTCCCAAGAAATGAGGTCACCTGATGATTTTTATATTAAATATTCATTTACAAAAATAATTATTCAACAAGTTTTCATGGAATTCTTAATTAGGCTCTAATTTGGTTTTATTAGCTCTTAAGCATGATTAAGCACTTTATGCATAAATTACTCAAATTGATCAGAATGCCTTATTATTGGTCTAAAATTCAACTAGACTAGAATTAGAAGTCAATGTTAGATGTATGGGATCCATTATCCCATTTAGGATGTTACCAAAAAAAAATAACAAAGGCACATGTCTTATGAAAGAGATTTGATAGAAAAGAGCAATCTAGATCACCTAGGTGTAAAATTGGCATTTTGACTTGAAATGAACTAATCAAAGTTATCTATCCTATAAATTGAATTACCCCATTTAATGATACCCTAGCTAAAATTGGCACTTGAATATATCAATTTCAACTCATTTAGCATGTTTTAGTGTTTTTAGGCCAAATTGTGCATTTTGATGGAAATTCATAAAAGCCTACTTGGAGGTTATCGGTGGCCAGATTTAGGTGTCTACAACATGCATTCAAGAAGAGTTTTAACAAGTCAAAAAGGCCTACCACCTCATTCTAACACTAAAACAAAGCTCATGCAAGACATCAATCATAAAGAGTGTGATGAAATACTATTTTTATGAAATTGTAACTCAAATTTGACTTATTTATTTGACTTCCTTTTCTCCCTTAGATGTCAATCTCTTAGCTTTCTCTATTCTCATGTTCTATATATTCAGGATTTTAAGCCAATTTTTAGGATCCCACTCTTGGGTATGATGAAAATATACCAAGATTGAGCTTTGTAACCTTTTGAGATGAATAAAATGATTATTTTCAAATTCTTATATATTGGTATAATGTGTTATATTTGTTTGATTTTCACATGTTGTAGTATTTTATCCCTTGGTAGGTCCTAATCTCACCTAGTTACTAGTATGTTATCTTATGCATGTCATATAATATATTTAATATCTATTGATTAAAATAAAAAATGGATATATTGGCTGGTTAGTGCCTTGAATAAGGTCTATTCCATCATTTCTTGCATTCTTTGATGACTTGATGAACCTTTGTATAAAATATTGTTGCATAAAATCCCTTTACAGTTGTAGATTCAATGATTTGAATTGTCTTATCAGTGTTTTATAATCTCAAATAGAGTGGATGAACTAGTAATAAAAGTGGAACACCATCACTATAATAGATTTACCTTTTAATAATCATTCTTACCCTTTTCATCCTAAAAATCATAATACATTTTAGTAACAGATCTAGAAAGATACATCAGATGAACTAGCCTCACAAATATAGAGGTCTGGTCTAAGCATATGTATTCCATTCCTTAGACCATTCCAATGTTAGTCCAGGTGTGAAAAAGATCGAAACAATATACCTTCAACAAGGTGTTATCTAGGTTAATAACATCAAACATCCATGATCAAAATCAAACATCCATGGTAACATATTTTGACCTTCTCATCTTCATGACTATTATTAGGGGTCTATAATGACACTTTTTGAGAAGGATCCTCTCTATTGTGAAATTAATGAATAGGTTTCAACTAAAGCAATAGGTGATGAGATAGAAGTTTCAGTTGAACATGAGAATGACATCATCATTGAGACACTTGTAGGTAAGGATTTCCATAACATAGTATTTCATAATACCATAAAAAATGAGTTGTAGGATGAGATTAAAGTAGAAGAAGCGGTTTCAAATATGCAACAAGAGGTTATTTCTCAAGAGCTTCTTGATCACATAGTAGTTATCCCACATCATAATGTTTCTCAAGAGCTTGTAACAGTTACTATTGATGAGTTTAGGCTAGCCAAAGAAGATAAGTTTCAAGGTAATGAGGATGGATTTTGATAGAAATAAATGGATTTTTGTAATGAATATCAAGTTATTCAAGGTCTCACACTTCTTTTAAGGATTTTAAAAACCAATCATCTACTAAATCAATCAAGTTTTTCCCTTAAGAAGATTAGGGTCATGATAATGAGAAGAATGAAGAAGTGTTGGTTGAGGTAGTACCTCAAATAATTTCTCTTAAACACAAATAAAATAAATAAATCTTTTCCTTTAGCATGCCTAAAGATATACAAGATGTTAATCATGAAGATATTGATAAGTCACTTATCCTTGTGGAGCAAAGTGGAAGTTTTAACCAAGTCATATCAGATCATTGGCATCCCATGAGTGAATAAGAAAAAACATTATTATTGAAAATTAGCAGAATATGGGTGGAGTATGGTTGGGTCTTTGACTCACATCTAAAATCCATGCACCTAGGAATGAAAGTAAAAGTCCTAGTTCCATCACCAAGAATCCATAAATGTATAAGTGCTCCTATCTATAAGAAAACACTATAAAGATATGGAAATCATGTTTTAAGGTTTTATGATGGAAAATACATTTTTACATTTGATCTTAGAGGAAAGCTTTCCTCTTCAAGTTACTTTTTTTAGGTTTGTCTTATTTCAATAAGTGAACAACACAATCAGTAGTTTGTTGTCTTGTCCTTGATTTTCCTTAGGTTAGGTTGATTTTTATTTTAGTTATTTTTACTCTTATTTTTTACTTTTATTCTTGTTGTTTTTTAGTCAAATAGGTGTTACAAATTCCAAAATTTTTGTTTGAGAGTCAAGAGAGTAATCAAGTCATATTGTAATGTCTCAGATTGCCATTTTCATTCAAAATCTAGTAGGTCCTTTTGAATACCAAGATGGTCAACCCATATGAGTCACCAAAAATGTTGTAAATTTGGCATTTCAAGTCCAAATACCACCCCTTATAAGTCAAAACTTATCAAGGTACTATTATAAACCTTTTTAGTGGGAATTTTCCTTTTAAAACCTCATATTTTGCCTTAAAAGTGGAGTTTTTGTATTAAAAATTATTAATTTATACCTAGAAATTGCATTAAATATTTTAAAATACTTTGAAATACCTTAAATTACATGTAATTAAATTATTTCAAAGTTTTATGATTTTAAAAGGTCATTTTAATGTAAATTTAAGCTTGAAAAAGGTCCAAATATAGCTCCCACAAGCCAAATTTAGCTACATAAAGATTTAAAATTCCTTTATTATTATTATTATTATTATTATTATTATTATTATTATTATTATTATCTCTTTCATGACTAGTAATTATCTCTTAATGCACTAAATTAGTGGTTAAAGACTCAATTTATTAATAAAAGGCAAAAATAACCCTTTTTCATGCATATTTCATTGAAAAGTACAAACATGTATGGCCATTCTATGTAGTTGAGGTCATGAGTACGAAGATAAGGACATATCAAGGGTCCTAAAATAATTTCAAGGCAATAATATGTAAAATAGGCCCAAAATTGGATCATATCCTTCATTTTGTTAGTTTGTACATAGAGAGAGCCCTTCAGGTTTGCAATTGGTATGGCCATGATAAACAAAATCTAGATCTACAATTTTGGATGAAGAAAGTAGACTCAGAGAGATTCTAGTTGTGTTATTTTTTTAAAAATTGGTCATTTCTCCCTTATGAATCATTCCTTGGAAGTCAAGGCATACATCAACAATCCTACATCTAAGAAGGCAGTTGATTATATGCATTTTCTCCTCATTAGGACATCATATCAAGAAAATTAAAGTTTATAAGGATTTTTATGTACATGACTCACTCTTACATAGAATCCATCAGTCCTTTTCCACATGTTTGAGGTACAAATAGAGCTTAAAAAATCAAAATAATTCAATTCTACTGTTTACAAACAAAGGAAGAATAATTGTACGATCTAGGAGAGAGAAAAGGTTTTAAAGTTTTATTGGTTTCATATTTACATGTGTCTCCTTCATTTTCTTATAGTTTCATGTTAGATTCTCAAAGGTTCCATGAAATATTCATATCAAAATCCCATCGTTATGTTTGAAGCATCTAAAAAGTACCCATTTAGCATATGTTAAGGTTTTTAGCATTTGTTAAGGTACTCAACATATTATTAAGTTTTAATTTCAGCCTATTATCTTCCTCCAAAGGCCTCCAAATGATATATGTGTTCAAGGATATGATCGTTGCTTTAATAGGGCTCTTTAAGTTAGTCTTGACATGCTCCTCATGTCCTTTTCCACCTCTATTTTGGTTCATCTCCATATGCACTATCATACACTACCTTTGAACTATTTTAAGGCTTCATTTTAACCTTCATTCAAGTTTCCCATCATCCATTCATGGTTTCTCACTTTCCACTCATCTCTATCTCATGATTTTATTTTCATAGGGATTTAAAAGGGTAGAGGTTATCATGGTCATTGAAGATGAAGATATGGAGACAAAGAAAGCATCATATAAGCCAAGAAGGAAACCTACATCCATGGCACAAAAATTCATGAGCTTTATTGTGAAATTACAATGAAGAGAATTATAGGGAAGATGTATTATTTAAGGTCAATTCTCACACCATCTCATCAAGATACAATAAAATAAGTACAAGGATCATGTCATGGTTCTAAGGAATTCCTTAAGGTCAAATTCAATCCTTATCCATACAAGCATAATCATCTATAGGATCATCAAGGATAAAAACCATTTTTGAAAGTTGACACAATGATGAAGTTATATGAGTGAAGATTGACAATGTTATAATGGGGTCTTGACCTTGGATATAACTTCATTCATGGAAAAATCAAAGAAGCATTCATATTCTTATAGCATAGTGTCATTTAAGACACCTACAGGGTTGAATGAGGTCAAAAACTATAATGGTATAGGTCTTAGCAATCATATATTTTATTCAAGTTTCAAGAGGGTAGTTTGAATCTACCAATTTCATTACTAATATGAGAATTGGTAATCTCCATATAGACCTTAATAACAGCACATGTTAAGTTATTTAATGTCTGAAGAAGCATAAATGAGGACCTATTACTAGACTCAAGGACAACCTATAACTAGGAAGAGGTGGATAATGCTTTGAGGGATACAATGACTATTTTAGATAATATGGACTTATCAACAATCCAAAAAATTTAAAACTATTAGAAATAAATTGTACTCTATCAAGATTAAATTATATTGTATCAAGGTTAAGTTGGATTTATTACAAATAAATCATATATATCTAATGTATTTGTAGTAAGTCTAAATTATTTAAAATGATCATAAATAATTAATAGTTGAAAACTATCATAAATAAATTGGACTTCATCAAGAATAACTTGGACTTATTAAAAATAAATCACATTTATATTATATCTTTTCAATTATTTCAAATTATTTAAATTAATCCAAAATAATTGAAAAATATTCAAAATTATTACAAATAAATCTCATCTAAATGTGCAAAATAGTCAAAATTTATGTGGCCATTCAAACTTGTTCATAGACCATGCATTCATAGATAATAAGAATTGGTGGTTTATTTCTTAAGTAAAAATAATTCATACATAAATAAGGTGCTCATGTGATATGTTATTTAAATAACCTAGGATGATTTGGATGCCATGTGTCAGTAGCTGATTGGATCATGAATTATCTATTTAATTTGAATCAAGTGATGTCCTCATGACTATCAAAGTTTATCTCATATTTGTGTACATTAAATGTGTCAATCATATGTTTTATATTATTATATTATTATTATAATCTCCCACATATTCAAGTTACCAATATTATGATGTGTATTGCAGTATCAGGTACTCATATTGTTCGAGACTTTTGCTTAGACTAGTCATCCTTCTACACAGCCAAGTCACCAAGATTGTGCCATGTGGCATTATTTTGGGTTCTTGTACAAATTTTGATTTCAAAAGATAAAAAGATGAATATCATTTTTTGATATTAAAATTTCAAATAACAAATCTTGATGAAGAACAAAAATGTGAAGTGAATATTCCAATAGTTAAATGTTATTAAATAGATTTACAGTTACCAAAATACTAAATTGTCATAGTAGAAAATATAAAATTCAAATGCCGACATGCATTTTCCAAGACCCAAAATGTGAAGTGCCACTATAAATAAATAAAAATAAATAAAACAATAAAACATTATACATTCTCAAAAAATGGACTAATTTTTGAAAAAAAAACCATTCATGTTTCTCATTCCAAAATTAAGGAAGCACCATTTCAAATTTGCCAATATTTTTATTATTATTTTTGTTAATTCTAAGTGGGATGATGCATTCAAATAGTTTGTCACAATACCTTTCAAATAATTAGTGATAACAAGTGTATGACCTTTCCAATTTTTATTTGGCTTCCAAGTGTAGATGATAGTATCTATGAGTATGGATGGTAAGGATGTGTCAATTGGGTTTGGCTTCATTTTTTTGTCCAAGTAGCCTAAACAAAATTTTGCTTATTTTTCATCTTTTTTACCTACATGAACTTGGATTAACCAAGATACATTGACCCTTTGTTCTATATCCCCATTTGTTTGTCGTATCTCAATATTGATTTTAGCTCTAACAACCCATAATGTATAGTCCACTCTTATAGAATCATTAGGTCTAATAAATAACATATATCCAATTTGCACATCTTAAGCTAGATCAAATGCTATTTTTATTCTTTTGGTTCTTGGACCAACATATGTATTTGTAGATTCCACTCCAAAATTAAGGGTCCTATCATGAGCCATTTTGTGCAGATCTTTATGCAGGGGTATGTCATGGTGATTTCTAAGCCAAAAATTTATTATACACTCAACTTTAAAAGGGAACATGCATTATGTCATGGATGTTTTGAACTAATATGCTAGATCATTCTACTTACTATTTCTAATCAAACCAAATTAATTAAATTCTTGTATATACTTATTGAAGTTATCTTTAATTTCTTTTTCACTCTTTTTTATACTTCTATTTGAGTCTTTTGAAACAATGGAATATTAAGACATTTATATATTTTTCAATTCTTTGAAATATATTTTTGTCAGATTACCTTATGAAACATTTGGCTCACCATTTTCTTTTATTACCCATAATATAATGGGGGAGGGGCAATTTTTATCTCTTATAGAGTTTTTGCAACACATAATGGGTTGACCTTACTCCATAATGGGAAGTTTCCTGAAGACACCAATTGATTATGATTCTTCTCTATATTTCTTGCATTCAAAGTAGCAGTTGTTAGACAAAAGTTCATCATATAATGGATATTTTGAAGATTCAGGTTTATATAGTAAAGATCCACAAGTATTTGGCATTGTTGTTTCCATATCCCCAAATCACTTATTCAATGAGGTGATAGTAAATTTATACACTCCAATAATGTATGGTAAAAAAATGCCCATATCCACCTACACCATGACCATGTGTTATAATCCATACCATTGACAACTCTAATATTCTATAAGTAACTACTTTTATTTTTATCACTATCCTCAGGACAAATGTTTTTTTGAAATTACACCTTGTCATGAATGATATTGAGGCATTCTTTATGGTATTGCTCTAACAGTCATTTATGTGTGTAATACATTTATCTTGTAGAGAGTATTTGATTTCAGTGCATAATGAATTCTTGATAGATATGTTCTTCTCAATCTCTAAATAGGTACCCAAAAAATTTATTTTGAGTCAACAAGATGCATGTTTTACACCTAGCAAAGTCATCAAACATGGCAATGGTCACATCATGAAAATTAGTTTGCCATATGCTATTGAATTTTGGATAAGATATTAGCTTATATTCCAAATCTACTAGTTTTACATTGATTTGGCACCTCATAAATTCTTTAGTGAAAGATGTTGAAAGGTGTCAAGCATTTTTTTGTGAGCCATCTATATCTACCTGGCATGTTAGTCATAGAGAAACATCTACAAAACATCCACCAATTTGTCTAAAAAAATCTTTAGTTGCCATTGTCTTGTTTTTTGGATTATGTCGAAATCTCCCTATATGTAATGCATTTCATTCCCATTTTTTGTGACATTTTCGAATGTAAACAAATCTACTTCTCTTCAATCCATATATTTTAATCCAAGCTTTCAAACAGATCTCTGTACCCTAAAAATAATTGTTAGTTTTTTCTTTCTTAAATAAACCAACAAAAGGGGCATCCAAGACATGTTGCCTCCTATCTATTATGGTGGAATCAAGTAACATTATCTTTATGGATTTTATATTCTTAAATGACAATCCTGATGGAAATTCTTTTTTGGTGAAACATTTAATCACATATATGGTTGAAATCTCACTATCTATGATTTCATCGAAATCCACTTGGTTGAGTGAAGTGTTTGGATGACTTCTTTTTCAACCCAATTGTTTTTAGGAATGAGTTAATTGTGTTGGATGCCTTTATAATAGGAATTTTAAGCAAGGAGTAACTTCATTATCCACTACATCCTAAATGTTTCCAGTTTATTTCTCCTTTGGTGTCATGTATGGTAAATTGATTTCTCTATAAGTTTCAGTGTCTACTATTTTGTTTGAAGGCCATCTAATGATATATGTTTCAATTACCTCTATACTTCAATTATCATAATGTTATATAACATGCCTTATGTAAATTCCCAATTCATTTTCTAACATTGGGACAAGAATGCAACCAAGAATCTCCCTTGGTTATCAAAATTCAACATACCCAAAAGTAATTTTTCATCATTTGTAAGAGCTATACATTTGTGAAACATATGTACCCTTTTCCCAAGAAACATTCTTAGGATTTTAAATGTGGTAGGATCATCAATATATCAAACAAATGAATCCAATAAAGGGTTTTTTTATTTCAATGGTTGTATATGTAGAACTAAACTCAAATCATTTTGTCTTTGTTCCATGTCATTATCTATATAAAACTTATATGTGACATGTTGCATCACTCTTGTGCTCCATATAGTAAAAATATCAACTACATCCCCTAAATTATCCATTAAAGATACAAAAAATGGAAGTAGAAGAGTTGGATCAAAAGCTTTAGTCACATTAAAACTACACATTTAATAGGTATTTCCTCATTGTGGCATGTGGAAGTGAGATTTACGAGTTCTAGAGATTCAACATCTGGACCTGCCACTTTGTGTATTCTTCCTTCACCAACAACCTTACCATTATTTCTGAGAAAAACATAGACTCCACATTAGAAAGACATTGACATATGATTTTTCATCCTAGATATTTGTAAAAGACATGACAAGAGTTGTTATTTAGATTATTTACAAAATCTATCCAATTTATACCTATATGTATGAGATAAAGCTATATTTATAGCAAAACATAAGCATGGAGATATGTTAAAACCTAAAGCTATTAAAAAGGTAATGTAAAACATTATTTTAATGACATGTTTTATGTCAATAAAAATAATAATAGCTTTTAATATCATATACTGCATACTTCAATTCTTCCTCCATCCTACTTTGAAGGTATCTCCTAGGAGATACATTTCAAACATGCATTGGAGAAAAATATCCATGTAGAGAAAAATAGCTAATTAAGTCAATATTCAACCATGTATTTTATTACAATACAAAATGATATTGAGCAATGAGGGTTTTCAAAAAAATTATGGAAAATGATTAGCTTCTTATATTTTGGGATCTTGTATATGATTTAAACCTCTATTTTGGACCCAAAAGTTTGAAGGTATCTCTTAGGAGATGCCTTTAAAACATGTCTATGGGTAACCTTGAAGCTATACCTCTAATTTTCATGTTATATATAATTTCCAAGAAAATTTACTAACATTCTTTCAACATGCACATGATTGGAATTTTATTTCAAGGTATCTTCGAGTAGATACCTTGATGTGATTTGTAGTACCTTTGAGTGTACCCTAATGCATTTTTGTAAGGTATAAGGTATCTCATTTGATATACTTTCAAACATGCATTTTTAGTACCTTCAATGGTTATCCTAGTAGATACCTTGAAAGTTCAAATGATTGTAATTGTCTTTCAAGATATCTCTTATGAGATATCTTGGAGGAACTTTTAATACCTTCAATGGTACCTTTATGCATGTTTGAAAGGTATCTCTTAGGAGATACATTTAAGGTAGCCATGAAGGTAGTAAAATTCCTTTCAATTTATCTTTTAGGAGATACACAATTAGTTAGTTTTAATTTTGTTTGTGTGTTTCCCTTTCTTTGTTGTTTGTTTCATCTTTCATTGTTATAATTTATGTCAAAATAAATGTTGTTGGCACAAGTTTCTACCATTCCATCCTAGGTGTCTGCACTTTGGCCCTCCTTATCCTTAAACTATCTACTAATAGATATTTACCTACCCTACTCCCCTTATAATTAATGTCAAGACACTCCATATTGCATGATCCCCCATAAGGATCACCATAAATCTCTTATGAGACAATCCTCAAGTGTATGTATCACCTTTAGCATTTATGGGCACCCATTTTTTGAAAAATACAATGATGATTATGCTTGAACTATGGGCCTATAATGAAGCAATATAGGATAGGAAGGGGTACATCAAATAGATGGTCCATTTAGGAGTCCCTTCTCCATTCCTTATAAACAACACCATCATACCAAAATATTTGAAAGCCAATGGTCACTTTCCATGCTTAAAGTTGACACTTGTGCAAAGTACCTAAGCTTTTTTGAATTTAAATGGCTATCTATAGTGGCTTAAACTTGACACTTATGCACTTTTAATTTAATCTACTGAATTAATTTCCCCAAAACAAACAATTATATCAAATCTTTAGCATCGAGCATTTGTCTCAAAACTATTTTGTCAATCTCTTTATTTTAGCCACTTTCCTTAAAAGAAACTTGTCTTTATATTCAAGACTATTATTTTAGCCATTTTTTGTGGATAAAATGTCTAAGAGAATGATGCTTTGGGTTTTTTTTGTTGCGGACAAAATGTATAAGAGAATTTAGGTCTTCATTAAAATTATTCAAAGAATTTCCTTGAAAGGTATTATACTTAGATTTTTACCTCAGACAAAATGTCTAAAAGAATTAGGTCTTTAGTACTTTTGTATTGGGACACTTTCTCAAAAAATGACCCTTCAAGAAAAATTTTTGCAACAATTTTATTAAGAGAATAAACACTTAGGATTTTACTATGAATAAAATGTCTAAAATAAATAGGGTCTTTGGGATTTTCTTTTGGACAAAATGTCTCTAATAATTCCTAAAACTTAGCCAAAATCTTGAAACAAATTCTATGAAGTAAATTATCATGCTTTAGACAAAATAAAAGCCTAAAATAAGTTGTCACTTAGAGAAATAATTTAACCAGTACTTACCTTTTAAACCTACAAGATTTCTTGAACTTGTTCTTGGAGCATTACTTGATTTTTGAAGGCTTGAACATAATTAACACGTGTTTGGGAACCTTTATCCTTGATATGTAGACCTATCCCTCAAAAATTGACCAAATACACTTTAACATAGCTTAAAGTGCTTCAAAATCTTAGCACACTACATGATTTCTAGTGAAAACTAACCAATTATGTATATTTAGCTAATAAGCCATGTAGTTCAAATGTATTTCCTTATAAATTAATGAGCATGAATAGTTACTCAAAATTCTAGTCAATTATAATGACCTCAGCATGGGTGTAAGTGCCTAGTTCTAGGTGTCTTTCTCTCAAGAGACTATTTTTCCTATATAAGCACGACTCTTTTATTTTGTAAGGGGTTAGTAGAGGAATAATTATTTTTTATATTATTAGAGAGTAGTCATTTTTAATAGTCTATTTTTATAATAAGAGTATCAATAGTTAGAATTTGTCTTTCTATGACCCTATCATGTGCCCATCATAAGAAGGATTTTTCTGTATAGTGTGCCTTTGGCCTTTTGTATGTTTTTTTCCACCCATCAATGAAGAGGATGTGGTTTTCTATGTTAAACTAAGTGAGAATTTATTTCTATTTGGTATTTCCATTCTCTAATTCTATAGTATTGGTTCTTCTTTACATTATAGACTTGAATTCATGCATATGTTCCTTTCATAGTCTGAGATGTTCAAAGATTAAAGCTATTTTATAAAATTATAGGTCAATGCTTTAAATATCTCAATGCATCACCTTAGTTTCATTTTAAGTTTTACTTATATTTCTTTCTTCCCTATTTCCCCTAATCCAATTTAAAGAGTCAGCTTCTAAAATCCCTAAACTTGCCTTAAAGACAACAATCTGGTCCCACACCTATAAAGCTTCCCATAGGAAATTTTTCATCGAAGACAAGATCTTTAGGAATCAACAGGGTATTTATGGTACCTTCAAGGGCTCTCTTAGTAGATATATATATCTTAGAGGGCCTTGTAATAACTTCAAGGATACCTTTATGCATGTTTGAAAGGTATCTTTAAAGAGATGGCTTTAATGTAAATAGAGATATCTTGGAGGGCCTTGTAATACCTTCAAGAATACCTTTATTCAAGTTTGAAAGGTATCTCTTAGGAGATATATTTAAGGTAGATTTTAAGGTACTACAGTGCCCTTCAATGTATCATTTAAGACATACCTTGAAGGGTCTTATAGTACTTTTAAGGGTTCTTCTAGTAGATAGAGATACCTTGGGGCCCTTGTAATACCTTCAAGGATACCTTTATGCATGTTTGAAAGGTATCTCTTAAGAGATACCTTCAAGGTAGCCTTGAAGGTACTAAAATTCCATTCAATTTATCTTTTAGGAGATACCTTGAAAGTTATTGTAGTATCTTCAAGGGTTCTCCTAGGAGATAGTATTGTACCCAACATCCCCATATTATTCTTTAATAAATGGGGACTAAATTTTAAATTTGGTCCTTGTTTGTTAAACCTTTCTTATATTTTTATGAGAAAATTTCTAGTTAGATTACTCCTTATCCTTTATAATTAGAAGAACAAAACCTGGTCTTATACATTTTATGGATTAACTTTTTTAATGCATATGATTGAAATTTTATTTCAAGGTATTTAATAGGAGATACCTTGAAGGGCCTTGGAATACCTACAATCTTGATTGAAAAGGTCCTTATAAAGGATTTGATATAACCATGTCATCTTTTTATTTGACAAGAAACCTAACGCTAGCTAAGCTTTATGAAATGGCTTCATGGTAGCCTTGAAGGTATTATAATGTCCTTCAAGATATCTTCTATAAGATACCTTGAAGAATCTTGTAGTACCTTAAAGGGTTATCCTAGGAGATGTTATAACACACACACATAGAAAACTACATCCAAGAAAGCACTACTACACATTCATAAATATGAATCAATTTGAACTTAATCATCCTAATCAGTATATTTACCAATATTTTAATAATTGTTACACGTTTATAGATTATTACATCAATCAAGAAAATCAAGAATCTATTTGAAACTATTACACACTAAATATTATTTAAAAATATAACCAAAAAAGTATCAACTAATTTCACAAAAATTAGAAATAAAATACTCAAACACTTCCCTAATGATCAAAATTGATGTTTTTGTATTTGTGTTATAGATTCCTCAGATACTTCACTAGCCTAAGCCATAATCTCCTAAATAAAAGTGTGTAACAATTTCTATAAAAGGAGCAACCTTTATTTGAGACCTATGAATTTCCTATATTACTATCTCTTTAAACTTCTTATCAATGTCTAGTTTTATGTGTGTAATCACTGCTAGCAATAAGCATAGGTTCTAAAATCACATGTCTATTTAGATGGGGCTATGGATGCCTAGATGGTAGTAGAGCAATGACTGAGCTTCCCTTATTTTTTAAAGATTTAATAAATACTACAAAAAAACATACATTCTCATCAATCCTTGGAAAAAATCATCATAATAAGGATTAAATAAACTACACATTTGACACATACTCCAATAAATTAGAAGGCAAGTATGCTGTGTGAATTAATTTAGGAGTCTCTTTCATGTTTTTTATTTAAGTATTTTTTGTGACACACTTCATGACTAATTTAGGGATTTCAAATAGGAGTTATGGTTTCTTTAATACTCAAGAGTATTCCCCATGTAAGTCACCTTTTATTTTACCCAACATCCCCCTTTTATTTAAGGAGAAATAGGGACCCACTTTTTTAGATTATGGTCTTAATTTTGAGATCCTCTTTTATATGCTTATGCAAAATCTAGGAATAGACTGACTATTGGCCTCTTATACCTTTGGCAAGATGGTAGTGGTATTGTGTTTTCATAGGACTAATTATTTTTTTATATTAGGTTTGTTCTCTTGGGTTTATACTTTTAATCTTATATTTTTGGACTTATGCAATTTATCTTTTTGGGTTTTATGTTTTAGTTATTTTATCCAGTGCTTTTCTCAACTTTATTTCTTTTAGACTTTACAGTTTTAAATTTTTTTATGTGGACTTGTTTTTGTTAAGGATATTGTTGTAGACATTTTATCTGAAACAGTTCCCCTACATAATTACACTTTTCCCAATAAAATGTACCCTTTGAGACTTTTGTTATGAAACATTCTACCCTACAAAGTAGACCCTTTGGGAATTTTTTTCCATGAAGTAGATCCTTCAGACCTTTCTACACTTACCATTTGGGATAATACACATGGCCCTTTTCCCTCTGAAACTTACCCTTTGGCCTTTTAAAAGTTCCCTTCAACATTTTTTCAAAGACCCTCTAGCCTTTTTGTCATGATCACTTTACCCTTCAAGACTTTTATCCTGGGCCCTTTGCGCTCCAAGACTTATCCTTTGGGACATTGTCCTAGGCCTTTATCCTATGAAGTAGACCCTTTGGGACTTTTTTCATAGGCACTTTTCCCTATGAGTTAGATATATTAGATTATTGACTAACAAAAATGACCCTTTAAACTTTTTAAAATGACCCTTTAGGATAATTACCTCAGACATTTTACTTGAAACAATTTTCCTAATGGTATTACCAAATGATAGGATTTTTGCTATAGGTCTTTTGTAAAATAAATATTAGTCCCTACCATACCTAGCCAAAATAAAGTCAAAGTGTCTTTTAATGATATATATGAAATACCCCTACCATCTTAAACTAATAAAGTTCAAATTATATAGGAATATAAAATCAACATGAACGTTGGGAATTTGTCATCAAAATTGCTATTCAATGCAAAATCCAATAAATGTGATACACAACCATTAAAAGCCTTCATTGCTTTCAATCAAACTTGCCTTCAAAGCCTCCTACTATCCTATAGTGAAAAATATCCATAGTTATTATCTCAAAGAGAACAAGTAAGATAATGAGTAAGCTAGAGCTGAGTGGATCATATAGCATACATAGTAACTAGAAGGAAATTTAAAAAAATATAGAGTGTATATTACAATGACATCTTCAACCAAGACATTCAAGGGAGAAAATATTCCATCACCATACTCAATCAAGGACTCCATAGAGTTCATAGATATAGTTTTTGATGACACCATATTTGAGAATAGGTAGACCAACTATTCAGAGCTATGGGATGTAGTGGATTTGATGGACATATTTTCATTGGAAGATGAGATGACACTTATCGATAGACTATTTTTCAAATAATTATTTGCTTTCAAATGTCAAAGGTTACATTTTTCCTCTACTAATCTAGAGGTGATGCCATGCATAGACCTCTTATGAGATTTATTCTTATTAGAAAAGATATTGTAGGATACCTTCCTACATTATTCTAGTAATAACATAGTGGTCACATGCATTGTGGGAGTCAACCTGTAAATATACCTATCTTTGAACATACTCGATGCACACTATGTAAATCATACATTTCCATAGTTCAATATAGAGATCTTAATTGAGAATGCATTATCTTCATTGTTACTCCTAGGCCAGACCGTTGCATGGAATGGGAAGAAGCTAAAAGGTCTTATTTCCATAGACAAGTTCAAAATGGGGATTCACATCAACATGGCTCTATTGAATTGACTCTATGGTATGTCAAGTATTCATTTTATCAATTTAGACTGGCTACCATTGATTTACATGATGCTCACCCATGATGTTACATATGCCATGGTAGAGATAATAAACTTCCACTTGAGGGAGTAAATAATTCACAAAGATAAGCATCCCATGACTTTGGGAAATTTCTATATGATGTCTTATTTACTAGATGTTGTTATGGGAACCTGTTATAGAGACCTTAGATAATTGTAGAGCCTAGCCATGGACTACATAAAGAACAAAATTTGTGATCATTATCGATTTATGCACATATATTCCTACACCATGAACATGGTTAGGATAGCTAAAGATGTCTATCCATAAGTTTGACAATATTTTCATGGCTCACCCATGCCCAAAATTGGTCAAAATATCATAAAAAACCTAAAAGGTAAAGGGGATTATTTACTCTATTGAAACTTCATAGTTTTAACGATTTGGGGAAACTAGGTTTATCCTTTGTGTCTCCCAAAATATGTCCCAAATAAGTAGGTAGAGAAATAAATTGATTTCTAACTATGTGGGAGTGTTAAACAAGACCTATCCAAGAAGAAGAAGGCTTTATTCTTTGGTCACCATATAACAATTAGAGGAATGGTTTACATAATGAGGAATCATTTTGGAGAAGTGGGCAAAAAGCAAAAGAGTTATGCTTTCCCCATAATTTGACATAGAGATTGGGATCTGCATGGGCTTATTTAGAAGCACATATATGCATTTAACATCCCTTATAACAATATTCCCTATTCATATGATTTCTTATTTCTTAATGCAAATGATGATTCATGTGTTAGAAAAAATAAGGATTGTTAGACTTTATAAGATCATTTAATAATTATTTAGGATGATCTTTTAGTCATCATAAGGAAATTAGATAGTAAGAAGGCTCTACATAAAGGATGGGAGCATTTTGACTTCTAGAGAGGATAGTTTGAGAAGTAATTGAAGGACTAGATGGGTCCCTCATCTCAATCCCTCCCTTTGAAATTGAAGATAAAGACTATGAAGAGAGAGCCTTTATTGTCTAAACCTAGAACAAAGAGGGAAACACATGCAAGGGATCCCATCAGTTTATATTTTGATGAGGAGAGAACAAAATAATAACCAACTTCCAACACAATTCAAGTGACTACTACTATGCCCTAGACACATATTTCCACATTTTTAATGATATCAATATAATATGAAATAACATCAATTCAATAAAGCTCCCTTACATAGCTAAAGACCCCTCTAGTTTATATGAGGAAGCCCATGAATCCAACAAGGAGTCCCATAGTTGAATCATCACAAGTCTTGCCTATGACACCTCCACATTGAGAACCAACAAAGGGAGAAATTATGACAATTAAGGACATTAAATATGACTCTGATAAATAAGTTGAGCTAGAAATAGCTAAGGCCATGAGCCTTTAAGCAGAGCCTATAGCACCAAGTTCCTCATGTACTCAACCTTTCATGAGTATTCATTTATCTTTTTTGCCCATTTTTGGATGTGTTTCTATTTCTTCTGTGTTGAGGACACCCTTGGTGTAAGTGCTTACTTCCACCTCTATTTATCCCTTCACCCCTACCACATTCACTTAGTTACCTCTTCTCACCCTAAGGTGTAAAAATATGTTGCTTACACCACCATGGCCATTCCATAATCCACTTCCATCTCACTCACTATATATGCCTCTTTTGTCCGTTCTAACACCTCCACTATTAGAGCCTTAAAGAAGAAGGAAGTCTCTAAAAAAGTATAGACTACATTAGCCAGTCCATAATTTCATGTCCAATCCACTTAAATTTACCTTCCCATACTATCCACCACCTCCATATAAGAGACCATTATGACAAGTTCTAGCAAGGGAAGGAGGCCCAAACCTCAATTGATTACAGTCCATCTAATCCCTTAATTTTTAGGAGTGTACTGGTCCAAGATTATTTGGCCTTCTATTCCCAACATCCTTGTCAAGGATCAAAAGAAATAATGCATGTAGGAAGAGGGAAAGAAAGAGGTTGTGGTTACAACCTTAGATGCATCTCAATTGGATATTCCTCCTTGGGTGATGAACTTGAGAAGCAAGTCAACCCAAATGCCTAGCTTCAATATCATTGAGCTTTCCTTTGTCTCCACTCTATTTGATCCCCCATCTGATAGAATACAAAGAGTTAAGAAGAGGAAGATAGAGGATGAAATGGGAATAAAAATAATTCTGGATTAAAGACATGAATTATTCTCTCTCGCTAAGAGGTAGAATAGATAGCCTTGATAGTCTCCTTACATTAAAAATATTGCAGACCTAGCCCAAGCCCTTAAGGATGCTATAGTAGCTATCCATGAGGGAAAAAATATGGCTTCATAGGAACTTAAATTTGAAGTTTAGGAACTTGAGGTTAAGGTGGAATAATTAAGGAAGCAAGCAAACATTGTTCATATCCTTGCATGCACAAAAGCTTAGGTGTAAGAAGTAGCTTCTTGATGCTATAACTCTTTGGAGGTGATGAAACTCATGAAGGTTGAAATGGCCCCTCATGTAAATAATTCCAATGAATTATATAATTCATTGAGAGATGACAATGCTAAGTTAAAAATGTTATTTGAATGCATAGGAAACTCTTTATACAATCATCTAGATTTAATGACAACATTAGAGGCATCCAATGCCTTGAATGTGGTTATCATAAGATAGGAGGAAACATGAGAATGGTTATAAGTAGTTGGGGATTTAATCCCAAAATATCAAGTGCATGAGGCCCAAATCCTCTAAAATTTGCATGATTTAAAGCTTTCAAAGGTGAAGGATGCCACATGCAAGTTGATTAGTAGGATCAATTTTGATAAACTCATTCAAGAAGTGGTGAATGACTTTAATCATAGTTTTCAAGGCTTAGCACTAGAAGAGATATAATCCAATTTATATTCTACTATAAATAAAGTCATGAAGGTCAATATTTTTTAAGAATAAGTTTTAGATGACTAAGGAAGAGCATGCAAGACTTCTTGAACAAGTTAAGAGGATACATAGACCACCATTGCTAAAATTGATCATCATATGACAACATGATGCGACATATAAAGTTTATCAAGAGAAAGAGGCTAAGAATAAGAAAAATTCTGGAAGTGCATCGACATTTACAACTACCACACCAACCAAAGTACATGCATCTATCTAGATGACTCAACCTTGATGTGCTAAGATTATATTTATGTACAATTTTATAGATGGTGGATGTAATCATAGTTTTCTTTTAGTTTTGATTTTTTATTATAAATTTGACTTTATATTTTGTACACATGCACACATTTCATAGTTTTTAAAATGTCAACTCATCTAATTGATAACTATAGGACTAATCTTATATAGTTTTGACCATAGTTAGAACTAAATGTTCTAACTATTACATGTAATGACAATGTATGAACTTGGAGGATGAGGAAACCCCTTCTCCAAGTCTATATAAATAATTATAATCCATCTAGTATTTTTGTTAGATATTTTTTGAATATAATAGAAACATCAATACTGATGTAATAAATTCATAGGCCTCAACCAAATTTTTATCCTTTTAGAGTATCTATTGCACACTCTTATTAAGGATATTATGGCTTGGGCTAGTGAAGTATCTAAGGCAGATACAACACAAACATAGAAAAATACATCATAGAAATCACTAGTACACCTTTATAAATATTAATAAATTTGAATTCAATCATATTAATCCATATATTTATCAATATTTCAATAGCTTTTACACATCTACAAATTAGTACATCAATCAAGATAGTCAAAAATCTATTCAAAACTATTACACACTAAAGATTACTAAAACATAAAACCAAAAAAGTAAAAAGTAATTGAATATAAATTTAAAATAAAATAATTAAACACTTTTATGATGATAATAATTTATCATACTCCTATATTCATTAAATGTTATCGAATATATGCTATATAATTCTATTACCTTATGATGTTCAAGCTCAATAGTGATGGTATATGTATCCTCTTGAATTGTATAATGAGTCTTTCATGCTCCTCCTTAGTCATATATAAATTATTATTAAAAATATTAACCTCCGTGAATTTATTTTTTCCCACACTTAATTCAAATTCTATCTCTTCTAGTGATAAGCCTTGAAAACTCTGCTTGAAGTCATCCACTACTTCAATTCCCTTCAATGTATCATCTAGAAGATACCGTGAAGGGTGTTATATTTCCTTCAAGATTTTTACTAGTGGATACCTTAAAAACATGATTGAAATTTTATTTCAAAGTATCTTCTAGGGAATTACCTTGAAGGTCCTTGTAGTACTTTCAAAGGGTCTCCTCATAGATACCTTGAACATGCATAGAACTATAATTTTATTTATAAGTAATTATTAAGAGATACCTTAAACATATACATGATTGGAATTTTTATTTCAAGGTATCTATTAAGATATACATTGAACATGCACAGGATTGGAAATTTCTTACAAGATATCTCATAGGAGATACCTTGAACATGCACATGATTGGAATTTTATTTCAAGGTATCTCCTAGGAGATACCTCAAAGGTCCTTGGAATAAATTCCATGTTGATTTAAAATGTCCATGAAAGTGATTTTATATAACCATTACACCTTTTTATTTGATAATAATATTGATGCACATGATTGGAATTTTATTTTGAGGTATCTCCTAGGTGATACCTTAAACATGCACACGATTAGAATTTAATTTCAAAGTATCTCCTAGGATATACCTCAAAGGGCCTTGGAATAAATTCCATGTTGATTTAAAATGTCCTTTAAATTTATTTGATATAACCATGACAACTTTTTATTTGGCAAAAACCCTGATGCACAATATTGGAATTTTATTTCGAGATATCTCCTAGGAGATACCTTAAACATGCACATGATTGGAACTTTATTTCAAGGTATCTCCTAAGAGATACATCAAATGGCATTTAAATATCTTCCATTTTTATTGAAAATTTCCTTTCAATGTATTTTATATAACCATGACACCTTTTTATTTGACAATAACCCTAATGCACACAATTGAAATTTTCTTTGAGGTATCTTCTAAGAGATACCTTGAACATGCACACAATCATAATTTTATTTCAAGGTGTCTCCTAGGAGATAACTTCAAGAGCCTTGTAATAACTTCCATTTTTATTTCAAATATCCTTTAAAGGTATTTTATTTAACCATGACACCTTTTTATTTGACAAGAACACTGATGCACATGATTGGAATTTTCTTTCGAGGTATCTCCTAAGAGATACCTTGAACATGCACACGATTGGAATTTTATTTCAAGGTATCTCATAGGAGATACATTTAAGGGCCTTGTATTACCTTCCATATTGATTAAAAATTTACTTTCAAATGATTTTATATAACCATTACAACTTTTTATTTGGCAAGAACCCTGATGCACACTATTGGAATTTTATTTTGAGGTATCTCCTAGGAGATACCTTTAACATCCACACGATTGGAATTTTAAATCAATGTATATCCTTAGAGATACATATAAGGTAATTTTATTACCTTATTTGTTTATTTAAAATGTCCTTATAAGCTATTTTATATAGCCATGACACCTTTTTATTTGACAAGAACCCTGATGCACATAATTGGAATTTTCTTTCGAGGTATCTCCTAGGGGATACCTTGAACATGCACATGACTAGAATTTTATTTCAAGGTATCTCCTAGGAGTTACATAAAATATCTTTGGAATACCTTATATATTTATTAAAATGGTCCTTTTAGGGCATTTGATATAACTATAACAACTTTTTATTTGACAAGAAACCTGATGTACACTATTGGAATTTTCTTTTAAGGTATCTCTTAGGAGATACCTCTAACATGCAGATGATTGGACTTTTATTTCAAGGTATCTCCTAGGATATACATATAAGGGCCTTATAATAATGTAAAAATTTATTGAAAATTTACTTACAAAGTATTTCATATAACCATGATAACTTTTTATTTGGAAAGAACCTTGATGCACACTATTGGAATTTTCTTTTGAGATATCTCCTAGAAGATACCTTAAACATGCAAATGAGTGGAATTTTATTTCAAGGTATATCCTAGGATATACCTTGAAGTTCCTTGTAATACCTTCCATGTTTATTTCAAAGGTCCTTGAAAGGTACTTGATATAACTGTGACACCTTTTTATTTGACAAGAGCCCTAATGCACATGATTGGAATTTTCATTTGAGATATCTCCTAGGAGATACATTGAACATGGAAATAATTTTAGTTTTATTTCAAAGTATATCCTAGGATATACCTTTAAGGGCCTTGGAATACATTCCATTTTTATTGCAAAGTTTCTCTCAAATGATTTGACATAACCATGAATTTTTTTTATTTGGCAAGAACCCTGATGCACACTATTGGAATTTTATTTTGAGATATCTCCTAAGAGATACATTGAACATGCACACAATTGAAATTTTATCTCAAGGTATCTAGTATGATATACCTTGAAGGTCCTTGGAATACCTTCCATGTTAATTTAAAATGTCCTTGCAAGGGATTTGATATAACTATGGTACCTTTTTATTTTTCAAGAACCCTAATGCCAGCTTTGATTGCCTATGAGAACGATGCATGACACTCCCACAACCAACCAATATTAGAGGGCCCCATCCAAAATATCACCATAGATAGAAAGCTGCCACATGGTATAGTATAGAAATGTCATCATAGTAAGCTATATTTTGAGAGCCCCTAAGAATAATCAGAAGGTGCCACATGCCAAAAGGTGACAAACTTTAAATTTAAATCTAAAATTGATGGTGAATCAAAGGAAAATCAATGTTAAATTTGAATTATAATCAAATTAAATTCCAAAATAAATAGCTCAAAGATATGTAAAGATAATGAACTAGCCATTAATGTGGCATGAACTAGAATTGCCATCAAACCTTGAATTAATCAAAGCAATCTTCAAAAGGCTACTCAACTTAGATATTGTAACCTACATTTACATTCAAAGATCTAAGTGTTTAATATTTCTACCACATACATCCCTAATTTAATCAAGATCAATCCCTTCATATATTTCACCTAACCACCATTATTAGATCTAAAAAATTATAGAAATGTATAAGAAGATGTTAGTTGCTACTGAGGATATCATAGAAATGGCACAATAAGGACCATCCACTCTAGGTAAGAACATTGTATTTGAAAATGATAATTTTGAATCTCAATATTAAGATTAAGTTGTGATAAAGGACACAGAGTTCATCCCCAAGTCCATAGACATAAGTCCACTCCTTATGTCCCTAAGACATCCTCAAATGATCATAGTCACCTTGGCTCACCTCTATGTATACTAAATCAAATCAAATAGAGACCATGTACACAAGAACATTATGAATGAATACATAATCAAATTATTAATCTTTGTTCATAATAAATATGCATTGGTCATACCTTCAAATTCCATTAAAATCATCCTCATGGAGTCTAGATCACTAATAGTTAATTCATCATGAGACATATAAACAACATCAACACGAGCTCAAATATCCTTCTCGAGTCACTTATAGAATAAAATAAACTTTGAAAATCAATATATTTGATTATACAAACATTCAAACCATCTAACTAGTTTCATTACAAGTGCCATGGAATCCTCTACAAATATGTTTTTTACTCAATCAATAAATTCATCTTGGTTCAAAAGTTATGGATGAAATATAGAGCACTAGTTTTTCCCTTTGTAAATTTGAATATTCAAGTTCAAATGGTCATAGTTAAACCTCAAAAAAATTAAAATCATATCATGTCCTCACTAATCATATTGAACACACACCATTGATCTCATTTGATCTTTAAAAATGTTAAACATCTATCACTTTGACTCCATCTCATGTATTTTGGTATCTTTGACTAAAAATGTTCCATCAATATCTTTGATATTATCCTCACTTTAATCATGATAAATAACTATCACTTTGTGTAGACACAAAAATTACATCACACACATGTGTGCAAATCCCTATGCTAAAACCCCATTTTAACCCATTTTTCAATAATAAAAATTAACCTCCTTAATCCATACCTTTACCCCTCACACATTTAATTAATTTAAAATCTTAATTAAGTTAATTAAAAAACCTAGTTGCCACCTTACCTAGGCACCTCACCCTATGACTAATTCTCACCTGATGAGTCACCTCAAGACCTAGTCTCCTCATCCTAACTACCCAAGACTTATTCCCACTTCCAAACTAAATTCCTAATCAACTACCTCCTTCCTAACTTCTTATTTTTATCATTTTATAATGGATGTCACACTTGGCATGAAGAACAATAGAAAAAGGCCAAAAATAGTAAGTTTTACCTATTTTATGGCTATCGATATTGGTCAATCCATGGTCAACATCAGTATGATCACCGACATCGATAATATAAGCCAAACTCTAACCTAAAGTTTAGGTCAATAGAAATCAATAAAATTAATTCTTACTCACATTCAAGCTTTAGGCATTCTATTTGTGACATCTTAACTTATAGTCATCTTGCATAAGGCAATCATGATTAGTAACTAAGCTCTTGAGGACCAATAACACTAGCTTGTTCTCTTATATAGGCATTCAGGTTTGGACTCCCTGATAGGGACTATCAATCTATAACTTATCATTCAATGACCACTATAGCTAAGTACATCATTTATTTTGTACATCTTTTAAATATTTATTCTTTTATCACTTTATATCTATTGTGCATTGCTTTATGCACTTCTGATCGAACCCTTGTGAAGGAGTTACAAAGCTTCTTCACTTGTTTCCCATTAACCTAAGACACTAAACCTTTGACTAGAACTACCAAAACCATAATCTCTCTCAAATAGCTCTCCCAACCTCCCAAACCTAATTCAAACCATTTTCTAAACCTGGAAAAGCCTTCTACAAGCTCCTAGACAATTATTTCCCCTACCGACCTTAGTAGCCTAATCAACATCGATCACCTCACTACCAACCTCGGTAGTATAACCAATATCGATCACTCCCATACTGATGTCGATGACTATGGATTCCCTAACCTTCTCAGAACCTACCCAAACAACTCCTAAAATACAAATAGAGTACATCACCTATACTCTATCACTCTTTAGTATATACTGGTTGTTATTAATAGTAATCTTATCTCTCTTTCACTCTCTCTTTACCTATTTTCTATTTATTTATTATTCTGTCACTCAAATGTGGACTGTCATCTCTAAGAAAGTTTCACACTTCCTAGAACAAGTGCATAGCTTGGCAGCCCACTCGTTTAACTACTAACAAACATCTTGTGGTAGTGTTTTCTTACTTGAAGGTAGTCCTCCCAAGCAAAATAAGAGTGCTCACAACATTTGGATATGACATGCAAACTAATCTGAGTTCATTCTAATCACTTATCCCCATCCTTCTTTCTATTTTCCTTTAGCTTTGAAATAGATAAAATTTAGTGAAACATTTCTAGCATGCTCAGTGGCACCCTAGAGTTTTCCTTGGGTTCATTTCTTGTTGGAAGCATTCATATAGGTGCATTATAGTGAAAATTTCATTTCTTACACTTCCTCCTCTTTGCTCTTAAAACAAAAAATTCAATAGCTTATTTTATGTTTAAAAAACATTGAACTAATTTTTTTCTCTTTTCTCTTTGCCTCTAAAATCAATTTGTTATTTTTTATTACAAGTAAAAAAAAAGAGAATCTCTTCTTTAATTATTCTTGCATGCACATTAGGATAGTGAAATTCATACTCTATTCCTATTTCATCTCTATTTTCATTCGAATCTAAACATTTCAGATTTGGGCTTAAAACTTACTGCATTTCATAGTTTGCTTGTTGCATATTAATTCACCTAGTTAATTACAAGCATTTTGAATAAATTATAGTGCACCTATCTTACACAACCAAATCACATTCACATAAACAAACATATAAACTCACCTAATAAAAGGCCCATCAAGATTTCATCACCTAGTGGATCACCTTACCCTACCTGGCTATCCTACTTGGATTTCACCACCAAGGGGAAAACCCACTCCATTCTCTAGCAGAGTATAAACTCTAGAAAAAGGTATATTTTGGCTAAGTGTCCTAGCTCAGCTCTAAGTTCATGAAGTGTAGAGAGCAAGCTCATATAACAAGCCACATACTTGGTCTAGCATAGATTTCCTCTTGAGCACTAAAACTAACCTGAAACTAGCTCTAGATTGCTTTCTAGTACCTTTGATAATCAAATTTCCTTCTCACTATCTGATTAAGGCATAAGCCAACATGAGACAAAAAATCAATCTCTAAGACTTAATAGTTGTTGGTTGTATGTTCTCTTTCCACTTTTTTTTTGCTTTATGTATTTTGGATTTAGTAAGGACGTTTTCTTATGATTCACAAAATCAATACTATTTCTAATCCTTAGTTTATATAACCTATTATCTTAGGTTTTTTGAGTGTTCTTCCTTTTTACACAGACCTCTTACATCTACTATCTTACCTAGTGTCAAATTTTGGTTTCTTAAAATGATAGATTTTCCATCTCTCAAGATATCATAGTGATCAACATTAGTTAAACCTATCAACATTGGTAGATTTTACCTACCAACATGAGTTAAAACATTGATGTCAGAAAACATTTTTTATCAACATTGGTCAAGCTATCGATGTCAACAACTGTGTAATTTCATTGACTCAAAATAGCAAGCTAAAATAGCCTAATTACCCATACTCCATCTTGGTTTTTATTTATTCTATTTTAAATACAGGGTATTAAGACTATTTAAACTTCCTCTTACATGGTATTAACATGAGCTCAAGCCAAAATTCTTTTTGATTATGGAATCTAGCAACCACTTCCACCCTCCCCTCTCACTTTCAATTCAATCATGGAGCATACTTTATATAAAAATAATACTCCCAACCCTAACCAAATTCCCATCATGCCTTAGGGAGATCAAGATTTTGCTAAATTTCTTGATCACAATGTGACAACCCTTCAACATTACCTTTCTATGATTCAAACCCATAATTCTTCAGGTGACCCAATCTATGGTATGCCAACCTCTCTAATGGAGACATTCTTAGTTTTAGTTGCCTCCACTATTTTCCCCATGGTTACCCAAACCACCACTTCGATGAGTAACCTAAATATAAATAATGTTCAAAGTGTAGCATCTCCAACTACCTAATCCCACCTAAACCCCAGTGTAACTTCCCTACTTTCACAACCACAACTAGTTCAACCAAGTCATACCCCATTATAGAATTTAGTGGTATGCACTACACCTACCCTCATGCCTATAATTACCTAAGTTATGACTCACACTTCATCTAGTCTAACCATGCCAATAATCCAACCCATAATAACAATCAAGGCATAGTCTCCAACCGAATGGGACAATCCCCTTTTCTATTTGCACCCTATCCTATGACTCATTATCCTTATGTTTCCCCAACACAACCTTAACAAGCTATATCATATGCTCCTTCTACTTCTTATTAGGTTCCCTATAACTTAGGAGGTATTCCACAAACTAATCCCCATCTAGACCTCATTAAGATTCTAATGGAAGATGTCTAATCTAGAGACATCCATTTCTGGTTCAGAGAATTTGTTATCTTTTGATAAAATATGCAATGAACTAATCCATCCTTCTATGCCTATTTTCCCTTATCCAAGCCAATGAAAATTCCCTAAATCTACTCATTTCTAGATTAAAGAGGACCCATAGTAACACTTGTGAGAATTTAGACATGCTTGTTATTTAATAGGGCATGATGATGCATTACTACTTCACACTTTCCCTATGTCTCTTTAAGGTGCTATCTTGTATTGGTATATCTCTATACCTCAACACTCCATTTTCTCATTTACCTAACTCACACAAATATTCCTAAACCATTTCTCTATTAACATTTCTAAAAAGGTTTCTATATTAGACATTTATTCTATCAGACAATATGATGACAAGTCTATTGGAGATATTCTTGCTCATTAGAGAAGCTTGATCAATTAACTCTCCTTTTCCTTACCCCAACCTAAGCTTATTGAGATCTTCTCAAGGGAATGTGATAAGCACATCTCATCCACACTCTGGGTATAAACTTTGTACACATTTAATGAGGCCTTTACAATGGCACATAAACTCAAGGTTCATGTTGTAGATGAAGGTAAAGTCAAGTCATGTAGTAATAATCCCAATTCCAAATCAAATGACTCCTCCTCCTATAAAAATTCTCCCTCAAACTAAAAAGCTAAAGGCTCAGCCAACACAGTGGTTTTTAAGTCAACTTCTTCCATAACCACAAACCAATCAAATTCCTTGACTTCTCAAAATTTGACCAAATAATTCCAACAATGGTATGAACAAAGATAATACACTTCCATTGGGGAATCATATACATCCATCTTGGAGAAACTATTGCAACAAGGTGTCATAACCCTATCTTAGATCAAACCTCCTATATAGTTTAACCCTTCCTATCCTATCCTAACTTAGTACAAGGAAGATGAGTTTTGCGATTACCATTGAGTTAAAGTCCATAAGTATAATAACTATAATACACTCAAGAACATTGTTCAAGATATGCTTGATAGAGGTGATCTCATCTTGGATAATTCTAACACACCCCCTAATCAAAATATGGATGTGTTCAAACATCCTTTTCCTAACCATTCATCGAATAAAAATATTGTTTAGTCCATAACTAACTCAGGTGATCATAATATTCATATGGTTAATATGGTCTCTCCTTTAAGTCTAATTTAACCTTCCCCTCAACAAGAGACATCTATTTCATCGACTCCTCCCCCACATTCAATGGCATTTATTTTTCCCATCCTTCCTTTTTAGGTAGAAGATCTTATTTCACCCATTCCACTCCCTTGAGAGTAAGAGCCTCCTTTATCACTTATTTTTCCACCTGAGGAGCCTATAATACCAATTTTATTTGCACCAATATTACCTATCCTCTTACCACTTGAAGACCACACCTTACCTATTCTTCAGCCACATGTTGAAGGGAACATCATTCTTACATTATACCCTCTTGAGGAATCTTATTTGCCTACCTCTCCTCCACTTATAGAGAGTAGTACCCCATCCACTCCACCTTTCCACATAGAGGAGTCAGTATTACATACTCCCATAATATATGAGAGACCTATTATGCCTACTCCAATTGTACCACTCTTATCCCTTCTTTTACCTATGGAGGATCATACTTTACCCATGCCTTACCCATATGTTGAGGGAGCCATAATATCAATGCTTTACCCTCTTGATGAGCCTTCTTCACCTATCTCCCCTCCACTCATGACAAACCATGTTTCTTCTCTCGTCTCTATTGAAGAGGACCCCATTGTGGTTGTTTATCATCTTTAGCCCAAAGTAGCAGAAACCAACAATTTCCCTCTCTCCTAAACACCACAATATTATAAATACACAACCATAAGGCCTATGTCAACTTTGTCTAAACCCTTCTCATATTTGGTAAAGCGTCTAGAATTTCTTGACTCCACAAAGCCAGACCATTCAGTATTTTGGGACTAGCTTAAAACTCCTTATCCAACACAATGAATGTCAACCTTTAACACCAAACCTCTTACTACCCTTTAACCCAAGGTTTGTTACAAAGTTAGATCTTCTTCACAAAAATCACTTGAAGTTTATTCATCTATGTCAGAACCCTCACCCTCATAGGAATCTTCCCCATTAAAGTAGATTAGGTCCTTAAGCATACACCCTATTTCTAATTTAATTCATCCATAGGTGAAATTAGATTTAACTCCTCAATAACAAGTTGGAGTTGCATGGCCTAAATTATATAAAAATGTTAAGCCCCTTAGATCTCTCTAATCCCTTATTCAACCCTCAACATTACCATCCATTTTGGGACCACACCCCTCTACCTTAGTTGGAATATTGCCTAACTAATAAAAACAAAAGTTTAAGCTACCTCCACTCCTACCTTTTATATCTGGTAAACCTCTCACATCTGAAACTAAGAAAATGACAACATAACACCTAACTCTACCATCACCAAATAAGGCACCACATAAAATTACCTTTCTAGCACCAAAATAAAAGAAGGTGTCCACTCCTATTAACACAATAAGTATGAGCCCACTTGTAGGTTCTCAAATCTTTTTCCTACGTCAGTTATCACAATATTACATAATAAATCTTCCTCCCATTAATCCTTATAGTCTTCGTAGAATGAATCCATATTGGTTTAATGATCCACAAGTGTGTTTATATCATCATTCACCGAGATACAATACTAAGAGTTATAAAGCTCTCACAGTAGTTATTTAGTAACACTTTGATGTCAACACTCTCTTCAATGATACTACCATTAACCTTCCTATTATTCTACCTTTGCCATCCACAATGTTTCATATTATTCTACCTAAATTTAAACCTAAATATGTTTATATAACCCCTTTACCACCTTCTTCACTGACATTTTAGATCAACACAATTAATGTGGCCACATAGTCACAAAACCAAAATGATAAATATAAGGAAAAGGTCACTTCTCCTTAGACCCATCCTTTCAGAAAATACACTCCCCTTCATAATCCAAATATTTCCATATTGTGTGATCCTAAAATAACATCTTTGGATGTTATTCAAAGCGTAATGGTGAAATAGCTTCACCAAACTCCTATGAAAATGTCTTTGTATGAGTTAATCCAAAACTCATCCCAACATCATCAATCTTTGATTAGTGTTTTGAAAGAAATAAAGGTATAATCAGATGATCCCCAACCTCTTTTAGTGTTAGTTAGCTCCCTTAATTATATCTCCTTGATTTCTTTTAGTGATTCAAAAATTCAACTTCAACACCCTGAAGATCCAGATTCTATCCTTTTTATTACTACATATATTAATCAAACTTATGTCAAGAGAGTTATGATTGATATAGGATCTAGTATTAATATTATTTCCACCCATTCCTAAAAACAACTAGCCTTTCTTGACAATTGCATGTCTCAAACCGATGTGGTACTCCACTCCTTTAATGATACTACAATGACTACGGTGGGTACTATTGTCTTACATATCCATGTAGGTCCATGCAATATTACCAAGCTCTTCTATGTTATGGAAGGATATTTCCAATATAACATACTACTTGGATGACCTTGGATACATGCTATGGCATGTGTACCCTCAAATTTACACCATTGTGTCAAGTTTGAACATGATGGACAATTACATGTTATACCTACTGACCCACCTTTGTTTAAAACATGCAACATGAAATATAGTCCCAATGATGTTCTCATCCCATTAAAAACATAATCTTCTCTCCATGATACTTTTGAATCTTCTACAAGCTCCACACCTATGGTTACTCAAACACTAGCAACACAAATTCCTAACAAAGATCCCATGGAAGAGACATTTCAATGTTTGTCACTTGGTGAATATCATTTTTTGACACTCGACATGTTATATACTCCACAAGAGTATGGAAGACTTAACATGCACCCAAATTATGATCCCTATATTGGGATGGTCATCCCTTATGGCCCCCCTAACCTTCAAACCAATTTCACATATGGGGGAGTTGATCAAGCTCATGCTGTCAGCAGTCCATATTCTTCACCACAACCATTTACCTATGACTTCTCTTTATTGAGTAACCCTAGATTCACTCACACCTATCTCTATAGGTGTTCTTGGAAATGATTTAGTTTGGGTCACTATGAATAAGGTGGCCATACACCTATTGAATATCCTACTAACAACACCATTGAAAATGCCAAAAATAAGCATGGAGTGGGATATGATGAGCCAACTAAACTCATTAAAATTTCTCATGAACTAATTATCAAAGAACCAATCTCTCCTTCTCCACCTTCTTTTCCACCATTACCTACCAAATCAGAGGTATCTATACCTCCTAATTTTTTTTTAATAAATGCCATCGATTTGGGGCCTCTCACCTATCATCAAGGCAATGAAACAAGGTCCCTTCCTCTCATTCATCCTAAAATAATTGATGAAGACTCTCCCACTATTTACATTATCCAATGTCAAAATGATGATGCAATTATCACCTACATGGGTTTCGATGATTCCTATATCCAATGATCACTCCCATCCAAAACACAAGCTATGTTAAATGAATCAACCATTGACATTAACCTACCCTCTCATGATAACCCTCACATCCTCAAGATCGACCAATATTTAAATTCCTCCTAGCAAATAGATTATGCCACATTTCTTAATGACCATAGAAAATCCTTTGCTTGGTCTTACAATGACATGATTAGTATAGACCCCGCTATTATTACTCATAACATTATCACCAATTGAGATGCTAAACCTATTAAGTAGAAGCTTTGTAAGATGCATCCTCATATTGCTCTCCTTGTTAAAGAAGAGATCCAACGCCTCTTTCTTTTAAATTTATCTAACCCATTGACTACCCACAATGGATTTCAAATATTGTTCCTATCACAAAAGTGACTAGGGGAATCTACAATTACACTGACATCATGATTTAAACCTCACCTATCTAAAGGATGATTTCCCATTGCAAAGTATTGACTAGCTTTTTGATTTGATAGCCAACCATGAGATGTTATCACTTATGGATGGATTCTTTGGATATAATCAAATCCTATTTTCTCTTAAGGATCAACACAAGACAACCTTTATTACCCCATGGGGGACTTTCTATTATTGGGTCATGCCTTTTGGCCTAAAAAATGCTAGTGTAACCTACCAACATGATATGACTTACATTTTCCATGATCTCATACACAAAATTATGGAATATTACATGGATGACTTACTTGGAAAGTCTAAACTTCATAAATAACACTTTACAATTCTCAAAACTATATTTTCTCATCTCCTCCACTATAACATTCAACTAAACCCTAAGAAATGTGTCTTTGGTGTTCGTTCTAGTAAGCTCTTAGGTTTTATCATTTCTCTCTATGGTATCAAGGTTGATCTTGATAAGGTTAGATCAATCCTATAGATTCCTCCACCTACTAATATCGAACAACTCCATATCCTATAGGGAAAACTTCAATCAAATCACTACTTCATTTCTCAATTGTTAGATCATTGCCGACCCTTTCACCATCTCCTCAAAAAAGATGTCTCCTTCTATTGGACTATAGATTGTCAAGAATATTTTGATGCACTTAAAAAATACCTCCTTTCCCCACTAATTATTATTCCACCTATGGAAAATAAGCCTTTCTACCTATACATCTTTATAATAGACCATTCTCTAGGTGTTATAATTACACATTGAGATCACCAACATCGAGAGCAGGTGGTTTCATACATAAGCCACACACTTATTGATTATGAGACTCGATATACCCATACTAAAAAACTTTACCTTGCATTAGCCTTTTCCACCTCTAAGCTTTGTCGTTATCTCTTAAATCACAAAACTAATGTGCTCACCAATACTTATCCCCTCAAATACATGTATTCCAAACCATATCACAACCAATGTTAGCTCTGTATCTCATTTTTCTTACTAAATTTGGCTTAGAATTCATTTAGTAAAAGTCTATTAAAGGGAAAACAATCATTAAATAGTTATTTTCTATCCCTTTACCTAAAAATTAGCCTTCAAACATCAAATTCCCTAACGAATCCATTACAATGCTCTCCACCGATGACATCTATTATCAAATAGTAATGTTCTTTGATAGATCCAAATGTCAACATGATGGGGGTGTGGGGGTCATTCTTATTCCTCTAGATGTTCATCCTATGCCTTTATCATTTAAATGAGATTTTGAATACACTAACAACATGGCCAAATATGAGGCTTTGATTCAAGGACTTCAAACATCTCTCTTCTTGGGTATCGAATCCATAACTATTTTTGATGATTCTCAGATAGTGGTTAACCAAGTTAATGGTTCCTACCTATGCAAAAATAAAAAAATTTAGTGGTATAAACATCATGTAGATAAGCTCTTGGGAAAATTTGACTCTTATCTCCTCAATATAAAATCAATTTTGTTGATATGATGGCTTCACTTTCTTCACACATACCATCTTCATCCCCTTCCTCAAGAATATGTCACTGTGCATCACTTAACATTACCCTCCTATGTCTCATCTAACATCCTCTTTGTCAGAAATGTAACAACCAACCTGCATAAATTATGGTATAAATAACTCATGGATTAGCTTTCCTTCTCTATTACCCCTTTTGAAATCTCCAATAATGGGAAATGGGCCTTAATAAAATATGCCACTCAATACACTATATTAGAGGGACTTATTTACAAGTGAGGTTTTGATGGTCTTTTCCTAAGATGTCTCACTAGTACTAAGAGTCCCTTCACTATTAAGGAAGTCCATGATGGGATTTGTGGTGGGAGTTTTAATGGTCACATAATTACCAAGTGTATCTTTCAACTTGGCTATTATTGATACACACTTCATCAAGACTATGTTGATTATGTTCAGTGTTGTGTCAAGTGTCAACAAAACACTAACCTCCTTCACATTCTTAGTCATGCATTATAAGTTTTCAAATACTTTTAGACCTTCTCCCAATGGGGCTTAGATATAATCAGAGAGATTAACCCTCATTCATCCCTCCATCATCATTTTATCATTACTACCACTAAATACTTCACTAAGTGAATTGAGGCCATCCCTCTCATCTCCACTAAAGCTGACAAAAATATTGACTTTATCAACCATCACATCGTCTATAATTTTGGTCTCCCTCATAAGATTATAATACATAATGATAAATATTTCAAAAATAAGATTGTTTAAAGTCTTTGCAATACATTTGGAATCAAATTAAGATTCTTATAACCATAATATCTATAAGCTAATTGATAGGTAGAAGATTCTAACAAAACATTAACCAAAATTCTTATGAAGGTAGTCAATGATATGGGAAAGGATTGGCACACACATATTCCTTTTTCTTTATGGGATTATCGGAATAGCATTCAAACCCTTATGGGTGCTACAACTTTTTGATTGATATATGGGATGGAGGTTGTTTTGCCTCTTGATGTCTAGATTCCTTCTCTTCACATTTCTCTACAAGACATACTAATAAAGACTTTCACCAAGAATGTTTGGCTCAACTTGAATTGCTTGATGAACACCATCTCATAGATTTTAACCACCTATAAATATTTCAAGCACGTATTAAATGCACTTATAAAAAAAACCTTAAAGAATGAGATTTCAATATAGGATATATCATCTTAAAAGAAAATTAACACGTGATGAACATGGAGAAAAGAAAATGGGGTAAGTTTTCTCCTGATTGGCTTGGATCTTATATCATAACTCACATGTATGGCTCATGAAATTATCACTTATCTTCTCTTGAAGGAAGGCCAGAACCTGAGCCCTTAAATGCCTTACACCTACGACCATTCTTTTGTTAAACAAACATCATTTTACCTTGTGTTTAACTTGAGCTCATATCTTGAGCATCCCTATTACATTCATTTCCGTTCCTCTTCACCCTTAATCCTATACACTTACTTAACTTACAAAGTGGTATGGTTTTGTCCTCAAAGTGGAAAACTCTTAAGCCTCTATAGTCTTATCCATGACTAAAAAAAATGGGATATGTGACAAAGTTATAAAGTCTCAAGTCATGATTTTCAATTTAGACTGCTCCCTTGGAGGACAGTTGTGTAACTTCCCTTTGATACTATTAATAGATTACTCCCTTGAAGGACATCTATTTAAAATTAAAAACAAATGCTTAGACCACTCCCTTGAAGGATGGCTAAGCCAAGATTTTTTCTCAGAGGGAAAAACAAATGAAAAAGGCTTCTTACAACTTTATACAACCTTAACCCATACAAAATCCCATTTTAGGCTTACCTCATTGATCATCTTACACAAAAATAAATAAATAAATAAGTTTAAGTAATGGACTTGCCTATAGTAGTTCTTCGATCACCCATAGTAGGGGCATATCATCCCTACTTTGTAGGTTATGCTACCCAAACATTTTCCCCCATTTTACCCTTTTATCCCTCATACTCTTTCAAGGGATTGTGAAGCTCACTTAATATAATGTAAACATGACACTTCTCTAAAAAACACAATGGTTCAAAGATATAAGGCATGAAAGAGACTCATTTTCCTGAGCCTATTTATGTTTTACATTATGGTCTTCTCCAATGCATGAGTATTTTGTCTCTTTATTTTCCCATCCACATCACATATCAATCTTTCTTTTTGAGGTGAAAACAAAAAAAAATTAATGTCATACCAACATTAATAAATCCTACTCAATTTATTTAATGCATACACCATCACAAAAATGGAAAAATGCTGAAATAAACTAACATAACAAATTTATTAATTTTAAGGCATACACAATCACAAAATATAGAAGAATGATAAGATGAAACTAACTAACCAACTATGCATATACCATCACATATATGGGAAAGGGTTGTCTAAACTCAACTAACATGATCAACATTAATTTCAAAATTAACATAGCATAAAATTAGCATCTAAAATAGTCATCATCCACATCATCATCATCCATCACAATAAACACATCTCAACATAGCAATAAATGAGCATCTCATGTATATATGTGTGTGTGTGTGTGTGTGTGTGTGTGTGTGTGTGTGTGTGTGTGTGTGTGTGTGTGTGTGTGTGTGTGTGTGTGTGTGTGTGTGTGTGTGTGATCAAAATACATGTCCATAACTACATCATCATAACATCATCTCTCTCTCAAAATATACATCTCACATGTTTGGCTCACAGGCTGATATACATATAACATAGATAATCAAAAATGGCAAACTCTAACACTCATATTCCTCAAAGATCTCCATGTGGTCATGAGGAAGCCATATCATCACCACTTTCCACCCATCTGCATCTTCATGAGCTAAAAGTTATGGCACATGATATAGACTACTCTTGCTCTCTAAACTCTGAATATTTTTGGATTTGTGAAAACTCTCTAAGTGCCCTCTCTTAATACTCAATCTCATCTAGGGTAGTCATATATCTCACCATAGATATAGTCTATGGAGGTCACATAGCACCTAATGATATCCTAACCTATAATGGTCCTTGTGGTGGTTGAGGAGGAGGAAAATCCTAGCCTGGTACTCTTAAATTGTCTCTCTTTGCTATCACTATAGTCACTTGACCCTGTAAAATAATAAATTGGCCCTATAGTGCTATAACCTATCCCTATAAAGCCCCAATTTGACCCTACAACATCACCACCTACCCATATAAATCTAGAACCTATGTTTGGGTTATCTTTCAAGCCTACAGTATTGCATCTTGAGCTTGTACCACTACATCCCTCTCTCTCACCAACCCTTGTAAATTTTATGGTGGCCTCTTGACCTCCATCATGGGATGTAACCCTACCCACCAAGCTATATAGGGCACTATGCACCCTAGGTCTCCAACACCTAGCCCTATTGGCATCTCCTCAAAATTTGGCCCATCTATCTCCTAGGGCAATGGTAGGGGTGCCCGTATGTCATCCCTCCTATATCAAGGGAAGGCAGGTAGAATATCTTGAACTAAGATGAAGTACCTCCTCACCCATGTCATGGGTACCATCTCTAACTCACCATCTCATCTGCCCCTGACCCATAGTGAGATCTACAAACCCATCCTTGTGCTTATCCTTTAAAAATTGGGTATGTTAGATAGGGTTTACACAAAATATTAGTAGGGATCAAACCCTTAATCATGCACCTATAGTAGGCAATGTCCTAAACCATACCATCCACTTGAGTCTATGTCATACCCTCTCTCCACCATCTAAAACCAATCCTTAAGCTAGATAGGATCATGGTAGGTAACCCCAATGGTTGTGTCACCATGATGTGGTCATACACCCAACATTATAGTAAATGGTTGACACATAAACTATATCACCATTGTAGCCTCAAACCCTATATCTCTTTGTATAATTGTACCAAAAATATTGGACCCCAAGAAAAAATAGTCCACTATTCAACCATCTTTGTAAGCACACCTATAAATGTAATAAGAAATCTACCACCATCTATATCTGGTAATGTATACATCATGATCTCAATCATCATCAAGATGCTTAGTCGATGTTACTCCTTATCAACCTTATAGAGCAGCTCATATGTGAAACTAGTAAAATGGTAGTTCACCTCACTAACATGCTCTTCATATAATGTGACCATGTGTATATCATGCTCCTCTTTTGATCATGCAAAGAGATCCTCACCCTGAAGTGGTAGCTACAAAATCCTATAAACATCTTCTTGAGTCACTGTCAACTCTCTAATTGGTAGATGGAAGGTGTTGGTAGTGTGATCCCACCTCTCAATCAATGCTATCATTAGGGACACATCCTAGGCAACTTGATAATACCATCATAATCCTCCTAACCCCATGCTACCATATGATCCCACTCATCTGGAGTGACATCCCTCCTCATATATATTAATAGCCTAAGTAAACAATCTCATAATATTAGCTCCATCCTCTCATGCATCCATACACATAACTCAAGTCACATACTTTTTAATATACTCTATCACTATCTTTTTTCCCCTCTCTCTAGGAGAACTACATTGGTCTAAGTCCCTAAAATGGGCTATGTAAGTAACACTCAATCAACATCAAGTCTTCTAAGGTTAGCTCAGCCATATACCCACCTCACTAACTAGCCTACTCTTTTCTCTCTACCCTAGGCTTCACTGCCTCTCTCTCTACCCTAGGCTTCACTGTCTCTCCTCTCTCTCCAACCTAGGTCTACCTACCTACACAAATCTAGGCCTTATGGCCTATATCCTTGACCCTTAATACTATGACCTATATTTTAAGCCTTAGACCTCTCGACCTATCTCAAATTACCTTTTTACCCATTTCCCCTCAGATATTTTTCCTAGGCTCTGAGAGAACTACATTTTCTTGAGGCCCTAAATTAGGCTATATAGTAGCACTCAATTGGCACATGGTCTTCTGAGGCTATCTCAGCCATTAGGCTAGTTGAATACTTCCATTAGGGATCTAATTTGAACCTTTCTCCTATTTTGCCAATCATTCATAATCATTAATATTGGTATTACTATCAACATTGGTGTTTTGTAAGCCTAATTGTTAGTCAATGTTAATAGACACATGCTAAATTTTGTGCCATGTCATTCAATGTCGATAGACCTCACCGACTGGTTTGGCCCTAAGGCCAAACAACACAAACCTAACATGATAAATTTCACCTAAAACATTTCCCAAACAACCATCCATCTTGTCTTAAAACTAACTTATCCTATTTTTATACCCCTCTACTAATGTTTTCTATAGCCCCACCTCTAGATTATCCTAAAAATATAAATACCCAAATCACTTTCAAACCAACTAGTAGAGACTCTTACCTCATATCTCTATCTCTTATTGGCTAGCATAGTTGGCTCCTATGGTGGTGCACCTCCTACTAGGTCCACTCCTTATTCTGCCATCTCCATCTCTCTTAAACCCTATTTTGTCTCTCCAATAACAAAGTTGTAAATGAGTTTGGTTGACCACCAAACCCCCTTTTGTTAGGTATAGTTAGCCATCGATGTCAACATTCTTGACCTAACCTACCAATGTTGATGTTTATGCATACCAACATCAGTAACATTGCCTTAGTTTATTGACATTGAAACTTTTTATTATTAATATCAGTAATGTCACTGATGTCAACACCATTCCAATAATGTTTCCCCCCATAAAGTAACCCCTAACTTATTGGACTTTACCCATACATTGGGGTAACTAAAGATCCCATATATATCCCCAACCATGAAAAATTCCATTAGATATCACTTAAATCTTCACCCATGATGACTTTTCTTGGAGATCATGAATATCTCCTCACTCATTGACCCTTTTACACCAACCTCAGATTGCTTGTCTTGACTTCTTATGCTATACCACTATAGTTGGCTATTGTGCACATGTATGTATATTAGGTGATTTAGATGGAAACCAAGCTCATCCTATCACCTTCAACCCTTTTATGTTTCCTATGGGTACTTCCTACCTCATATGATTGGGACACATCAACCATTGGAGCTACAATTTTGATTATTTTGACTTCTCAGCTATCACTTACAAGCTATGCTTTGGTTAATTCTATTTGAGTCATCCTTAATCTTGCATGTTCTTTACTTTATCTACTATATTTCATAGTAGTATATGCACATGAAATGATACTCAATTCTCCACCACTTACCCAATTACCTTTTTATCAAACCAGTACCTGATTTTGATTTCTCCTCCTTTAATTCTTATTTTGAGGGGGGATACCTCATCTAATACTTGGAACATCTAACTCTTGTTTTTGTCTTGTAAACTTATCATCATAAATTATAAGATAAAAAGGGGAAAATTTAGACACCAAAATTATGTTACACACACATGCATAAATCCCTATGTAGAAACCCCCTTTTAACCCATTTTTCAATAATAACAATTAACCTCCCTAACCCATACTTTTCACCCTCACACATTTAATTGATTAAAATACTTAGTTAAGTTAATTAAAAACCCTTGTTGTTACCTTACTTGGCCACCTTTCTCTATGACTAATTCTCACCTGATGAGTCACCTCAAGCCCTGGTCCCTCATCTTAACTACCCAATACTTATTCCCACTTCCAAACTAAATTCTTAATCAACTACCTCCTTCCTAACTTCTTATTTTTAACATTTTATAATAGGTGTCACACTTGGCATGAAGAATGATAGGAAATGGCCAAAAATATTAAGGATTACCTATTTTAGGGTCATCAACATTTGTCAACCCACGGTTGGCATCGATGGGATCACTAACATCGATAATATAAGCCAAAATCCATCTTGAAGTTCAAGTCAGTAGAAATAAAAAAATCATTCTTACTCACATTCAAGCTTTGGGCATTTTGTTTTCAACATCATGGCTTACAAACATCTTTTATAAGTCAATCATGATCAACAACTGAGCTTTTAAGGACCAATAACACCCACTTGTTCTCTTTATTTAGGTATTTATGTTTAAACTCCTTGATAAGGACCATAAATTTGGTACTTATTATTTATCAGCCATTACTTCTAATTACATCACTTATTTTGTAAGTATTTCAAATATTTATTCTACTATCACTTTATATCCACTATGCATTACTTTACAAACTTATGACTGAACCCCCATGAGGGAGTTACAAAGCTTCCTCACTTGTTTCCCCTTAACGTAACACATTAAACATCTGAATAGATCTATCCAAACCATAATATCTCTCATAACTCTCCTAACCTCTCAAACCTTATTCAAGCCATTTCCCTGACTTGGAAAAGCCTTTTATAAGATCCCATATAATTATTTCCCCTATCAACCTCGATAGCCTAATTGACATTAGTCACCTCACTACTAACCTTGGTAGTATAACTGATATCAGTCACTCTATACCAATATCGATGACTATGGATTCCCTAGCCTTCTCAAAACCTACCCAAATAACTTTTAAAATACAAGTAGAGTACATCACCTACACCCTGTCACTCTCTACTGCATATAGGTTTTTAATAATGGTAATCTTATCTCTTTTTCACTCTCTCTTTACCTATTTTTTATTTATTTATTATTCTTTTATCTCTCACAAGTGGACTTTCATCTCTAAGGAAGTTTTAAACTTCCTAGAATAAGCATGTAGCTTGGCAGCCCACTCATTTAACTACTAATAAACATCTTGTGATAATGCTTTCTTACTTACAGGTAGTCTTCTACAACTAAATATGAGTGATCTCAATGTTTGGATATGGTGTACAAACTAATCCAAGTTCATTTTAATCACTTACCCCCATCCTTCTTTATATTTTCCTTTGGATTTGAAATAGACAAAATTAGTGAAACACTTTGACCTCTTTAATTTCATGCACACCATTGATCTTGATCAATATAAACACCTACTCAATTTTGATCTTCTAAATAATCTTGATCTTTATCTCTTCTCAATTTTAAAATTTGAACACTTGTGCTCATCTCATTGCTTCCTGACATCTTAAAGCCAAAGCATTTCATTGATCTCCTTGAGAGCTGCTTAATCTTTACCTTTTCTAAATAGCTATTACATTGACCCCTTTGACTCTATGCACACCATTGGATCTAGATGTATGATCTCCCATAAACCATTGGATTTTCACTAGGTATAGATATTTAACATCATGCAAACTGATTAAGTATATAGACCAATTGCAATATGCCTAGAAAGCAAACTTCATACAAATATATTTTTTACCTCAATTAATCTCATATCTTTTAATTTGCACCATATAAACACCTTTCATTGGGAAATCCAACCATGTAACAAATTATTCTTGAAACCTTCACACGTGTGGTATATAACACCATTAATCTACTCACTCAATTTTTTTTGTCACAGAGCCAACTATGTCAAAACCTATGTGGAAGGCCATCTTTGCACATGAATATTTTTTGATAGGCTTCATCGCATGATCTAAAAATTAACAAAAATCAACTAGGCTCAAAACTAAATAAACCCATATGATCAATTTTTTGTGAAACTTCCACACATGTGAACTATAACATCATCATAATTCCTACTCAGATTTTATTACCACATGCAAATTTCACCAAGGAAAAACATAATCAATCTACCTAGGAGCCCAGCTTTGCGCATGCATATCTTTCGACATGCTTCATTATATGATCTAAAATTTATCACATATAAATTAGGAAAAAAATGAACAAACCCATATGATCATTTTCTCCTAACACCTCTATGCATGTAAATTTTTACCTCATCAACATGCTTACTTGGCTCTGCTTGAACCTATTGTAAATTTGGCTAAGTATGGGAACATAGTGAATTTTATCTAAGAAGCCAACTTTTCACCCTCATATGTATGACTATGCTTCAATGTATGACCTAAATTATATCACATAACAACTAGGGACTAATGTGATTATAACCATATGACCAACTCCCCTAGACTCATCCATATGTGGTAATGGTGACATCAACAAACCGCCTACTCACATTTTTTGCCATTAGACCAAAATGTCTAGATAAAACCAATGATCAACTAGATGAAGTCCACTCACTTCCATACTCATTTTAAGAACCCTTGGCACCCCATATGGTATCTACAACATGTCCATACCAATAATATCATCCATCAAATTCCTCACTTAGTCAAACACTGAAGAACCATGTAGGAACATTGAGGCTCATTGAAGCACACTTTATCATTGTCATTATAACACACTTAACACCTCATCAACATCCTTATTCACCTTGACAACATCATTTACAAACCTTAAACAATCTCTCCTTTTGTCATTGATGTTAAACACCAATATAAATTCTATGCTTAGACTCTATCTCTCTCTTTAGGTTATTTCTCCTTCTTTGACGCAATGACAAAGTGGGCTAATTTCCTAATCTTGTGGAACTAAAAAGACATCAAGGACCAATAATAGGAAGAGACCATCTTTGATAGATGATATAGGCCCCCCATAACATTTATCAAACCTATTTTCACCTTGAGTTTCTCAAACATGCTCCATGACTACACTCTTTTGATCATACAAAGCTTCTATGAAGATAAAATATTCATGAACAACAAAAATTGAATGAACTTACCTTGAAAATATTAAGGACTCCCCCTGATTCACCTAATCTTAGGCACCTTTTATTTAAACATCTTTAGACCATTTTCAACAATGATGAGTCAATATAATAGCCTTCATACCTTCTCTCTTAGATTCAACTACATAATCTTCTGATCTTATGACCTAACCAATTACAAATCTCCCCCTTTGTTTATGCATGAGGATTCAAAACATTCTCAAAGAACCTAAGTTGGTTTGATAAATTCATCATCACAACCTTCTTAAGTTAACATCAGTATAAAACATCACCAAATTTACACCATGACTGAAACATCTCACATATGTTCCCCCTCACACTATGCACAACTCTTCAAGCCATTCAAACTAACTGAGTTAGCTCCTCTTAACTCAATGACATACACAAATTGTCATCAATATAACTTAGAGATCTTCTTCATGATAGTAAAGATATAAAAAACACATTCTCCTCATCCTCCATATCAACCTTTTTTATAGTATTTCAACATTTGATTAATAAATTTGAGTAACAAAAATTGACAAAATATCACCTTTAGGACTAAAAACCCTAAACACACCTTGAACAAACATGAATGAGATAAACATACTTTTCTAAGAAACATAAAATATTGACAACTCATCATCTTTAATTATACACCTAGGAATGCCCAATCCTTGCTTTTAGACATTTGCACATACTACCAACATTATTTTATGATAAAGAAATCTAAAATGGGCTCAACCATGTATTACAAGCATGTTACCAATTGATGAAAACATTTCATATTCTAAAGCTAATATTCATGTATCTTCATATACCAAAATTGAGTCATTATAATCATGTACACACACCTTAGGGTTTATAAACATCAAACCCTCAAGTCACTACCTTTCATCCTTTGGGCTAGTACTTACAAAAATTGAGAGCAACTTTACACACAAGTATGCTAACAACAAAGTCCTTCAAAATAATCTAGCACATCTTCTCATGACCTCTCTTGTCCTACAACAATAAACAAGACCCAACCAATATCTATCATGCTTCTTCTTTCTATGAATTATCTCTTTGAATTTTGGAGAAAGCCACACTTTTGACATAGTGAGACTAAAAGTCCCAAAACTCTATAGACTCCCATATCTCCATTTTTTTTTTGACTTACAATCTTGTTTGAATTTGAAAGGATGATTGACATCATTCTTTTCTTCATATTTGTCAGCAAAAGTAGACAACATAAACTCTTGTCTTCCTTTCATGTCTATCATGGCAAATAAACCATCTTTGGTCTCAATCTAATATCTCCTAATAGGCTTAGGATTCCATACCCATTTGTGATATCTTTCTTTCACACTAGGATCTTCATGCATCTTATTTTTCTTTGAGAACTCAATCAACATGTTCTTGCAATACCTAATAATGTGACTAACTCTATGACATCTGAAACAAACAAGATCAATCATACCTTTTCATTGATAATGATTGTGATCTTCTTTTTCTATTTGGATAGAAGACAAATTCTTTTGGCATTCTTATATACTATTCATATTTGATTCCTTATTTTCTCTTGACTAATCTAAGTTAAGTCTTCTCCAAGACCAATTGCTCCTTCCAAGGCTCCATGTGAACTCATTCTTAGAGCTCATATTTCTACAATCTATTTCCCTATGGCCATATTGATATCAAAACTAAAAATGGCCATGAAAATAACTGGCATACCTTATTGTTTTGGGATATTTAATTGGCCTTCTTTCATTACTCCTAACCTGATCTAACTTCTTTTGATCTTCTTCAAGCTTGCTTATCTTGACAACAAATTATTCATGTTCATCCTTCAATGAATATAGCTTGGTTTCCAAATAAATGTACTCATCCTCTTTAGCTATTATACTTAAAATAACAGTTATCGACTGGCCTATGAGAACTTGGGTAGTCATCTTATCACTCTTAGCTTCTTTATCCATGTCATATTTTATTCTACATGCTTGCTCTATCAAAATTCCCTCAAGAGAACTGACTTGTGATTTAAGTCCTTTGGTCAGATACCTCATCTTTTGATTCCTCCTTGTGAGCTCAACTCCTAGATATATGTCATCTTCCTCATTGTCATCTTGTCTACTATTATAGAAAGTTTATTTATCAAATATTATGTCATTTTCATTCAAACACAAACATGCCTTGACATATTTTAGTTGAACCTTGAGATGATTGATAACTTTCTCATCCTTTTTGGCATCTTTCTTAAAAATACATATCTACTCTTCAAGTTCCTTGATCATGACCTTCCACTATTGATTATCTTTCTTCAATTATTTAACCATCTTTTTACCTATTCAGAATCTCCTTCAAGCTATTAATCTTCCTCCAAAGGACCCACTATGATACCAATTATTAGAGGTATAATGACTATGAGTGGGTGTGAGTCAATGAGCCCAAATAATCCAACTTCAATTTCCAAACCCTTTCAAACTTTTAATCAATTACCACAATAATTCATAAATCATTCATATCAATGAACAAGAGAGATAATGCAAGATAAAGCACATAACATAAGATATATGTGGGAAACCCTATTTACGAATAAAACCCATTAGAACCTAAAATTGGACTATTATCCTATAATAACAATAACCAATTTAGATAATCTATAATAGATCAAGGAACTTCCATCCCTTGTTTAGTGATATTACAATCCCATAAGGTGCTATTACACCTGTCTAGCTGAGTAACCATAACAACTAGACTTTTGGCAAGTTTTAACTTGCAAAGAGGCAACAACCACCTTAGATGTTGAGAAAACACAACACCTATGAATAAATCCACCTTTGAATTGATGTTTTTAACACCTGATGATGGAACTATGATTATCACTCTTCACCTTTAGTAACAAATCTATAACCCAACACACCCTATTGTCTAAATCACATTACATACTTGAAACAACACACAAATATCAATTAGGACACATTACATATCCAAACTTACCCCACTCTTCAACTCTACACACTTAATTCATCTAAATCCACCTTTTGGATCACTTTTTAATCCTCAATAACAAATCTATCACCACATCAACAACATGGATAAATGGTCATACACACATTGATATACCTCTCAAATCAACCACCAATCTCACTCAGACATCAACAGTCCTTCACTCACACATAAAGCATCCAAACCATCCTTTTAGATCAACCTAGAACTCTTCATTCATCCTCAACCTGTAATAACACCATTCTAACATTATAAATATGACTTATAGGTCATACACATTATCCTTGACATAATCTACTAATAAATTCATCCATTGGGCACACTCATCCTCCTCTCTTCTTCACTTCAACAATCACTTCATACAAAACCTATAAACCATCTCTTTTAGTTTCTCTATATATAGGTATTTCATGATTAACAACATTATGGTTGTCCATTAGACTTTCCTTAAGCCTTAAGCCATCTAACACATAAATACATGACTCAATTACAACATCATAGGTTGGCCATAGCATCCATGGGTCACCCTTAAGTAACTACACCTTTCAATAAGGCCCTTGTAGCTCTTATAGGTCACATGAAGAACTAATCACTCAAGCATCACTTTATTGAGCAAAAAACATACACAAGACCACTTTTAAATACATAGTTCCACTCCTTATATCCCTTAAGACATCCTCAAATAATCAAAATCACCTTTGCTCCCCTACGCATATGCTCAATCAACTCAAATAGAGACCTTGTACATAAGAACACTATGAATGAATATAAAGCCAACTTATTAAGTTTTATTCATATTGAATATGGATTGCTCACACCTAAAAATTTCACATAAATCATCCTAAGAGTGTCTAAATAACCTTCCAATATATATTTCATCATGAGACATCTAAAAAACATCAAAATGATCTCAAATATACTTCTCATGTCACTTACAGAATACATTTGAACACATAGTCAACTTTGAAGCTCAATATCCTTGATTGTACAAACATTCAGATCATCTAACTAGGTTCATTCTAAGCACTATGGACTCATATATAACATTTCTTTTTAATCCATCAATAAATTCATCTTGGATAAAAATTTATGGATAAAATACACATCACTAGTTTTTCCCTCTATAAATTAAAATATTCAAATTCAAACAGTCAATTAAACCTTAGACACTTTGCAATCATCTCAGGTCCTCACTACTTAGATTGAACATGCACCATCAATCTCCTTCAAACTTTAATAATGTTAAATCTATATCACTTTAACTTTATCTCATGCATCTTGGTATCTTTGACTAAACACACTCCATTTATCTCTTCAAGATTGTCCTCACTTTAATCATGCAAAAAAATGGTCACTTTAACATCTCAACTTTTATGTGCACCATTAATCTTGATTAGTAAAAATACTTAATCATTATTGATATTATAAACAATCTTGATATTTATCTATGCTCAATGTTAAACTTCGAACAATTGTCCTTATCTCACTACTTCCTAACATCTTGGAGCCAATTTGCTTCATTGTTCTCCTTGAGAGTTTCTCGATCTTTACCTTTGATAAATATCTATCACATTGAACCATTTGACTCTATGCACACCATTGGATCTATATGTTTGATCTCCCATGAACTATTGCATTTTCACTAGGTCTAGATATTTAACATCATGTAAATTGATTAAGTATAGGGACCAACTACAATATTCTTGGAAAACCAACTTTTCACAGACATATCTTTTACCTCATTCAATATCATGACTTCACATTTTCACCATATAAACATCTCTCATAGGTTAATCATCCATGTAAAAAAAATCTCTTGAAACCTTCAAGTGTACTAGATATAACACCATTAATTTGATCACTCAATTTTTTTTTGTCATAGAGCCAACTATGTCAAAACCTACATGGAAGGCCAACTTTACACATGAATATCTTTTGACACACTTCATCACATGATCTAAAAAATAGTTAAAATAAACTAGGCTCAAAATTGAATAAACCCATATGATCAACTTCTTATAAAACTACCACATGTGTAAACTATAACATCGTATAAATACCTACTCAACATTTCTTGCCACATGCAAATTTTGCTAAATATGGAAAAACATAGTCAATCTACTTGGGAGCCCAACTTTGCATATGCATATATTTTGACACACTTTATCACATGATATAAAATTTAGCAGAAAGAAAATAAGCACAAGACTAAACAAACCCATATTATCATTTTCTATTAACACCTCCACACATGAAAATTCTAATCTTATCAACATGTTACTCAAGTGTGCATGAACCCTTTGCAAATTTGGCTAAGTATGAGAACTTAGTGAATTCTATCTGAGAAGCCAAATGTTTTCCTTCATATATTTGATAATACTTTAATGCATGGCTTGAATTATATCACATAATAGCTAGGGAATAATGTGATCATATCCATGTAACCAACTCCCCCAGACTCATCCATATGTGGTAATGGTGACATCAACAAACTGCCTACTTAGTTTTTTTGCCACTAGACCAAAATGTCTAGATAAGAACAATGATCAACCAGATGAAGTATACTAACTTCCATAATTCATTATAAGCACCATTTAAACCCTATATGGTCTATCTAACATGTCCATACCAATAATATCATCCATCAAATCACTCACTTAGTTAAACACTAAAGAACCATGCAAGAACATTGAGGCTCATTGAAGCATACTTTATCATTGTTAGTCTAGCACACATGACACCTCATCAACATACTTGGTCACCTTGGATATATCATTGAAAAAACTACAATAGTTTTCCCCTCATTTTTAACTAAAAAATAGTTGTTACAAGAATTAATACAAGGAGCCAAAGAATTTGAGTTTGTTTGTAGTGTTCTCTTGTGTGTATTCTATGATTTATGATTCTCATGATTTTATATGGATAATAGTTTATTTTCTACAAGATAATTTGGTTATAACATGAACTATATGCATAATTTATCTTTATTTTAACACTATATTAACTAATTTGAATGTATACTTACTATAGTTTCTTTTAACTTATAATCAAATGTGCCATGCAATTTATTATTAGTGAGTAATTTTCATGCAAAATATGTTGTTATACAGATGAATTCCCTTCATATTAATATTAAAATACATTTATTTAGCTTTGAACATTATGCTATAACTATTAGATGTTATTTTCATGTGTTTTTGTCTCAAAAGTTAGCATAATTAGTATCTTTGATCATCTTGAGCACAATCTCTTTTCTACCTTACACTACTCACTCTTGGATCCACACATGAATTACTTTAGATTAATTCATGATTTAAATATCCATTGTTAATTTACATTTTGGGAAATAATTAGCAAAGATTGAAATAATGTTACAAAGATTAGCAAGGATAAGTGTCACTACATTAACATATGTCCTTATAGCAGGGTCTGCTAGCAGACTTTCAAAGTGGCGATCACAACTCTGCTATTTATGTTATTTCTAATAGTATTTGTATAAAAAACTCAAGTAAAAAGTATTTTAGAACTTAAAATTGAGTTTTTTACTTTTCCCTTGTTCCCTGGTGACACAAGGAACACAATAAGTACATAAACAAGCCTAATAAAGCAACCTTTAATCAATCAATCAAGTGTCCTTTAAATACCTAGAGACTTGGTTACAAGTCAAAATATGCTATAGTGAGGGGTCTAATAGTCTTAAGACCTTTTATATGGTTTTGGAGGTTATTTGGACCATAAAATGCATGAATTATTGAGATGAATAACTTTAATATAGAGCTTAATAAGGATACATGTGACGTTGAAATAGGGATAAAGAAACAAAAATTTACATCTACAACTAGCTTCAAGAGCACTGCTACAGTCAAGTGGGTGAACCATGCTTAATGGAGACATCAAGGGTATAGAATTTCAAGTATGGTAATGAGATTATTAAGATATCATCATACATAGATAAACTCATGGTTAATTTGTGTATTGTCAAAACTCTCAAAGCATCTTTATACCCTATCACAATTCATGTAAAGGACATCACATCATGCATAGTGGTATATATAGGAGAGGTTTATTTCATAATGAAAGAAAGGTGAACATTTGAAGAAGATAATAGTCTAAAAGGAATTCATTAAGTTGTGGACTTTAGAGGAGAGCTCAAGGAGCCAAACTCAGTTGAATATCCAATTCAATGAAATCCTCACCTATAATTTCTTAAGGGACTCAAAAAATATGTTGATAGTCAAGAAATTGAAGCAATAAGGTCTTTCATATTTTCAAAATTCATAGGATCTTTTTATGTTCAAAAAATAATTTCACTTTATCCATTACTCTTTTCATCCCAACATCTAATAGGTTTAGTAACTGATCTTAAATTCACATATTCAGAGGATCTAACCTCATAACTATATGTCTAGTCTAGATATAGGCATCCCACATCCTTAGATCATTATAATTTTAATCCAAATATGAATTAGATCTAAGTAGTCTGATTTCAATTGGGTGTTATCTAGGTTGCTAACAAAAATCAAAGGAGATCTGTTGGTCTTTGTTATTACAAGGGAACTTTCTTTTCTACCCTACCTTACTACCTCATTTTGAAAATTTTTAACATGATTTACTTTAGATTAATGATCATTACGTATATCCATTTATTTATTTAATATTTTATTCTTATATTGATAAATAAAAATCAAATTACATCATAACAAATTTAGGTAGATTGTGTCACTACCATATCCCTATTGTCACTATAGTAGGGTCTACTTGCAGACTAAAAGGTGGTAAGTTGTAAACACATAATCTCTCCAATAAAACTAAGTGAAGCCCCAAGGTGTCACTACCATATTCCTATTATCATTATAATCTAAGAAATATTATTCTATTGTTCACATTACATCCTTGACATAGGCACACATCAACACTTTGGAAGGACCTAAGGATGAATCTGAATATTCTTACCCTACTATTTCTTATCATTCACTTTTAGGTATTAGTACTCCTTCAAATATTAAGGTAGTCAGTTTCCTCATTAAATATAATTCAACTATGTTTATTTACTTTGGGAGTACACACAAATTCATCAATAGTAAGTTGGCTACTCAATTTAACTATTTCATTAATCTAGCTCCAAAATTTCAAATCCTAATTATAGGTGGGGGTATAGTCAATTATTCTAGTAAATTCCATAATATAAAGCTATGGGAGACTACCTATTATATTATCTTATGTTTTTTATTATCATGGATGGGGCTAACATTCTTTTTATATTGTAATGGCTCACCACTTTATTCATAATTGAGATGAATTTTAAGTAACTATTCATGCTCATTCCTTTAAAAGGAAGGACATTTGAAATGCATGATTTATTTTTTAAATCTAAGTAATCGTTTAGTTTTCACTAGATGATGAAGATGATAAAAAGGTGTAAATTAATTATTATACAACTATTTTCCATAGAATTTAAACCAAACAAGGAGTCTACCCATATTGAATTACAACTGGTGGAGTCTACCCATTTTTGTCTTATACACCCACTTAACTCCTTTAACCTCTTTTATTTTTGTACCAAGATTTATAATAGGGCTCACTATTAGCTAGGCCAACCTAGGGCCTCCTTGAGCTTGACACAAATTATTAAAAATTGTACTATTTTTTGTTAAAAAATTGATTGAAGTATATACAGGCAAAGTATTTAGACTTATATTTATTGTATTGTTTTATAAAATTTTGGTGTTACAATTTGAAAACCCTATTTTCTACAACAATATTCATGTTTGTGCTCCTTCAGTAGAAGGCTCACTAACATCATAGTTGATCACACTCTAGTATTGCCAAAAATATTATAGTAATCTAGGTAGACTATCCACATCTTAGCAATTTCATAACATAAAGTGATAAACAATGAATAAAAGGGCCAAATCAACACATAAATAACACATTTTAGATAGAGTAAAAAAATATATTGAACACTATTAAGATGAAATACCTAAAAATAAGGATTTGCAAAAACGATATTAACAAATATGATCAATGCTTCAGATACTTTACAACCCACTCTAGTTCGATCTGTCAGTGCTCTATAGTGTATGTTTGGAAAAAAATAAGAATATGTAGGAATAAAAATATATCTGATCAGACATGTTTGATGGTTTTTATTCCTCTTAAAAATATGTGAAAATTATATGGAACCCATTTTTCAAAGTAAATTTTAATTTCAAATTTGTTGTGGACTCCCACCTATTTCTAAATGCAAATGCACCTCGGGAGTAGTCAAGTTGAACTGAAGGCAAGTGATATATTTAATATATTAAATTTATATTTATATATATTATATTAAAATATATAATATTTATTTAAAATATATATTATATAATGGAATAAAATATTACAATATTATATATTATATTTTAATATTATTATTAGTATATATTTATGTTAATATAGTTTATAAATAAAATTATAATTATATATTATATATTTTATTACAATATATTCAATATAATATATATAATATTACTTAGTTATATATATATATATATATATATATATATATATATATATGCACACACACATATCATGACATATAATGTATGTATATATGCATTAGTGAGAGGGGTTATGTAAAGCAAAAGAGGGTAAAATTATAATTGATAGTTAAACCTAGTAACTCTACACCCTTGACAATGTTAAAATATTAATTAAGTTCATCTTTAAAGATAATTATGGGTATAGACCGATTGGGATATGAATCACCATGTAATGATTTAGTCTATGATGGCTTGCATCAGTATCATAAAATTAGCTTATATGTTACATGAGGGTGTCAGTAAGTGTATTAAGTGGACGTAAATTATCAATCTCTAAAACATACTTCACTATAGAGGGGATCATTTTAGGCTAAAGTGGTTATTTGATAGAAATTCTCATAAGTTGATTAGACACATGATATGCACCCAGCCTATCCTATCAAAAGCCTTTTTATTGGCCCTAATAACTCTCAATAATAAAATTAATAAATAATTTCATTTAGGATATTAAACTTGCATCAAATTTTCCTCAAAAAATATGAAGGAACCTCATTGTTGTAAGAAGGTGGGACATCATAATCATCCACCATTAGTCTTAAAAAAAATATCATCAATGAATGGTGGCAGTAGTGGATTGCGAAATGTTTGAATAACATTAGAAGTGACACATTGGTTTTTGGATTATTGAATAGTGAGAATTGTTTTCTTTTATCTCTCAAACCAATTGCTAACAATTTGACATTATCATATTTGTAGGAATTACATCTCTCTCTATAAGATCTCCATCTATCAATTTGACATGTTACCATTTAATCAAATTCACCTATAATAAGGTAGGGGTCCCATGCAAGGGGATTGCTGATTATTTTTTAGGGCATGCTGTTGAGAAATTGTAGGATTATTTTTCCTAATTTGTAATCTTGCATTCTTTAAAAAATTGTGAAATATACATTGCTCAAAAAAATTATGAGTTTTTTACTTTAAAAAAGTCATTTGAAAATAAATAAATAAATGTGATTGGATACAAAACTATAGTTAGAAATAAAAAATTCATATTATATGAAATAAAGAGTTTCTAACATTATATTACAAAAATTGTAATTGACTAAAGGTGTGTGAATACATGCATCTTAGTAACTATGCATTAAAAAAAATTGCCAACAAGGCTACAATATACATGAGTCAAAAATACCAACTAGTATTATCTATGAAAACTGATGAACAATTTCCAACTCAGTTTGTGGCACCTATAGTAAAAAATACCAAGAAATATATCTCACAGTTAGAATTTAAAATTTAAGTTAGTAAACAATCATGCTGGTCTTAATAAACTAGAGAAATAAACCAAAGGATTTGAGTGTAGAAATAAACTCATCGAGAAATATATTCATTGGTGCTTTAGCTTAATTTGAATCTATTTAATAGAATAATTGCATATCACTAATTTAAATTGTAGCTCAGAAAACTTTTTGGTTAACTAAAATTTGATGGTCATTGTATAAATTAGAATAGACTTGATTTTTTTATATATTTTATATGTAATTTAATAGTTCATAGAATTTTTATAACCATGTTCTAAGGGATATAAAAGTTAATTATTTAGATTACTTGAAATTAATTGATTGTCCATCTAATTTACTACCAACTATCCCATACCAAGTGTCATCTGTAACTTCAAATTTAATGCTTGTGATACATGATTTTAACTTCATGATAAATGATTGTAACTTTTAATTTAATTCCTCCCAAACATTAATGTTTGATATATTTTATCTTTGAAGTAATCTATCTCATCTATTGTATACATGGTGAAGTAACACAAAGTTTTAAATCCATGCATGTGATTGCATTTTTGACTCCATAATGTTAAATGAAGTAGAAAAACTCAACCCATTTTCAACTTATGTTGAATTATACAATACATTAAAGGCATAAAAATTAATTTAATTTTGTTAAAAAAATAATATTATTTTTGTACCATTAAAATTATATATATGTATTATATTTTTTATAATCTTGAGAAATGAAGTTTTTGTGATTTTTGTATTGAAATATTTTTTTCAAGAGTAAAGTTGCTTTCCTTATAGTTTCATGTTTAAATTTAATTGATTTTACATTGACGTGATTTGACCCTATCAAATTCATGATTTTTGCATGTACATCACCAATAAATGGTAATTTTTAAATCACTTCACTACATATCCAATTGATAATGATGCATGGATCATTTAATTCCATTCATAAAAATGCACTTTTTGTGATGGAGAAGGGACAGTCTTCATTAAGTTTGCCAAGGTCAAATATTATCATTTTAATGTTTCTCGAAATTGTTTGTGTACATACAATATAATACAATAAGAGGCTTTGATATTGGTTTTATCTAGTATACACACTTTATAATTAAAATCTATAAAAACATACATATGCTATTAAATGGATGATATTATATGGAGGTTATTATTTATCAAACTAAGTAATAAAATATAATAACATGAAAATAAATTATATAATGATTAACTATGACTCACTTCAACAAGTTTTTAATTAAAACATACCCCCAAATAAAATAGACATGTTGATGCAATGCCAGTGTTGCTTACATGGTCCATAGTGATATCAATGATGAGCATTAATTTTTTTATAATTCATCGACCAAGGCACTTGGAAAATTAATCATTCACATTAATTGAAATTAATTGATTGTCTATATACTTTACTACCCCATGTCCCGTGCCAAGTGTCATTTGTAACACCATATATAATGCTTCATGATATGTGATTTAACCTTCCTAATGTGTGATTACAACTTTTAATGTAACTCCCATTGCCTACTAAACATTATTAATGTTTGATAGATTTTTTCTTCAAAGTAATCTACCTTATTTGTTGTGCACATGGTGAAGTACCATAGAGTTTTAAATCCATACCGATGATCACATTTTTGATCTTGTAATGTTAAATAAAGCAAAAACTTAGCCCATTTTCATGTTACATGGCATTATACACTATGTTAAAGGCATAAAAATTCATTTAATTTTACTAAAAATATAATATTATTTCTATACTATTAACAATATATAGATGTATTGAAATATATAATATTGATTTATAACCTATATTAACATATCTCTTGTATGATATAATAATATTGATTAATATTAAAATATATTTTACAAAATATATAATTTATATATAATATTAATATATAATTAATTAGTTTAATATATAAAAATACTATGATATGTATATTATATGTCAATTATATTTATTTAATAACTAACATAATTTGTGTGTGTGTGTGGGTAAGAGGGGTTATGTGAAGTGAAAGAGTGTAAATCAATAATTAAACCTACTAGTTACTCCAAACCCATGGCATTTATGTTAAAATATGTTCATCTAAAATAATTGGGGGTGCAAACCTATTGGGATCTAAATGACCATGTAATGATTTAGTCTATAATGGCTTGCATTCTTCATGTAAAGAGATAGCTTCTTATCACAATCACTACATCAAAATTAAAACTCCTTTGGTTTCTATTAGTGGGCATATATATTCACTAGATAAGTTGCATAGTTTTGGATGATCAAGTTTTGTATTGGTTATTTCAATGGACAAATTGCTTTTGTTACAATGGTGCTAAAAAAATTAGAAGTGACCAAGAAAAATTTTAGGTTTAGAAATATGATAAAAAATTTAAGTGGACATATATGTTCAAAAGACAACATATATTCCAATGTGTATTCTTATTATTATACCACCACCACTTGTTTCTCCTAATAATTAATAATGTTATATCTTCAAAAAATGTGGATGAAACTCCACTTATTATGCAAGATCTTAATACATCATTTCTAAAGTTCCATGATGATAATTTTACTCATATTTCCATATTTTAAATTCTATAATTTTAATTGTAAATGGTCTTGTATTGGATTATTGAAATTTTTCTAATTTTGATGATCCCCTAGATGTGATCCAAAACATATGGTAGGAGACCCATCATGTGTAATTTGTTATGATGAGACTTTTGTTATTTTACTGGAATGAAATTCCATAAGTTATACAAATATAAATTTAGATACAATCTATAAATGGAAAGTCTATATATATATAAATACTATATATAGTAAGTATTTTGAGGTAGACTAAATATGCCCTCACATAACCATAATTTAGATAAGTACACAAAATCCTTTCCCGAGAGGTCTTTGAGTTACTAGTTATGAATTTATGTCAGTTATTTTAATTATTGTTTTAGGGTCGAATTCATATCCAAATATTAGTTTATAAGTTCAAGAAAGGTGACTCATCCTCACATGTATTTGAATTTATGAATTACATTATCTCAAAGGCATTCCCAGAGGGGGATAAAAATTAAGGAGTCAAATATCTATTAAACAATTTGTTTATATCTTATATTTGAACTTTTATATTTTTCATTGTATGTCTTGTAGTAGATTATTGAACATTTTTATAATTTTGATAATCCCCTAGATGTGATCCAAAACACATGGTAGGAGACCCATCAAGTGTAATTTGTTAAGACTCATATAAGTTAAGGATTGACTAAATATGTTTAGAGGTTTCTTAGAAGTGTGGGGAGAGTCTGATATGAGTTGACACTCAACCAACTTCATAATAAGAATGACCAAAGGCTTTGTGAATATAGTATTTTTTGTTAGATGAATTTTGTAATATAGCTCATTGATGCACTGTCATGTTCACTTTTTTATTGGTATCACATTTTGTTTCATTCAGATTAACAATGTAAGATGACTTGATATTAAATTTTCATGTATTGGATGAGGATAATGTAATGGCCCCAACCTTTACTAACTTGTTTAATGTAATGAGTTTCATTTCTTGATCATTCTTAGGGTTACCCAATTGTTTCTCATAAGTCAAAAAGTTTAGTGCCACATAGTGTGGTGGAAAGGGATGAAATGATACCTCTAATGCAAGAGGGTTATGCAAGACATATTTTGAATCAAGCACATAATTTGGATGCCTTTTAGGTGTTTTTATCAATGAGATAATTTTTTTCCTCCAATTATTTATTCATTTGTGATGAGTATTGTAAAAAATCCCCAACTTGTTTCCTTTACCTTGATTTAAAATATTTTGTCTCAAATACAAATCTTAAGATCTAAAGGCATCTATAAAAGGATTCAAGTCTACTTTACAATAATATATGGAAATATATTTATAGAGATACTATATACATAGAAAGTGTTCTTATGATAGTTGGAAATGATATTGGTCATCATACAATGGACCAATCAGTCATCAAAATGCCTTAGAAATGCTTTCTAAATGAGTCAATAGCTGAAAATGGAATTGATCATCTCGGGATGTACTAGTTAATAATCAAAATGCCCTATCTGAAAAGCTTCCCAAATGAGTAATCTAAATCTACTCAAACATCAAACTACCTAAGTAAGATCTAGAGACATTATAACTAAATACAATAAATGAATTCATAATTCAAATCAACATTATAATCCTAAATATAAATTCTCTAAATAATGATTAAACAAAATATGAAAACAAGAGGATTGGATTGATTATCTAAGACTCAAAATTTTGACATTATGTTGGCATGATCATGGACTGTTGATGATGGATTTACTAGATGACTTGTAGCTAGATCTAATGGAGGAATGGAATTTTTTAAATAGAAAGAGTAGGGAAGGATCAATAGTTGAGATTCAAAGTTGGCTTGGGGAGATCAAGGGTTGGGAATTATTCTTGGAAGCCTCTAGAATTAGAGGCTTCTAGAGAAGAGAGGTGAGAATAGAGAGGATTATAGAATTGAACAATTATATAATCCTATTAGGGAATAATAAGGATTATATAGGGGATTAGATAGGGATTAGGTGGGTGATTAGGGACTAGGGGTATAGGAGAGCCTAGGAATAGGCTAGTGTAGGTGGGTAGGTGGGCCATGGGAATTTACAATTTTCAAATAATAGATAAGTGAGGATTAGGATAAGAAAGTGTGGATTTAGGATATTAATTAATTGATTGGTAAGAATGGATAAGGTTAGTAGATGGAAAATAATGAAGGGGGACATTATATAAATAATTAAAAAGGGGTGATAAATTAGCGAGATGAAAGGGGATAAATTAGATAAGCAGAATTAGTGTCAACTAATAATAATAATAATAATAATAATAATAATAATAATAATAATAATAATAATAATAATAATAATAATAATAATAATAATAATAATAATAAATGGAGCTAAAAAAATTTAAGATGCATACATATTAGAATGTACCAATTAATGGTCAAAATTCCCTTTAAAAGATTCATAAGAGATATAATTAAATATTGTGTTTTATCAGTAATATAATTTATATAATCTTGATAAATAAAGTTTTTGTAATACTTGTATTGAAATATTTTTTCAAGAGGAGTAAATTTGCTTGTATTATTGATTTTCTATTTAAATTTAATTGATTTTACATGGATGTGACTTGGCCACATATTTTTGACCCCAATATTGGGCTTCAAAGTTGAAGTACTTGTGTTGTTGGCCAAAATGTTTAACCTTGACTCTCTATTGAGATATCACATGCCTTGTTGTCATGAATGAAACATAAATTTTTATATATTGGTATGGTGTAAATTGCTTATACCCTCACATAACCATAATTTAGATAACCCCATAAAATATTTTCCCAAGTTTAGGTCTTTGAATTACTAGTTATGTTTTTGTGTCACTTATTTTAATTACCATTTTGGGGTCAAATTCATCTCCATATATTAGTTTGTTAATTCAAGAAAGGTGACTTGCTGAAATAGGTATTTTAATTGGTGAATTACATTATCTCAAAGGTATTCTATGGGGTATAAAAATTGATTCAAATCCCTATTAGACAATTTAATCATGTAATTTAATAAACAAATATAAATAAACTTTTTTAATTAGAATAATTATAATAAAGAATAAAAAATTGTAAATATTTTTATATTCAAAAGATATATAAGTTTATTATTTATTTTTAATTCTTTAAATATTTTTATTAAATAATTTACATTTTAAAAATATTTAATGTGTTGAAATATATAATTAAAAATTAAATAATTTTATATGTTGCAAATTTTTATATAAACTTTTAAATTATTATAGAATTAAAAATTCATGCAGCTTTGAAATTAGGGTTAACTTTATATTTTTATCTTTCCATTATTTTCTCTCATTTTTATCTCTCTCTTTTGAAGGCCAAAAAACATTCTTTTATTCATTGTTAGGTTAACTGTCGCATTAGTGGTGAAATCATTGACCCCATTTTTCATTATCATTCGTGCAAGTAGTTCTTATCAGGTATTTAATATATGTAATGTATTATTTTACTATATCTAAAATCTATTATTTTTTTGCCTTTACATGACCTTTTTATTCAGTTTTTATTGATTTAAGTTATGAAATCACTGAGATTTAGATACACCTAAATTTTTGTTATGAAATTGTCAAGATAATGAAAAGGCAAAGATTATGATTGTTTAACATTTACTTCTTTTCAATAAAGACCTAATTGGTGAATGTGAGGAAAATGAATACATTTCTTATTAACTATAAATAAGTAATGAAATGGTTGAGATAATGAAATAATGAAGATTAGGATTGTTTAGTGTTTACTTATATTCAATAGGGACCCAAATGGTGAATGTGAGGGAAAATCAGACAATTTTTATTAACTATAAGAAAATAATGAAATGACTGAGATATTGAAATGGTGGAGATTAGGATAGTTTAGCACTTACTTCTATTCAATATGGAATCAAATTGTGAATGTAAGGAGAAAGCATATATTTTTATTAACTATAAGAAAATAATGAAATGGATGAGATAATGAAATGGTATAGATTAGTATTATTTAGCACTTACTTGTATTCAACAGGGACCTAAATGGTGAATGCGAATGGAAAGTAAACATATTTTATTTATTGTAAGAAAATAATGAAATGGTAGAGATTATGATTGTTTAGTGCTTAGTTGTATTCAATAGGGAACGAAATGATGAATGTGAGGGGAAATCAATTTTTTTTAATTAACTATAAGAAAATAATCATAATAAAAACATGTCATGATGTGAGAGGGTTTCAATGGTTCCACCCAATCTCTATCTCTTTGCATCATTCATTTGTTGGCTATGTTTGGGATAATACAAATTGTTTTTGTTTTAGACGGAGTTGAAAAGTCATTTTTTAGGGTGTAAAATATTTTCCTCATACTGTAACATAAACTTTAATGAATGAATGATTCAATAACACCTAGCATTATTATTTGGGGTGGTGAACTTATCCCTTGTGCTTCAATATTATTTGGTAAAGGGGTCCCATGAATCATTATATATTAAAACATTTCTTATAAAATATACGCACCTTAAAAATAAGAGTAACTATTATTTAGGGAGAAGTTTTTGAGGGGTGGGAAGTAGTAAGGGGTGAAGATTTGTATGGCTACTCCTTTTTTTAGTTTTCATCTATCATTTACATCTAATCATTTTTTTATTTTTTTTAAATAAAAATTTTGGTAGTAAAATGCTCATAATTTCTCTCAAAAGCATGTATTACACATAATTTTTGTAGTCTTTAGAGCACATCCAGATATCTTTGGAGCATCTAGTATAAGTCTTTTGATTACCCTATATAGGTCTTCAAAGCATTCTTATAATTATTTGGAGTATCCTATGTATGTCTTTAGAGCACACCCAAAGCAAACTCAGAGAAATTATGGAACACCTTTGGAGTGTCTTTAAAGTGTTCAATTTTTGGAGCTTGCTTGCCAAATCATCAAAATTATAGCCAAAAGAGTTGTAAAAACTGTGTTGCCTTCTCAAAATTACACCATCATTTAGATGTTTTGTTGTACTAAAAATTACACCATTCTTGGGATGTGTTACTCTATTCATAATTACCCCATTCATGGAATGTGTTTTTTAACTCAAAAATGTACTATTCATCTAATTTAGGCACAATAATAAGGTAAAGAATACACAATAAATTACATATAAACAAAGAATAAATTGCATTCATATTCTACTTAGATCAATTTTAACTATTGAATACAATATAATATATAACCAAACACAACACTTTGTGGAAAATTTATATAAATATGATGAGCTATATGAAATCTTCATCATTTCTCCCACACACTTTACCTTTTTTAAGTACTTTTTAAAGTGGGATGATAGATCCTTAATCCAAATTTCTTGATTCAAACCTTTGACTCAGATTATAGCCTTAAAATTGATGGCCCTAGTCATGGTGGCCCCTTGGTAATAATCCAATATCTCTGACAACTATATGTACCCATGCTTCAAATTCAACTTTTTCTTGAGGATTTCAACACCACCATGGAGATAGAGGACATAGAATGATAGGAGGCCTAAACCTAATCCCAATTTAGACATATAAACCTCTTTCCTTTAAGCCTTGAGTGATTATCTAAAAAAATTATTTGGTTCTTCTTAAACTCCATTTAATATTGGTGGGGTTGAGGACTTTCCTATGTGTCAACTCATTTGGTAATGTCTCCCACTTGGTAAGACTTGCATTGAAACCATTGGCATAATGGTGGTTTATAAAATATCTAAAATCATAAATATTAGATCTCAATAGCTCATGATACTTTTTATTCAAATGTATATGATACAATTGTTGAAAAGAAGAAATAAGTTTCTTTTCTTTTAAAAATTGTGGTCTCATGCATAACCCAGTGGTGCTTTGTAATTTCAAAAATCTATTATTGGCTTGTTGCCATGGCATTTGGTTCCTTATAGTGGAGAGAAAGGCACACAATTATTTCTCTCCAATAAATAAATTTATCACAAAACTAGATTGAAATCCTAATAAAAAACTGAAAGTATAGGACTCACAAATGGCATCTAACCTTTCTTCAGTGCTCTTTAGAAAAATGTCCAGAAATTCATGCTCATATTTAATGATATGTGAAAAACCAAGTGAAATTAATTAAATCTTCCATTTATTAAATTTATCATGTGAGAAAATAACATAAACTAATCAAGGTTGTTTACATGCTAATAATATATAATAAATAGCACAAATATGTTGGATAGAAGACTTCACTTTCTGTAATTATAGTTTGGATTCTACCAATTGCTTTTGAGATTCTTCCTTATGTTTGGAATTTTCATCCTTAAATATTTGAATTTTCTTTTGGGTGATATGCCAGACATAGATTATTCCATGTGATGGAATAGGTAAAGAGGGAATAACTCTTGTTGGACCCTTTGTCTAAACTAAAATCTCTCATGTTTCTCTTTGCATGGCCTAAATAGAGGATTATAACTCAAAATTCCAAGTGGAAAGCTCTATTATTATATTAGTATGTTGGGAAAGCATTTTATTTCTATCATAAATAATTTCTCTCAGATTATTAATTAGATTACACTTATCAACATTGATATTTTGAAAATTAGTAATTTGAGTGTCCTTGATAGTAAGAAAATTCTACAAATTATTTAATTTTTGGGTCTATGAAAAAAATACATTGTGGACCCTAGTATGTTCAGCTTGTATTCCTTGAATAATTATTTCTTGTTCATTAACTCTAATAATAGATTCTTCCCACCTTTGTTTCAAATTAGAAATCATCAAATCCTTACCTTTCAAAGTTGAACAGATAACATCTAACTCTATTTGTTGCAGTCTAATTATTTCCTCATGGCATGATAAAGCCATGACATGCTACAATTTTTTCTCATTAAAATAATGTGGATAAGATGGATATTATTAAATTAATGGTTCCTTAAACTTATCAATAATAGAGGTCATAAGAAACTCTTCTTCTTGAGGTATAACTTTTTCTACTAGGGTTATGTCTATAAATACAACTTGTTCTATGTCCTACACATCTTATTCTTCTTCTTCCTACAAGATAAGTCAGTGAGTAAACGAGATTATAGTTGGAGGAGGATGATGGGTGTCTGAATAAAGTCCCATTTGTCACTTTTATCTTTGGTGCAGTGTCTTTGGAACCAATGGTAGTGGAGATGGCCATTCTACAATTTGAACTCTGGGTTATTCAATATGGATTGTAGTAGAAGGAAGAGAGGTAGGGCATGGTGTCTTTTTGGAAATAACTAGAGAAATTTTTTTGAGGAAAGAGGTTCAAGCCTTTTCACCCATTGATTTACTATGAAAATAATGGTGACAAATGAGTGTAACCAACCCATGATGGTCAATAGACCTAATACCTCATCTTATCTTTTGAGAAGCATTAATCAGAGAATTATGAAGGAAAGAGGTAAGATTGATATTATATTCATCTAAAATATCTCATTTCCTCAATTGAAGGATTCTCATAGCATCTCTACCCACTACTATAGACTGACCATCATAAGTAATATATTTCATTATCTAGAAAATAACATTTTACTGAAGTTGAGGAAGATTTTCTCTCAAAATTCCATTGGCCTCTCCTTGGAGGGATTTGGATAGTCTAGGGTATGGCTCATTTCCTTCAAAAAACATATAAATCAGGTCATAAAAATTGATCTTTTCAATGCCAACTACTCTATCCTTATGAATCCCAGATAGAGCACTGATTATAGAAGGATTTACTAGAATGTTCTTCCCTTTGATAGCAGCATGATATTCATCAAAATTATCATAGAATTATTTCAAAATTAATTCATGGAATCCCTAAAACATTTAAAAAAAATCATCCAACTATTTATTTTAAGGATGTCTCTAGTTGCTTCATCTTACAAAAATGCATCAAAGGATTCTAATTCACTTTTTTTCTTTCTCCCAACCATCTTTAAAGCAAGCAATATCTAATTCCAAATTTGATTATACTATAAAAAAATAGATCTCAAATTTGCATAGGGAATAAGGGAAGCAAGAGGTTAGAGATATGACATAGTAATTGTTATCAGTGACAATGCAAAAATCAATAGTAAACTATGTCATATGATATGATTATGATAAGAATGATAGAGGTATTTATGGTTATCTCTTTAGATCATGTGATATATAATGGTAAGATGCTTTATCCAATCAAGTAGTAATGATGTGTCATAAAGGTCATTATTGCTACTACTAGGAGTAACAATTGTAATTTATTATGCACCATACCAGATCTTTTTGAAAGAACCTCTATTTAAAACATAGTTACATAAATATTGTTTGAAAAGACCATTTCACAACATCATCCCAAAATACCATCACATCAAATCTTTTGTAGATCTTATAAAAATATTATGACATCAAATTATGGATTAAAAAATTGTTAGTCTAATGGTATTATATTGATTCCTAATGATGGAGGTGGATTCTTCCCATTCATAATTTTTCATATTAAGAGTATCGCTATTAGTCTTTGGAGCTAAGTCACTAGTCTTCAAAGCTAAACCTTCAAAATTTAAGGAAAAATTATAGTCAATTCACACTTTATATATATATATATATATAAAGTACCTAATTTATTAGAAAAACATTATATGTATTTAGCACCTTATATATATATATATATATATATATATATAGAGAGAGAGAGAGAGATAAATAACCTTATATATATATATGGTATTGTTTGTCTATATTTGTATCCAATTACATCTATTTAATCCATGTCTTTTCTAAAGAACCACTTGGGAAATCTGTTGATGGATGCACTAGTTGAGCTGGAGTTAGCCCTTAGAAGGTAGACATCTAAGGAGGAAATCTCTTCACATGGTAGAATAAGTCATTGTAGAATTTGTCATATGTGGCCAATGTAATGGTATTAAAATTGGTGTCTTATGTTGGGTGAATATTTTGTCAACTAGCTAACTAGTGAGCAAAATAGGTCTTATCATCCATAGTAAGGGAGATTGGTCAGCCCAATGTCTAGGTTTACTACATTAGAGGTGGACAAATCTCTCCTCTCATCAAGGGGAGGTTCCCTATAAATATGCAGGAGCTATATACTATAGATATAAGTAAGAAATAACAATCAGGGGTAGGATACACCATCCATCTCTCTTTTCTCAGAGATGATGTTCATAGAGAAAGGAGAAAATCCATGTGGAAACACTAAAGACACTTCTCTTCTTTCAGAAGTGGTCTTACAACAAACAGCTAGAGTTCTTTCTGATGGGTAATAAGTAACTGGTAACAAAAAGGGTGTAGCAACTAGCAAGATGAAACAGAACACAAAGTCTCCACCTCACCTACCCAAAGAGTGAAACACAAAGGATAATGGGGGCACAAAGTCATCCTAGAATCCTCAACATAGAAAGAAACTAAAAACACACACTAAAGACAACTATGATAGCACAAAGTCTGAAAGTAACTGACTTCAGGACATCTTCCTTATCACTTCCACTAATTCTACTTGGTAAATTAAATAAATAAGAATGCATTTGGAAGACAGACATAAGAACAATCTCCTAAAATGGCACAAGATATAACAACACAAAGTTTGCAAGTGTCTTGCTTTCTCATTCAAATAAAATAAAATGATCAACAATCTGAGCTCAAAGTCTCAGTATTCACCTTATAATTGGGTAGAGTTTTACTTCTATAAAATGAAATATCTCCTTCCCTAATGAGAGAAATTATAATGTATATCCACCAAGCAAGGACTGGCACTCTTTCCCATGGGATATTTCGTGTCGTAGTCAATGCCTTCAATGTGCCTTTAGTTCTATCTTGAGGGCCATGCTAGGAATAGTGTGACTATCTTAACTATGGCATGTCATTTCATCTTATATGTCTTATCTTGTGTATGGATCATTTGGTCCATCCCCTCTAACATCTGCATAGCTATCTATTTTTTCTTTACTCCAAAGGAGACCAATAGGCCATGCTTTCAATATTTGCAAGCTCAAAAATCTACTTTACAAACTATTCTAGCTACTGAAATAACTACTGCATAGATATTTTCCTCTTTATCTCTTCTTGCTATGATTTGAGCTCTCAATCTCTCTTTTCCCCTTTCTAGTTTTGTCTTTTCCTAGCATTTGAGCTCTTAGGGCTATATCCTCGGTCTTACTATATCTTTACACTCTTCCATCAGTGGTTCTTCCCTTTGGCATTTTGGCCTTTGAATACATTCAGGTCCACACTCAAGCTTTTAAAGATCAATAGATATTTCATTACTACAAATTTGATGTCTTCGAGCCCATCATCATTTGAAAGCCAATAGCTAGTGGGTTGCCTTGAATTTAACTATTGCAGGGACATCATCAGATGTTTAGATCCCAACAGCTAGTTCACGATGTTTGATTTTGACATTTATGGGCCTGTCATCTTCATTTGCAATTCCTTTAACTTTGTCATTTAATCCTTTTCTAGAGGGGACTTACCCTTCGAGGTCTTGAGAAAGGTCTAATTTTACTCAGGGAGAGACCTCCCTGCAAGGGTTCCTACCCTTCAAGCAGTCTTCAAATGGCCTTCAGGCTTCTTTTTCTCAAAGATTCCTCAGGTTAATTCCTTCAAACAAAATGTCTGAAGGAATTCCTTCAGACATTTTTTCTGAATGAAATATTCCTTTGCCTTTGCATCTTTCTTGTTTGCTTTCTATCGAGCTTCTTCGATCAGGTTAATTCCTTCAAAAAAAAGTCTGAAGGAATTCCTATGAACTTTTTGTTTAAAGGAAATGCCTTGACAACTTTGTCATAGAAAATCCTTCCAAAGGAATTCCTTTGTTCGCTTGGCCTTTGAAATGGTCCAACTCACTCATCACCTACCCTTTACAAGGGCTGTCTGACCTCTAAAATTGCCCTTCAAAAAAGTTGTAAGGGTCCATTTTGGCTAACTAAGTGCCCTCCGCAAGGGCACTTGTCCTTCAGGCTCTTGGAAGACCCCTTTGAATTTCTCAATTGAAAAAATGGCCAAGTGTTGAACCTATTTCTTTCCTACAGAGTCTATAGTTACTAACCTACAGAGTTTATAGATACTAACCTGTAAAGTCCATAAATATGAGTTCCTAGAACTGGGGGAGTCAGTAGAAATGAGTTCATAGATTTTCTTCCTACATAGTCTATAGATTTCTTCCTATGAAGTCTGTATAAACTGAGTCCATAGAAATGAACCTACAGAGTTCATAGAATCCAGTCCTACAGAGTCTATAGATTCAAGCTTGCAGAGTCCATAGATTCAAGCCTGTAAAGTCTATAGATTCAAGCCTATAGAGTCCATAGATTTTTAAAAAAGATTGAAAAATGAAGGATTTGAAGGCTCATAACAATTTTTGAGAAGGGAAGAGATAATTTTTAGCTTGTAGGACTAAAAATAGTTCATGTATTGTCCCAAAAATTAGTGACAAACTTTGGGGACAACAGTTGGCTCCAATTTGGGAACTTCCCTTAGTTAAAATTTTGAAACAACTGAGGGAAGTAGAAACTAGAATCTCTAATGCCTTGAAGTGTGCTATTGGGCTATGGAGTCATGCTACCCAAAAATGGAAGGCTCTAGAAAATGAAAATGAATAACACACAATAGCAACAAAGGCTATACAAATATACATATGTACAGGTGAACTTATCTGATACTTCAAGAGTTGAAGTGCTTCAGATGCTACCCATTATGAGGCAGAGAAAAGAGCGTGCCATCTTGATACTTCAATAGGAAGCTATTTTCACCACTGAGCTCATGGATAGTAAATAGGCCTCTCCATAGGGAATCAAATTTCCCATGCATTCCCTTTGGTTCTCTTCTCTTGTCCCATAAAAGGACTTGATCTCTAATCTAGAAATCATGGTCTTTTGCTTTTTGGTCGAAGAGCTTCTTCACTAGACTTTGGTGTGCAGCAATTCGGTCCACCACCATAGTTTTTTGCTCCTCCAACTCAGTTAGGCACATGATCCTCTTATCAATGGAGCTTTCATACATTTGATCTTTAATTGCCTTAGCCAATTTCAATGCTGTCAATTCCAAGGTGATTGGTATTTCAATATTAAGACAATAAAGAAGTTAAAAGGGAGCCATACCAATTTCTCTCTTTGGTATAATCCTATCTACCCATAAAGCATCAACTAATGCTTTATACCATGTCCTTTGGTTGTCATCTACTAGCTTCTTGATGATAGTCACCAGGTTCTTGTTACTTGATTCAGCTTGTCCATTCCCTTGTGGAAAGTAATCAAAAGAGTGGGAGAGTGTAATCCCATAGTAAATATAGAATCAAGTGATCTCCTAAGAAGTGAAACAAGTTACATTATTAGTGAAAATCTTGGTTAGGACCCCAAACTTGGAAATGATGTTCTCTTTGAGGAAACTACACACTACTAAAATAGCATGTTTGGTTGGGATAGCTTCCACCCACTTAGTGAAGTAATCTATGGTTGTGAGGACATAATCATATCCATCACTTGAAGATGGGTTTACAACACCAATGTAATCGATTCCTCATTACTGAAATGACTCTTTTATCACCACTGGCTTAAGAGGCAAGGCAACTAATTTAGGTCTTCAAACAAATAGCTGGCATAGTTCACATTTTCTTACCCATTTGTAAGCATCTTGAAATAGGGTTGGCCAGTAATACCTGGCTCACAGAATCTTATGGGTAGTTATAGGGGCATAAAAATTTCCTCCATAGGCCAGATTGTGGAAGGACTTCAAAAGTTGGTTTTGCTGCTCTTTATCCATGTAGCGAAGGAAAACTCCATCTAGGCTCCTCTTATACAGGCCATTGTCCCAGAGGACAAAATTTTTAGCTTTCAACTTGATATCCCTCCTTTCATTATAAGATAGGTGAGTAGGAAACTCACCATAAGTAAGGAAATGAGCAATATCTAAATACCACTCATTTGTAATAGATACAAAGAAGACTATTGGTATATCTTCTTCTTTTGATTCTTCATGCTCTACTTGTTCTAGCTTATTATTGGTAATCAATTGGCATAGGCCCTTTCCATGCACCAGCTTTGTTGGCTTAATGACTAAATCAAACTCTTAGATTTTAGCAATCTAATTCCCTTTTTTGGTTCCAAATTCCTACTGAGTTAATATGGATTTAACTATGGTATCAAGAACCAAGGCAGTAGTGTGTGAATTCAGGATGTAGAAGTGGAAATGCTTCACCGCCTTCACCACTCCATAAGCATGCTTCTCCATGATTGAGTACTTCAGATCATGAGCTTTAAGAGGATAGCTCATGAAATAAATGAGAGATTCCATACCTTCTTTATTCTGTTGAACCAGAATTATTGAAAGCATATGTTCAGAAGCATAACTGTATATGGTGAACTCTTTGTTATAGTCTGGACAAACCAAAATTGGGGCATGAGAAATTGCTATCTTGATATCCTAGAATGCTAATTTGCCTTCTTTAGTCTAGCTGAAAGTGGCCTTACACTTCATCATATTTACAATATGGCGAGTCTTCTCAGCAAAGTCAGGGATGAACCTTCATAAAAAATTCACCTTTCTAAAGAAAGAGTGAACTACAGTTTTAATTGTGGGCAAAGTGAGCTCTTGGATAGACTTGACTCTATTTGAGTCAATCTTTATCCCTTCTCTAGACACAATGTGTCCAAGAAGCTTTCCTTTAGTTACCCTAAAAATAGACTTCTTGGGATTCAAAGAAATGCCATTCTAGTGGTAGTGTTCTAGTACTTGTTGCAAATGGTGTATATGATCTAGGTGATGATTAAAAAATATGGTCAAGTCATCAAGATAAACTACAATGAACTTACCCATCTCATCCCTAAAATCAAGGTCCATTGCTCTTTGAAAGGTGGTGCCAGGATTTATCAAGCCAAAAGGCATCTCTCTATATGCAAATGTGCCCTAAGGTGTGGTGAATGTAGTCTTATGCTGGTCTACTTCACCAACTTCAACTTGATGTATCCTGAGAAGCCATATAGCATTGATAGCATCTCTAAATTGGTTATTATCTAAAGCACTTGATCCATGATAAGTAAAGGATAGTTATCCTTTAAGGATGATTGATTCAAATTTCTATAGTCCACACAAAGGTGAATTTTTCCATTCTTCTTCCTTACAGGCACTATATTTTCAATCCATGTGGAATGATGGATTGGGAAAATGATTCTAGCATTCAACATTTTCTATATCTCAAATAGAATAGTACCTAATATCTTCGGATTGTACTGCCTAGAGTTTTGCCTATAAGGTGCTGAATCACTTTTGAGAGGAATGTCATGGAGAATTTCATCAGGCCTAAGTGATTTCAAATCATCATAAGAGTATGCTAAGACATCTATGTACTGGCTAAGAAAAGTAGTGAACTTGAACCTCTCCTCAGGAGTACAACATTTCCCAATGTTCACCATCTTGGGATCTTCCTTGGTACCTAGATTTACCTGATCAAACTCCTGGGAGGATCTTGAATCCATTTGCTACTATTTGATGAATCTATCATGTTTGTCAAATATATTCTCAAGGGAAACCAGCCCTTTTGGTATTTTATTCCCTTTCATCTATACTAAATCTTCAAATGCATCTACACTTGATTCAAGGGTTGGTTCAAGCTTCTGAGGTTTACTGCCTTCAAAGTGCATCCGTTCAAAGCTATGTTTTTATTCTAAGAAGGTAATGATTTGGCTATCATGGTTAAAAACTTGCCAGTGATTGGCATTATTAGGTACACTTGGTTGAAAGACTAGCTCAATAGTGTACTTATCTCCTTTGATGTTAGGGTGAGGAACCAAAAGAGTGGCTAAAATAGCTAGTGCATAAGCTCTATTATTGAATTCTTTGGGTATGGTAGAGATGTTGAAAACATCAAAGCATTCACGTTAATCCTAGACTAGATTATGGTAGTGGCATAGTATCTCAATCTTGGTTTGATACAGATTTCTCACCTGACAAACAACTAGTTTAGCATCTCCTTTAGCATGAAGGAGCTTGACGCCTTTGTCACGAGTAGCCCTCAATCCAAGCAATAGTGATTCATACTCAGTTGTGTTATTAGTGTTGTTAAACTATAATTTGTAAGATGAAGAAAAAATATCTCCTTGAGGAGATATCATCACAACCCCACTCCTAAACTAGTAGAGGAGCAGCTACCATCAAATTCTAGGATCCATCCCTTGTTAGACACTACTTTTTCATTAGGTTCTTCTTCATTTGGAGGAGGAGATTCTTCCACACTTGCATTATACTCCACCAATTCTTTTGTTGTTCTTTCTAAAACAATTTTTAGGTTTTCACCTTTAGTAGCTTCATCAAGGGTCTCATGAACTTCTTCCATGGATAGAAAGTAGTTACCCATGCCTGAAGACTCAAATAAAATTTGAGCTTTGGGTGTTGATGTTTGGGTGACCACATATTTTGCTTCCTTTTTAAGAAGCAATCTTTTCATATCATCTTTGACTAGAATCCTCACCTTAGAAAAGTCCATGCTTAATTCACCACCAACATCTTTTCATAAATTTTGGCCAAGAAGGATGCCATATGATGCTGGGACGTCAGCCACTAGGACAATCATCTTGATTCTTTTATCTGGGAACCCTGTAAATGTAAATTAGGCATCCTTGATTTGTCCTAGTAGTGGTACTTATTTATTTTCCATGGAGAAACATCTCCCAAACATCTTGTTCAATGTGAGACCAAGGGATTTTTCCACTTTAGCAGGCATGACATTATCTGAAGCTCCAGAATCAATGATACAATTGCTCAGCTTGTGACCATTTATCAATAGGGAAACATAGAAAGGCTCTATTTTCTTAGGGGCAGTAGGAGGAGTAATGACAAGGTTGTTTGGGATAGACATGTTATGTGGGGGATCATGAGTTACCTTCTTAGTCTCTTATCTTTTTGAGATGATTTGGTTCTTCACACATTGAACCAACTTGTCTAATTGCTCAGGATTGGACTGCAGAAATTCAAATTTTGACATCTAAATTTTGGTTTTCCTTATATGGTCAATTATTTCAAATGTCTAGAATGAGATAGGAGTAGAGGATGGGAGTTCATCCTTTTGGTTTTAATAAGGGGGAGGACTAATCTGTGAATTTTAAGTTGAAGGTGAAGGCAAGTTTTGAGCACTTACTTTTTTAGCAATCACCTGGTCCTTGTGCTAGAAAGGTAGAGCAGTTATCCACTTAGCAATTGAAATTTTAGGCTAAGATTGCTCCTCTATCTTTTCTTTATCAGCTTGTTAGGCTGACTGGTTCTTAGACCATGTGAAAATAACATATGATCCTTCAGTTGCTTTACCTTCACTTCTGGGTTCATCTTGATAATTTAGGAAACTAATGTTGGAGTCATTAGCTGATTCTTCTTGGTCCTCTGTGAAGAGATTAACATCATTTTATTGATCAAACTCAGGTTGAAAAGAGGAATCATGTTCTATTTCTAGATATCCAACTATTGAGTTGGTTGGAGGCACTACAAGGGCAAGGTTCCTCTGTGGAGGAGGAAGACAATCTACTTGCCCTTGGTTTCTGGTAGTATTGCCTTGGTATGACTAATTTTGGAATGTCCTCCTTGGTGCATCTCTATATGAAGGACTAAATGGCATTCCTTGTGCCATTTGCTTTATGAGAGCCAGTAACTCATTTGCTAGCTTATGCACCATTGGGTCAATGGTGGTTGTAGGTGAGTATTCATAGGAAGAAGAAGATTTACCTTTGTTTGGATCTCTCCTTATCTTTCCTACCAAGATAAGGTCATCTTCTACCTCAATAGCCAAGTCTTGAGTAGCCTCAAGGTCTATGTGGCTAGCATGTCTCAGTATAAAACTCACTTCAGGTAGCTGTGAGTTGATGAAGAATCATTTCAGGTTTTCATGTGTTGGTTGAGCAATTGCAAGAACTCTATTCCTTAGCTTGTCAAACTTTTCTATGAAATCCCTCATAGGTTCATGAGGCTCCTTCTTCATCTATGTGAGTTGGGCCAATAAGGCATGCACATCTTATACAGGCTTGAACCTAGCTTTAAATTTAGCTTTGAGTGTGTCCCAGTCAGTCATTGATCTAGCTTGAAAATGGTAGAACTAGTCTATAGTAACACCTTGTAGTGTTTCTATGAAAATCCTAACTACCACATCTTCAAATTCCATGCCTATCACACCACAGGCTATGCTAAAAGCTATAATGTGTTCATCAGGATGAACTCTCCCATCACTAAAGAATTTGGGGAAATTCTTTCATGAGCTGCATGGAAGTTTATGTAGAGGTGGAGTAAGATTTACTGGACCAAAAGAATTACCCCAGAGGCCTCGAGCTGCCATGATTGGATTATAAAAAATGGGTGGAATAACAAATGTTGGCTTCTAGTATAGTGTGGAGTTTCTAGATTGTGAAACAAAAATGGAAAAGGATGGGTCTTGCTTCAGCTTGAAGCTTGAGGCTTCAAACTACTTGTCCTTCCCCAACAGAGTCGCCAAAAAGACTGTTGGGTGAATATTTTGTCAACCAACTAACTGGTGAGAAAAATAGGTCTTATCATCCATAGCAAGGGAGATTGGTTGGCCCAGTGAATAGGTTTATTATATCAGAGGTGGAAAATTCTCTCCTCTCATCAAGGGGAGGTTCCCTATAAATATGCAAGAGGTATATACTATAGATATACATAGGAAATAACACTCAAGGGTAGGATACACCATCCTTCTCTATTTTTTTTAGAGATGATGTTCACAAAAAAGGAGAAAATCCATGTGGAAACACTAAAGGCACTTTCATTCTTTCAGAAGTGGTCTTACAACAAACAGCTAGAGTTCTTTCTGATGGGTAACAAGTAACTAGTAACAAAAAGGGTGTAGTAACTAGTAGGATGAAATAGAACACAAAGTCTCCACCTCAACTGCCCAAAGAGTGAAACACAAAGGATAATGGGGGCACAAAGTCATCCTAGAAGACAACTATGATATCACAAAGTCTGAAAGTAACTAACTTTAGGACATCTTACTTATCACTTCCACTAATTCTACTTTTAAATTAAATAAACAAGAATGCATCTAGAAGATAGACATAAGAACAATCTCCTAAAATGGCACAAGATATAATAGCACAAAGTTTGCCATTGTCTTGCTTTCTCATTCAAATAAAATAAAATGATCAACAATCTGAGCTCAAAGTCTCAGTATTCACCTTTCAATTGCATAGAGTTTTGCTTTTGTAAAATGAAAGATCTCCTTCCCTAATGAGAGAAATTACAATGTATAGCCACCAAGCAAGGCTTGGCACTCTTTCTAATGGGACAGCTCATGTGGTAATCAATGCCTTCAATGTGCCTTTAGGGCCATGCTAGGAATAGTGTGGCTATCTTAACTATGGCATGTCATTTCATCTCATATGTCTTCTCTTGGGTCTGGATCATCTAGTCTATCCCCTCTGACACTTGTGTAGTTGTCCATTTTGTCTTTACTCCAAAGGAGACCAACAGGTCATGCCTTCAATGTTTACAAGCTCGAAAATCTACTTTGTAGACTGTTCTAGCTATCGGAATAACTACTACATAGATATTTTCCTCTTTGTCTCTTCTTGCTATGATTTGAGCTCTTGGGCTATCTTTTCCCCTTTATGGTTTTGTCTTTTCCTAGCATTTGAGCTATCAGGGATATATCCTTAGTCTTGCTAGCTCTTTATGCTCTTCCATCAGTGATTCTTCCCTTTGGTGTTTTGGCCTTTGAATTCATTTAGGTCCATGCTCAAGACTTTAAAGATCAATAGCTATTTCATTACTAAAAATTTGATGTCTTTGAGTCTATCATCATTTGAAAGCCAATGACTAGTTGGTTGCCTTGAATTTGATGGCTACGGGGACATCATCAAACATCTGGATCCTAATGGCTAGTTCACGATGTTTGATTTTGATGTCTGTGGGCCCATCATCTTCCATGGCAATTCCTTCGGCTTTGTCATTTGATCCTTTTTCAAAGGGGACCTACCCTTTGAGGTCTTGAGAGAGGTCTAAGTTTGCTCAGGGAGAGCCCCCCCCGCAAGGGTTCCTTCCCTTCAAGTGGTCTTCTGATGGCCTTTGAGCTTCTTTTTCTTAGAGAGTCCTTAGGTTAATTCCTTTAGACAAAATATCTGAAGGAATTCCTTTGGACATTTTGTTCAAAGGAAATCTTCCTTCACCTTTACATCTTTCCCACTTGCTTTCCATCAGGCTTCATCAGTCAGGTTAATTCCTTTAGAAAAAAGTCTGAACGAATTCCTTTAGACTTTTTGTCTAAAGGAAATGCCTTGACAACTTTGCCATGAAAAATCCTTCTGAAGGAATTCCTTTATTCGCTTGGCATTTGAAATGGTCCAACTCGCTCATTGCCTGCCCTCTACAAGGGTTATCTAACCTCCAAGATTGCCCTTCAAAAAAGTTGCAAGGGTCCATTTTGGTTGGTTAAGTGCCTTCCATAAGGGCACTTGTCCTTCAGGCTCTTGGAAGACCCCTTTGAATTTCCAAATTGAAAAAATGGCTATGTTTTGAACCTATTTCTTTCCTACAGAGTTTGTAGTTATTAACCTGCAAAGTCTGTAGATACTAACCTGCAGAGTCCATAGATATGAGTTCATAGAACTAGGGGAGTCCGTAGAAATGAGTTCATATATTTTCTTCATGTAGAGTCCATAGATTTCCTCCTGCAAATTCTATATAAACTGAGTTCATATAAATGAACTTGAAGAGTCTATAGAATCTAGTCCTACAGAGTCTATAGATTCAAGCTTGCAAAGTCCATAGATTCAAGCCTGTAGAGTCTGTAGATTTTTGAAAAAGCTTGAAAAATGAAGGATTTGAAGGCTCATAATAATTTTTTAGAAGATAAGAGAGAATTTTTGGCTTGTAGGACAAAAAATAGTTCATGTGTTGTCCCAAAAATGAGTAACAAACTTTGGGGACAACATCTTGGAAGACTATGTTTGTCTGAGAAACATGACATGTTCTGAATTGGTGGTTCTAAACATTCCTTCTTCAACCATGGCTTTTTAATTTTGATTGATGAGATCATGTATTGTCTTAGTGACATATGAATGAACAAAATTCATTTTTAGAAATCTTGATTAATATAATGTTGATGTCAATCTTAGTTCATCTTATGTTAATGGCAAGCTTGTCAAACTTTGAACTATTTCTTTTAGTAATTAAATGCACTAAAATTCAATTTAACATTAATTTGAATTTAATTTACCATCAATTTTAGCTTTATGTTTCACTAAAAAAGTTCTATTTTAAGTCTAAAAGAAAATAGAAATAAGGATGGGGATAAGTGATTAAAATGAGCCTAGATTGGTTTGCGCACCATATCCAAACATTGTGAGTACTCCTCTTTGGCTAGGGAGGACTACCTACAAGTAAGAAAACACTACCACAAGATGTTTTTTAGTAGTTAAATGAGTGGGTTTCCAAGATACACACTTGTTTTAGGAAGTGTGAAACTTTCTTAGAGATGATAGTCCACTTTTGAAAGATTAAAAAATAATAAATAACTAAAAGAGAGGTAAATAGAGATTGAAAGAGAGATAATATTACCATTATTAACAACCTTTATATAGTAGAGAGTGATAAAGTATAGGTGATGTACTAAGTTATATTTTAGAAGTTGTTTGGGTAAGTTTTGAAGAGGTTAGGGAACCCATAGTCATCAACATTGGTAGTGGAGTGATCGATATCATTTATACTACTGAGGTCGGTAATGAGGTGATTGATGTTAGTTAGGCTATCAAGGTTGATAGGAACAATAATTGTCTAAGAGCTTGTAGAAGGATTTTCCAAGTCTGGTAAATGGTTTGGATTAGGTCTAAGAGGTTGGGAGAGTTATGAGAGAGAGATTATGGTTTGGTTAGAGGTTTGGTGTATCAAGTTAAGGGTAAACAAGTGAGGAAGATTTGTAACTCCCTCATGAGGGTTTGGTTACAAGTACATAAAGCAATGCACAATATATATAAAGTGATAGCAGAATAAATGTTTAAAAGACCTAACAAATAAGTGATGTACTTAGCTATGTTTATTTAATGATAAGTGCCAAATTGATGATCCCTATCAGGGAGTCTAAACATGAATGCCTGAACAAAGAGAATAAGTAGGTGTTATTGGTCCTTAAGATCTTAGTTCTTAATCATGATTGACTTACACAAGATGACAGTAAGCTTGGATGTTAAAAATAGAATGCTGAGAACTTGAATGCAAGTAAAAATGAATTTTCTTGATTTCTACTGACCTAAACTTTAAGTTAGATTTTGGCTTATATTGTCAACATCGGTGATCCCATTGACATTGGTCATGGTTTGAATGATGTTAGCATTGATGTTGGTCATGGTTTGAATGATGTTAGTAGCACTAAAATAGGTAAACCTCACTATTTTGGCCTTTTTTATTGTTCTTCATGCCAAGTGTGACACCCATTATAAAATGGCAAAATAATAAGTTAGGAAGGAGGTTGATTATGAATTTAGTTTGGAAGTGGGAATAAGTCTTAGGTAGCTAGGATGAGGGGACCAGGTCTTGAGGTGACTCATAAAGTGAGAATTAGTCATAGGGTGAGGTTGCTAGGTAAGGTGGTAATAGGGGTTTTTAATTAACTTAATTAAGTATTTTAAATTAATTAAATGTGTGAGGGTAAAATTATGGGTTAGGGAGGTTAATTTTTATTATTGAAAAATAGATTAAAAAGGGGTTTTGGCACAGGGAGTTACACACATGTGTGTGACATAATTTTTTTATCTACATTTGCCCCTATTTATCATTTTATTTGTACTAACAATTTTGAACACAAAAATAGGAGTTAGATGCTCTGAGAATTGGATGAGATATCCCCCCTCAAAATGGGAATTGGTAGAGGAAAAACCAATATCGATTACCAGTTTGATAAAATGGTAATTGGGTGAATGGTGGATAATTGAGTATCACTCCATATGCATATACTATAGTGAGCTATAGTTAATAAATTCAAGAATAGGAAAGGTTAAGGAGGACTCAGATAGATGTAACTAAAGCATAACTTGTAAGTGATAGCTGATAGGTCAAAATAATCAAAGTTATAGCTCCAATGGTTAATGTTTCATAGGTATTTAAGGTAAGAAGTGCCCTTAGGAAACATAAAAGGGTTAAAGGTAACAAAATGAGCTTGGTTTCCATCCATAACACCTAATATACATATGTGTAAACAATAGCTAACTATAGTGGAATAACATAAGCAGTCAAGACAAGCAATGCAAGGTTAGTGTAAAAAGGTCAATGAGCGAGGAGATATTCATGATCTCCAATCAAAGTCATCATGGGTGAAGATTTAAGTGATCTCCAATGGCATTTGTCATGGTTAGGGGGATATGTGGGATCTCTAGTTTCCACAATGTATGGGTAAAGTCTAAAACGTTGGGGGTTGCTTTGTTGGGAAAAACATTATTGGAATGGTGCCAATATTGGTGACATTACTAATATTGATAATAGGAAGTGTTGACATCGGTAAACTAGGGTAATGTTTCCGATGTTAGTATGTGTAAAGATTGATGTTAGTAGGTTAGATCAAGAATGCCAATGTTGGTGGCTAACTAAACCTAATAAAAATGGTTTTGGTGATTGACCAAACCCATTTACAACTTTTTGATTGGAGAGACAAAATAGTGTTTGAGAGTGACTGAGATGTCAGAGCAAGGAGTCAACCCAACAGGAGGTGCACCACCATAAGAGCTAGCTATGCTAGCTATGAGGAGATGGAGAGATGAAGTAAGAGTCTTTGCTAGTTGGTTTGAAAGTTAAATTGGGTATTTTTAGTTTTTAAGCTAATTTAGAGGTGGGGGTGTAGAAAACATTAGTAGAGGGGTATAAAAATAGGGTAGGTTAGTTTTAGGACAAGTTAGATGGTTGGTTGGGAAAGTTTATAGGTGAAATTAGTCATGTTAAGTTTGTCTCATTTGGTCTTAGGGATGAAACAATCATTGACATCAATGAGGTCCACCGACATTAGCCAATATGGTGTCAAAGTTGGTAGGTGTCTACTGACATCAGTAGACATTTAGGTTTATAAAGCACTGATGTCGATAGTAATGACAATGTTGGTGACTATGAATGATTGGAAAAATAGGAGGAAGGGTCAAATTAGATTCCTCATGGAAGTAGTTAACTAGCCTAATGGCCAAGCAAGCCTTAGAAGACCCCATGTCAACTGATTACTACTTAAATAGCCTAGTTTAGGGCCTTAGGCCAATGTAGCTAACCTAGAGCCTAGGAAAAAGATCTAAAAATGTGTGATATGGGAAATGGGTAAAAAGGTAAGTTGAGATAGGTCAAGAGGTCTAGGGCTTAAAATATAGGTCATAGTGTCAAGGGTCAAGGATATAAGATGTGAGGACTAGATTTGTGATAGGTACGTATACTTAGGGTGGAGAGAGAGGAGAGATAGTGAAGCTTAGGGTAGAGAGAGATGTAATGAAGCCTAGGGTAGAGAGAAAAGAGTAGGGTAGTTAGTGAGGCTTGTATATGGCTGAACTAACCTTAGAAGACCTATGGCGACTGAGCACTACCTACATATCTTGGTTTAGGGCCTTAGACTAATTTAGTCCTCCCAAAGAGAAGGGAAAAAGGTGGTGATAGAGTATATTAGAAAGTTTGTGACTTAAGTTGTTGTATATGGATGTAGATGAGGATAAAGCTAACATTAAGAGATCATCTACCAAGGCTATTGACACATATGAGGAGGGATGTCACTCTAGATGAGTGGGAACATATGGTAGCTATGGGGTTAGGAGGAGTGTGATGGTACTATCAAGTTGCTTAGGATGTGTCCTTGATGATAGCATTGATTGAGAGGTGGGATCACACCACCAGCACCTTTCATCAACTGACCAGAGAGTTGACAGTGACTCAAGAGGATGTTTATAGGATTTTATGGCTACCACTCTAGGGTGAGGAGCTCTTCACATGCTCAAGAGAGGAGCATGATATATACATGGTTACATTATATGGAGATTATGTGAGTGAGGTGACCTACCATTTTGTGAGTTTTGTGTACAAGCCACTTTATATGGATGATGAGGAGCAACATCGACTGAGCATCCTGATGATGATTGAGATCATGGTGTATGCATTACTAAATATAAATGGTTGTAGATTTTTGATTGCATTGATAGGTGTGCTTATATAAATGGTTGAGTAGTAGACTATTTTTGCCTAAGGTCTAGTATTTTTTTCACAATTATATAAAGACCTATATGGCTTGAGGTTGTGATGGTAATACAATTTATGTGTCAACCATTTACTAAACTATTGGGTGTATGAGCACATCATGGTGACATGACCATTGGGGTTACCTAATATGATCCTAGGTGAATTTAGGGTTGTTTTTAGATGGTGGAGAGAGGGCATGGCACAAACACAAGTGGATGGCATGGTTTGGGACATTACCTACTATACACACATGATTGAGGGTTTGATCCCTATTGATTTTTTATGGAGACCTTATCTAACATACTTAATTTTTAGAGGATAGGCATAGTATCTGGTGGGTTTGTAGAGCTCACAATGGGTCAGGGGTAGATGAGATGATGAGTTAGAGATGGTACCTATGACATGAGTTAGGAGGTAGTTTGATCTAGTTGAGGATATTCTACCTACCTTCCTTTGATATAGGAGGGATGACATAGAGGCACCCCTACCATTGCCCTAAGAGATAGATGGGCCATATTTTGAGGAGTTACCATTAGGGTCAAGTGTTAGAGACATAGGGTGCATAACATCTTATACAACTCGGTGGGTAGGATTACATCCTATAGTGGAGGTCAGGTGGCCACCACTAGATTTGTAGGGGTTGGTGAGAAAGAGGGATGAAGTGGGACAAGCTTGAGATGTAGTAGTGTAGGCTCAAGAGATAACCCAAGCACATGTTTTAACCTTATAGGGGTAGGTGGTGACATTTCAAGGTTAGATAGGGGCTTTATATGACTAGGTTTTAGCATTATAGGGCTAGGTTATTATTTTATAGGGTTAGGTAATTAAAGTGATAATAGAGAGAGATAATCTGAGAGTGGTAGGCTAGGCTACTCCTCCTCTTCCACCACCATAGGGACCAATATAGGTTAGGCCATCATCAAGTGCTATGGGACCTCCATAGACTATATCTATTGCAAGATATTTGACTGCCCTAGATGAGATTGCCTATTATGAGAGGGTAATTAGAGAGTTTTTGAAAATTTAGAGATATTTAGATTTCAGAGAGCAGGCGTGGTCTATATCACATGTCATGGCTTCTAGTTCATGCAGACACAGATAGGTGGAGAGTGGTGATGACATAGCTTCCTCACAACCACATGGAGAGTCGCAGGGACCCTAAGTGTCAAAGTTTACCATTTTTGATTATCTATGTTATATGTATATCAGCTTGTGAGTTGAAGATGCAAGATGTATATTTTGAGAGAGAGATGATGTTATGATGATGTAATTATGGACATGTATTTTGATCACACACACACACACACACACACACACACACACACACACACACACACACACACACACACACACACACACACACACAATATACATGAGAAGTTCATTTATTGCTATGTTGAGATGTGTTTATTGTGATGGATGATGATGATGTGGATGATGATTATTTTAGATGCTAATTTTATGCTATGTGAATTTTGATGTTAATGTTGATCATGCTAGTTGAGTTTGGACTAGCCTTTCCCACATATGTGATGGTATATGCATAGTTGGTTGGTTAGTTTCATCTTAGAATTTTTCCATATTTTGTGATGGTGTACGTTTAAAATGAATAAATTGGTTATGTTAGTTTATTTCAGCATTTTTTCATATTTGTGATGGTGTATGTGTAAAATAAATTGAGTAGGCTTTGTTATTACTAGTATGACATTATTTTATTATTATTTTTTCACTTCAAATATATAGATAGACATGTGATGTGGATGGGAAAATAAATAGGTAGAATGCTCATGCATTGCAAAAGACCATAATTTGGAACATAAATAGGCTCAGGAAAATGAGCCTCTTTCATGCCTTATACATGTGAACCATTATGTTTATTAGATAATCATCATGTTTACCTTATATTAAGTGAGCTTCACAATCCCTTGAAAGAGTATGAGGGGAAAAAGGGTAAAATGAGAAAAAATGTTTTGGTAGCATAACTTACAAAGTAGGGATGATATGTCCCTATTGTGGGTTACCCGAGAGCTACTATAGGCAAGTCCATGACTTAAAACTTTTTTTTTATGTAAGTTGATCAATACAAGAAGCCTATAATGGGATTTTATATGGGTTAAGGTTGTATAAAGGTGTGAGAGGCATTTTTCATTTGTTTTTCTCTTTAAGAACAAATCTTGGCTTAGCCATCCTTCCAAGGAGTGGTCTAAGCATTTTTTTTTAATTTTAAATAGCTATCCTTCAAGGGAGCAGTCTATTAATAGTAAAAAAGGGAAGTTATATAGTTTTCCTTTAAGGGAGTAGTCTATTGATATTATAAAATTTAAGTTACATAAATGTCCTTCAAGGGAGTATTCTATGTTGAAAAGCATGACCTGAGACTTTATAACTTTGTCACATATCCATTTTTTTTTTGTTTTTGCTTTTAGTCATGGACAAGACTATAGAGGCTTAGGAGTTTTACACTTTGAGGACAAAACCATACCAATGTGTAAGTTAAATAAGTGTATAGGAGTAAGGGTGAAGAGGAATGGAAATGAATGTAATAGGGATGCTCAAGAGATGATCTCAAGTTAAACATGAGGTAAAGTGATGCTTGTTTAACAAAATAATAGTCATAGGTGTAAATCATTTAAAGGCTCAGGTTGCAGCCTTCCTTTAAGAGAATATCAGTGATAAGTTCCTAAACAATACCTATGAGTTATGATATAAGGTCCAAGCCAATTAGGAACAAACTTACCTTATTTTCTTTTCTCCATGTTCATCATGTGTTGATTTTATTTTAAGATGAGATCTCTTATATTGAAATCTCACTCTTTGAGGTTTTTGTTATAAGTGTATTTAATATGCCCTTGATAGATTTGAAGGTGGTTGAGGGCTATGAGATAATGCTCATCAAGAATTTGAAGTTGAGTGAAACGTTCCTATCAAAAGTCATTGTTAGTATGTCTTGTAGATAAATATGAAGAGAAAGAATCTGGACCTCAAAAGGCAAAACAACCTCCATCCCATATACCAATGAAAAAGGTATAGCACCTATAGGGGTTTTACTGCTAGTGTCATAAACCCATAAAGTAAAAGGAATGTGTGTGTGCCGATCCTTGCCTGTATCATTGACTACCTTCATGAGAATTTTTGTGAATGTTTTGTTAGAAGCTTCTACCTATCCATTAGCTTATGGATAGTATGGTGATGAGAAGCCTAATTTGATTCCAAATGTATCACAAAGACTTTGAATAGTATTTTTTTTGAAAGACTTACCATTATTTTTTATAATCTTATGAGGAATACCAAAATGATAGATGATGTGATGGTTAATGAAATCAATAATTTTATCAGCTTTAGTGGAGTTGAGATGGATGGCCTCAACCCACTTAGTAAAGTATTATTTAGTGGCAGTAATGATAGAATGATGATGGAGGGATGATTGAGGGTTAATATTTTTTTATTAGATCTAATCCCCATTAGGAGAAGGGCCAAAAGTCTTTGGTGACTTGTAATGCATGAATAGGAATGTGGAGGAGGTTAGCATTTTGTTGACACTTGACACAATACCAAATGTAATCAGCATAGTCTTAATGAAGTGTGGGCCAATAATATCCATGTTAAAGGATACACTTGGTAATTATGTGACCATTAAAATTCCCACCACAAATCCCATCATGGAATTCCTTAATAGCAAAGGGAGTTTCAGTACTAGTGAATCATCTAAGGAGAAGACCATCAAAACCTCACTTGTAGAGAAGTCCCCCCTAATATAGTGTATCAAGTAGAACGTTTTATAAAGGCCCATTTCCCATTATTGGAGAGATAAAAAGGGGTAATAGAGAATGAAAGATAATCCATGAGTTATTTGTACCATAAGTCATATGGGTTGGCTATTACATTTATGATAAAGATGATGTTAGCTGGGACATAGGAGGGTAATGTTAAGTGATGCATGGTGACATAGATTCTCAAAAAGGAGGATGAAGAGGGTATGTGTGAGGTAAGTGAAGCCATCATGTCAGTAAACTTGTTTGTAGATAGAGGAATAGTTTGTAAGAGATAAGAGTCAAATGATCCCAAGAGTGTATTTACACAATGCTTTTACCACTACAAAATTTTGTTTTTGCATAGGTAGGAACCATTAACTTGGTTAACCACTAGTTGAGAGTCACCGAAAATGCTTATTGATTTGATACCCAAGAAGAGAGTTGTTTGAAATCCTAGAATCAAAGCCTCATATTTGGCCATATTGTTAGTGCATTTAAAATCTAGTTTAAATGACAAAGGCATAGGCTCTCTATCTAGAGGAATAAGAATAACCCCCACACCCCCACCATGTTGACATTTAAATCCATCAAAGAACATCATAATTTGATAGGAGATGTCATTGATGGAGAGTGTTATAATGGATTTGTCATGGAATTCAAGGTTTGAAGGTTGATTTTCAGGTAAAGGGGTAGTGGCTAATTGATCAACAATTGTTTTCCCCTTAATATACTTTTGCTAAATGAAATCTAAATCAAATTTAGCTAGAAACATGAGCCACTGAGCTACACATTGGTTGTAATATGTCTTGGAATGCATATATTTGAGGGGATCAGTATGGGTGACTACATAGGTTTTGTGATTTAGGAGATATTGGTGAAGCTTGGAGGCAAAAAAGACCAATGTAAGGCAATTTTTTTAGTATGGGTATATTGAGTCTCAGAATTAATAAGTGTGTGGCTTATGTAGTAAATTGCCTACTCTTGATGTTGGACATATCGATGTGCAATCATAAAACCTATAAAATGGTCTATTATGGAGATGTATAGATAGAAAGGCTAATTTTCCTTAGGTGGAATAATAATTGGTGGGGAAAAGAGGTATTGTTTAAGTGCATCAAAATCTTCTTGGCAATCTATATTCCAATAGAAGGAGACATCATTTTTGAGGAGATGGTGAAAAGGTTGGTAATGATCTGACAACTAGGAAATGAAGTGGTGAATTGACTAAAGTTTACCTTATAGGCTGTGGAGTTGTTTGATATTAGTGGGTGGAGGAATCTATAGGATTACTCTAAACTTATCAAGATCAACCTCAATACCATGGAGATAAATGATAAAACCTAAGAACTTACCAAAAAGAAAATAGAAGACACATTTTTTTGGGTTTAGTCAAATGTTATATTGGAGGAGATGAGAAAATATAATTTCAAGAATTGTCAAGTGATCTTGGTGAAGTTTAGATTTGCCAAGTAAGTCATGGCACATTGGTAGGTTACACCAAATTTATTTAGGCCAAAAGGCATGACTTGATAACAAAAATTCCCCCATGGGGTAATAAAGGTTGTCTTGTGTTGATCCTCAGGAGCAACTAGGATTTGATTATATCCAGAGAATCCATCCATAAGTGATAAAATCTCATGGCTAACCGTAAGATCAATAAGTTGGTCAATACTTGGCAATGAAAAGTTATCTTTTAGAAAAATGAGCTTTAAATCATTATAGTTAGTGTAAATGCAAATTCCCCCAGTCACTTTTATAGCAGGAATAATATTAGAAATCCATTACAAGTAGTCAATGGGTTGGATAAAGTTAATAAAAAGGGGGCATTAGAGCTCTTATTTAACAAAGAGAGTAATAGGAGGATGCATCTTGTGAAGCTTGTACTTAATATGTTTATCATCTTGATTGGTGACAATGTTATGGGTGATGATAGAGGGGTCAATACTAGGCATGTCATTGTAAGAACAAGCAAAGGCTTTGTTATGGTTATTAATAAAGGTGGCATAAGCAGCTTACTTAGAGGAATTTAAAGATTGGATAATCTTGAGGATGCGAGGGTTATTTTGAGAGGGTAGGTTCATGTCAATGGTTTATTCATTTAACATAGCTTGTGTTTTAGATGGGAGCAATCATTGGATATAGGAATCATCCACACCCATATATGTGAAAATTGTGTCATCATCTTGACATTGGATAGTGATAATAGTGGGAGAGTCTTCATCAATTATTTAAAAATGAAAAATAATAAGGGACCTTATTTCCTTACCCTAATGATAGGTTAGAGGCCCCAAATGGATGCCATTTATTGGAAAAACATAGGAGGTATAGATACCTCTAGTTTGGTAGGTGATGGTGGAGGAGAAGGTGGATAAGGAGAGACTGGTTCTTTGATAATAGGTAAATGGGAAGTCTTAATGAGTTTATCCAGTTCATCATATCCCACTCCATGCCTCCTTTTGGCATTTTCAATGGTGTTTCTAGTAGGATATTCAATAGGTGTATGGACACCTTATTCGTAATGACTCAAACCAAATCCTTGCCAGACACACCTATAGAGATAAGTGTGAGTGAATCTAGGGTTACTCAGGAAAGAGAAGTCATAGGTAAATAGTTGTGGCAAAGAAGATGGATTACTAACAATAGGAGCTTGATCAAGTCCCCCATATGTGAAATTAGTTCAAAGGTTAAGGGGCCATAAGGGATGACCATCCCAATATGGGGATCATAATTTGGGTGCATATAAATCCTTATATACTCTTGTGGACTATAGAACATGTCAATCATCAATAAATTATATTCACCAAGTGACAAACATTAAAAGGTCTCTTCCTTGGGATCCTTGTCAATAATTTATGTTGTTGATATCTATGTAACTTGGAGAGTAGAGCTTATGGAAGATTTAGAATTATCATGTAAGTAATATGATGTTTTTAATGGAATGAGAACATCATTGGGACTATAAGTCATGTTACATGTTTTAAATAGAGGTGGGCCAATAGGTATGACATATACTTGTCCATCATGTTCAAACCTGACATAGCAATGCAAAGTTGAGGGTACACATGCCATAGCATGTATCTAAGGTCATCCAAGTAGTATTTATATTGAAACTTTCCTTACACAACTTATAAGAGCTTAGTAATAGTGCAGGGACCTATACGGATATATAAGACAATAGTACGCATCATAGTCATTGTTGTATCATTAAAGGAGCAGACTATTGCATTAGTTTGAGACATGTAATTGTCAGGAAGGGCTAACTATGTATAGGCATAGGTGGAAATAATATTAATACTAGCTCCCCCATCAATCATAACTCTCTTGACATGAGTTTGATCAATATATGTGGTAGTAAAAAGGGTAGAATCATGATCTTCAAGGTGTTGAAGTGGAATTTCTAAATCACTAAAAGAAATTACGGAGACATAATTAAGGGAGCCAGCAAAATCTATTAGAATTTGGGGATCATCCAATTGTACCTCAATCACTTGAAAAACACTAATCAAAGCTTGATGATGTTGGGATGATTTTTGGATTAACTCATACAAAGACATTTTCACAAGAGTTTGGTGAAGTTGTTTCACCATTGAACTTTGAATAACATTTGGAGATGTTTTAGAAATGCCCAAGATGGAAATCTTAGGATTAGGAGGAGGTGTGTCTTTGGTGAAGGGATGGGTCCAAGGAGTAGTGACCTTTTCCTTGGCTTTATCTTTTTGGTTTTGTGACCGTGTGTCCACATTAACTATGTTGATTTGAAATGTCGGTGAAAAGGGTGGTAAAGGGGTTACATCAACATCTCTAGGTTTGAATATAGGTGGAATAGTAGGAGACACTGTGGATGCCAAAGATGGAATAATAAGAAGGTTAATGGTAGTATTATCGAAGAGAGTGTCGATATTGAAGTGTTATCAAATAACTACTATGAGAGCTTTATGACTCTCAATATCATTTCTAGGTGAATGATGATATAAACACACTTGTGTATCATTAAACCAAGATGGATTCATAAGAGGACTCTAAGGCTTAATGAGAGGAAGAGTTATTACAAAAGATTACAATAACTGATTTAGGAAAATATTTGAGAGCCTAAAAGTCCGCTTACTTGTTGTGCTAATAGGAGTGGACACCTTCTTTTATTTCAATTTTATAAAGGTAATTTTATGTGGTGCCTTATTTGGTAATGGTAGAGTTATATGTTTTGCTATCAATTTCTTAGTGTCAGATGTGAGAGGCTTGCCAAATGGCCAAGGTAGAAGTGGAGGTAACTTAACATTTTGTTTTTCTTGGTTAGGCAATATTCCAACTAAGGTAGAGGGATGTGGCCCCAAAATAGATGGTAAAGTTGAGGGTTGAAGAAGGAATTGGTGAGATCTAGGGAGCTTAACATTTTTATTTAATTTAGGTCATCAAAATCCAACTTGTGGTTGATGAGATAAATCTAATTTCACTTGTGGATGAATTAAATTAGAGATGGTGCATACACCTAAGGGTCTGATCTCCTTTAATGTAGAAAATTCATTTGAGGGTGAGGGTTTTGACATAGATGGATAAGCTTCAAGTGATTTTGGTGAAGAAACTCTAGTTTTATCAAAGACCTTACTATAAAGGGTAGTAAGAGGGTTGGCAGTAAATGTTGACATTCATTGTATTAGATAAGGAGTTTTTAGATGGTCCCAAAATGTTGCATGATTTAGCTTCATGGAGTCGAGAAATTCTAAAATTTTTACCAACTATGAGAAGGGTTTAGATGAAGTTGGTGTAGGCCTTACACTTATGTCTTTAGAAGGATAAGGTGTTTGGGAAAGAGGAAAATTGTTGGTTTTTGTTACTACAGGCCAAAGATGAGAAAGAACCACAACGGGGTTCTCTTCAATAGATATGGGAGAAGAGACATGGTCTGTCATGGGTGGAAGGGAGGTAGGTGAAGATGGTTCCTCAAGAGGGTAAAGCATATGTATTATGGCTCCCTCAACATGTGGGTGAGGCATGGGTAAATTATGATCCTCCATATGTAAAATAAGAGGTAAGAGTGGGGTAATTGAAGTAGGCACAATAGGGCTCTCATATATTATGGGAGTAGATAATATTGAATCCTCTAAGTGTAAAATGGAGTTGGTGGGGTACTACACTTTATAGGTGGAGGAGAGGTAGGTGAAGAAGGTTCCTTAAGATGGTATAATAAAAAAATTGTTCCCTTCAACATGTGGTTGAGGAAATAGGTAACGTGTGGTCTTTAATTGGTAAGAGGATAGGTAATATTGGTGCAAATAGAATTGGAATTAAAGGATCCTTAGGTGGTAAAAGAAGTGGTAAAGGAGGCTCTTCCTCTTGAGGGAGTGGAATGGGTGAAATATGCTCTTATACCTAAAGAAAAATAATGGGCAAGATAGATGTTACTGAATGTGGGGGAGGAGTCAATGAAATGGATATCTCCTACTAAGAGGAAGGTTAAACTAGAGGTAAAAGAAAGACCATATTAACCATATGGATATTATGATCACCTAAGTTAGTTGTAGACTGAATAATATTTTGATTGAGTACATGGTTTGGAAAAGGGTGATTGAACACATCCATACATTGATTAGGGGATGCATTAGGATTATCCAAGATTAGATTACATCTATCAATCATATATTGAACAATGTTCTTAAGTGTTTTATAGTTATTAGAATTATGGCCTTTAACTTGATGGTAATTGCAAAACTCATCTTCCTTGTACCAAGTTGGGATAGGATGGGAAGGGTCAAAATATATATGAGGTTTGATCTGAGGAAGGGTTATGACACCTTGTTGCAATAGTTACTCTAAGATGGATGTGTATGACTCCCCAATAGGAGTGTATTGTCTTTATTCATACCGTTGTTAGAATTCCTTGGTTAGATTTTAGAATTTGAAGAATTTTATTGGTTTATGGTTGTGGAAGAGGTTGAATTAATGACCACCATGTTGGTGGAACCTTTAGATTTTTGGTTAGAGGGAGAAGTTTTAGAGGAGTCATTTGATTTAGAATTGGGATTCTTACTACATAACTTGACTTTGCCTTCATGTATAGCACAAACCTTGAGTTTCTATGCCATTGTAAAGGCCTCATCAAATGTATGAAAATTTTGTACCCAGAGTGTGGACAAGATGTGCTTAGCACATGCCCTTGAGAAGAGCTCAACAAGCTTAGGTTGGGGTAAGGAGAAAGAGAGTTGACTGATCAAGCTTCTCCAATGAGTGACAAAATCTAAAATAGACTCATCATTGAATTGTCTGATAAAATAGAGGTTTATTATAGAAACTGTCTTAGAAATGTTAATAGAGAAATAGTCCAATAATATTTGTGTGATCTGGGTAAATGAGAAAAGGGAGTGTTGAGGTATAGATATATACCAATCCAAGGCAACACCTAAAAGAGACATAGGGAAAGTGTGAAATAATAATGCATCATCATGCCCTGTTAAATAACAAGCATGTCTAAATGCTCACATGTGTTATTATGGGTCATATTTACTCTAGAAATGAGTAAATTTAGGGAGTCATCATTGTCTTAGATAAGGGTGAATATGCACAAAAGGATGGATTGATTCATTGCATATCTGATCATAAGATAACACATTCTTTGAACCATAAATAGATGTCTCTAGATTAGATATCTTGTCCATCAACATCTTAATGAGGTCTAGAGGGGGATTAATTTGTGGAATACCTCCTAAGTTATAAGGAACTTGATAGGAAGTAGAGGTAGCATATAATATAGCTTGCTAAGGTTGTGTTGGGGCAACATAAGGATAATGAGTCATAGGTTCGGGTGCAGAAAGAAAAAGGGCTTGTCCCATTGGGTTGGAGACTATGCCTTAGTTGGTTGTTCTTATTGTGGGTTGGATTATTGGCATGGTTAGATAGGATGAAGGGTGAGTCATAACTCAAGTAATTATAGGTATGAGGGTAGATGTAATAGGTACCACTAAATTTTAGAATGGGGTGTGACTTGGTTGAACTAGTTGTGGTTGTGAAAGTAGGGAAGTTACACCAGGGTTTAGGTGGGATTGGGTAGTTAGAGATGCTACACTTTAAACATTATTTATATTTGGGTTACTCATTGAAGTGGTGGTTTAGGTAACCATGGGGAAAATAGTGAAGGCAACTAAAATTGAGGTTATCTCCATTAGAGAGGTTGGAATACCATAGATTGGGTCACCAAAAGAATTATGGGTTTGACTCATAACAAGGTAATGCTGAAAGGATACCACATTGTGATAAAAAAATTTAGCAAAATCTTGATCTCCCTCAAGCACAATAAGAATTTGGCTAGGGCTGGGAGTATACTCTGTATCTAAAGTATGTTCCATGATAGAATCAGAAGTGAGAGGGGAAGGTGGAAGTGGTTGCCTACTTGCATAATTGATAAGAATTTTGGATTGAGATCGTGTCAATACCATTCAAAAGGAAGTTTAAATAGTCTTACTACCCTATATTTGAAACATAATAAAAAAAACCAAGTTTGAGTGTAGGTAATTAGGCTATTTCAGCTTGTTGTTTTAAGCTGATAAAATTACATAGTCATTGATGTCAGTCATTTGACTAATGTCGATAGAAAATGTTTGTTGATGTTAGTGGTTTAACTGATGTTTTTAGGTAAAACCTACCAATGCTAGTAGGGTTAACTGATGTCGGTCACTGTGATATCCTGAGATATGGAAAATATACTATTTTAAGAAATTAGAGGTTGAAACTAGGTAAAATAGTGGTTGTAAAAGGTTTGTGTAAGAAGGAAGAACACTCAAAAAAATTGAGATAACTGGTTATACAAATTGAGTACTAAAAATAGTATTGATTTTTTGAATCAATAGGAAAATGTCCTTACTAACTCCAAAATACAAAAAGCAAAAACAGAACATATAACCAACAACTATTAAGTCCTAGAGATTGATTTTTAGTCTCATGTTAGCTTATGCCTTAATCAGATAGTGAGAAGGGAATTTGGTTATCAAAGGTACAAAAAAGTAATCTAGAGCTAGTTTTAGGTTAGTTTTAGTGCTCAAGAGGAAATTTGTGTTAGACCAAGTACATGGCTTGTTATAGTATCTTTCTCTCGACACTTCATGAACTTAAAGCTGAGCTAGGTTGTTTAGCTAAAATATACCTTTTGTCTAGAGTTTATACTCCACTAGAGAATGGAGTGGGTTCTCCCCTTGGTAGTGAAATCTAAGAAGGATAGTTAGGTAGGGTAAGGTGATCCACTAGGTGATGAAATCCTGATGGGCCTTTTTTTAGGTTAGTTTAGATGTTTATTTATGTGAATTTGATTTGGTTCTATAACATATGTGTACTAAAATTTATTCAAAATGCTTGTAATTAACTAGGTTTGTTAATATGTAACAATCAAACAATGAAATTCAATAATTTTTAAATGCAAATCTAAAATGTTTAGATTTGAATGAAAATAGAGATGAAATAGGAATAGAGTATGAATTTCACTATCCTAATGTGCATGAAAGAAGTAAAGAATATATTTTCTTTTTTTTGTAAAATAAAATGATAAATTGATTTTAGAGGCAAAGAGAAAAGAAAAAAAAGTTTAGTTTAATGCTTTTTAAATAAAAAATAAGATATATTTTTTTTGTTTTAAGGGAAAAGAGAAGGAGGAAGTGCAAGAAATGAATTTTTCACTATAATGCACCTATATGAATGTTTAAAATAATAAATGAACCCAAGAAAAACTCTAGGGTCCCACCGGGTGTGCCAAAAATGTTTCACTAAATTTTGTCTATTTCAAGTCTAAAGATATATAGAAAGAAGGATGGAGATAAGTGATTAGAATGAACTCGGATTGGTTTGTGTACTGTATCTGGATGTTGTGCAAACTCCTCTTTGGCTAGGGAGGACTACCTATGAGTAAGAAAGCACTACCACAAGATGTTTGTTAGTAGTTAAATGAGTGGGTTGCCAGGCTACACACTTGGTCTAGGAAGTGTGAAACTTCCTTAGAGATGATAGTCCACTTTTGAGAGATAAAAGAATAATAAATAACTAAATGAGAGATAAAGTGAGAGTGAAAGAGAGATTATATTATCATTATTAATAACCTATATGCAGTAAAGAGTGACATAGTATAGGTGATGTAATCTATTTGTATTTCACAAGTTATTTTGGTAGGTTTTAAAGAGGTTAGGAAACCCACAATCATCGACGTCGGTAGGGAAGTGATCGATATCAGTTATACTACCAAGGTCAATAGTGAGGTGACTGATGTTAGTTAGGTTACCAAGGTTGGTAGGGTAAATAATTGTCTAGGAGCTTGTAGAAGTCTTTTCTAGCTCTAGGAAATGGTTTGGATTAGGTCTAAGAGGTTGGGAGAGTTATGAGAGAGATTATGGTTTGGGTAGGTCTAGTCAAAGTTTTGGTGTATTAGGTTAAGGGGAAACAAGTGAGGAATATTTATAACTCCCTCACATGGGTTCAACTAGAATTGAATAAAGCAATGCATAGTAGATATAAAGTGATAGTATAATAAATTTTTAAAAGACCTATAGAATAAGTGATTTACTTAACTATGGTTACTAAATGATAAGTGCCAAAATAATGATGCCTATCAGGGAGTCTAAACTTAAATTATTAAATAGAGAGAACAAGTGGGTGTTTTTGGTCCTCAAGATCTTAGTTCTTGATTGTGATTGACTTACGCAAGATGATAGTAAGCTAGGATGTCAAAAATAGAATGTTGAGAGCTTGAATGTAAGTAAGAATAAAGTTTCTTGATTTATATTGACTTGAACATCAAGTTGGAGTTTGAATTATATTGTTGACATCAATGATCCCACTGATGTTGATCATGGGTTGACTGACATCAATGGCCCTAAAATAGGTAAAACTTACTATTTTTGGCTTTTTTCTATTGTTCTTCATGCTAAGTGTGACACCCATTATAAAAAAGGTAAAAATAAGAAGTTAGGAAGGAGGTAGTCGATTAGGGATTTAGTTTGGAAGTGGGAATAAGTCCTTGGTAGTTAGGATGAGGGGACCGGGTCTTGAAGTGAATCATCAGGTGAGAATTAGTCATAGGGTGAGGTGGCCAGGTAAGGTGGCAATAGGGGTTTTTAATTAACTTAATTAAGTATTTTAAATTAATTAAATGTATGAGGGGTAAAATTATGGGTTAGGGAGGTTAATTGTTATTATTGAAAATTAGGTTTAAAAGGGGTTTGGGCATACAAATTTAATGCACATTTGTGTGATGTAATTTTGATGTCTACACTTCAAAGCTAAATATTATTACCTTTCAACATGTCGTTGCCACCTCAGATATACCTAAGCAATCACATGTCCTGAATATGACTAAGTTACCTAGTTGGCTCAAAATCCAAACACATAACACATTTTGATTGCCTCATGGATTCTTATAATGCATCTTTGCATGATGACTCATCTATTTCTCACCACGTGGTGACCCTTAATTCATAGAAAGCTCTCAGGTGGCACCTTTTAATTTTAATACCTTGAATGGGGAATCCACTCTTGTGCCTATTTGAAAGGTATCTCTTAAGAGATACCTTGAAGGGTAAATCCACTATTGTACATGTTTGAAAGGTATCTCTTAGAAGATACCTTTAAGTTAGTGCAATGGCCTTCAAATATCACCCAGTAGTTCCTTTCATGTAAATAAAAATTCCACTTGTTCCTTGAAGGAGAAATCCACTCTTGTGCCCGTTTGAAAGGTATATCTTAGGAGATACCTTGAAGGGTAAATATACTCTTCTGCATGTTTTAAAGTTATCTCTTAGGAGATACCTTGAAGGTATTACAAGGGATTTCAAAATATCACCTATTAGTGCCTTCCATGTATAGGAAAATTTCACTTGTTCTTTGAAGGAGAAATCTAATGTTCTCCCTATTTGAAATGTATCTCCTAGGAGATACCTTAAAGGGGAAATCCACTCTTGTACATTTTTGAAATGTATATCCTAGAATATACATTTAAGGTATTACAAGTGACTTCAAAATACCACCTAGTAGTGACTTCTATGTAAAGAAAATTTCACTTGTTCCTTGAAGGAGAAATCCACTCTTGTACCTATTTGAAAGGTATCTCCCAGAAGATACCTTGAATGGTAAATCCACTCTTGTGTATGTTTTAAATGTATCTCATAAGAGATGCCTTGAAGGTATTATAAAGACCTTAAAAATGTCACCCATTAGTGCCTTTCATGTAAAGGAAAATTACACTTTTTCCTTGAAGGAAAAATCCACTCTTGTCCATGTTTGAAATGTATCTTCTAGGAGATAATTGAAGGGGAAATAAAATCTTACGAATATTTGGAAGGTATCTACTAGGAGATAAATTTAAGGTATTATAGGGGCCTTCAAAATATCACCTAGTAGTGCCTTCCATGGAAAGGAAAATTCAACATGTTCCTTGAAGGAGAAATCCACTATTGTGCCTACTTAAAAGGTATCTCCTAGGAGATACCTTGAAGGAGAAATCCACTCTTGGGCATGTTTAGATACCTTGAATAGGAAATAAAATATTTTTCATGTTTTAAAGGTATCTCCTAGGAGATGCCCTCAAGGCATCACAAGGGCCTTCAAAATATCACTCAGTAGTGCCTTCCATGTAAATAAAAATTGCACTTGTTCCTTAAATGAAAATCCCACTCTTGTCCCTATTTGAAATGTATTTCATAGGAGATACCTTGAAGGGGAAATACACTCTTGTAAATTTTTGAAATTTATCTCCTAGAATATACATTGAAGGTATTATAGTGGTCTTCAAAATACCACCCAATAGTTCCTTCTGTGTAAATAAAATTCTACTTGTTCCTTGAAGGAAAAATCCATTATTGTGGCTATTTGAAAGGTATCTCTTAGGAGATAACCGGAAGGGGAAATAAAATATTGTGAATTTTTGAAAGGTATATCCTAAGAGATAACTTTAAAGTATTATAAAGGCCTTCAAAATATCACCCAGTAGTGCCTTTCATGTAAAAGAAAATTTCACTTGTTCTTTGAAGGAGAAATCTTCTGTTGTGCCTGTTTGAAAGGTATCTCCTAAGAGATACCTTGAAGGGGAAATCCACTCTTGTGTATTTCTGAAGGGTATCTCCTAGGAGATATCTTGGAGGTATTACAAGGTCGTTTCAAAATATCACCCAATAGTGCCTTCCATGTAAAGGAAAATTGCACTTTTTCCTTGAAGGAAAAATCCACTCTTATCCCTATTTGAAATGTATCTCCTAATAGATACCTTGAAGGGTAAATCCACTCTTGTGTATGTTTGAAAGGTATCTCCTAGGATATACATTGAAAGCATTATAGTATCACCTAGTAGTGCCTTTTATGTAATGTAAAATTCCACTTGTTCCTTGAAGGAGAAATATACTCTTGTGTCTATTTGAAAGGTATCTCCTATGAGATTCCTTGAAGGATATACTTTGAAGGGTAAATCCAATCTTGTACATGTTTAGATACCTTGAAGGGTAAATCCACACTTGTGAATGTTTAAAAGGTATATCCTAGGATATACCTTGAAGGTATTACAAGGGTCTTGAAAATATCACCTAGTAATGCCTTCCATGTAAAGGAAAATTGTACTTGTTCCTTGAAGGAAAAATCCACTCTTATCCCTATTTTAAATGTATCTCCTAGGAGATACCTTAAAGGGGAAATAAACTATTGTCAATGTTTGATAGGTATATCATAGGAAATTCATTAAAGGTATTACAAGGGCCTTCAAAACATCACCCAGTAGTGCCTTCTATGTAAAGGAAAATTACACTGATTCCTTGAAGAAGAAGTCCACAAAAAGGACTTTAGGCTAAACAAATTAGGCTAAGATTTAATCATGGTTTAAAATAGAAATAATCTTTGACCAACCAAAAGATGATAAAATATCAATTTAACATTGAATCACAAAGACCCTAAGCATGTTCATTTCCAAATAAAATTCCATTGAACATAAAATATAGAAACATAAGCAAAAACTCATAGAAACATTAGGAGTAAAAACATGATCATCTAGATTATGTTAATTAATCCAAATGAGAGTCAATAATAATGTACAAAAAAAAATAGGCATTAATGATCTCCAAATTAGAAAATGTCACTTGGAAGTGAGCAAGTTTGGTTCCTGTAGACAATAAGAAATATTAAATTTAGGGCTCAGGAACATATAAAATCTTAAACCAAGTGACATAGATTAAAATTTTCAACACGATAAAATGATCGTGGCACAAAAAAATTCTAATGAAATAAATGTCTTGAGTAAATTATCTTAGGTGAATTATTTCATATTCCAAAGTGGTGATGACAAAAATAATGAAGGTTATTTGTAAAAAAGGATGAAGGGAAGTTTTAAAAGGTCTGTAGGGCACTTCTCATTGGGGAAAGGTCCCATGATAAAATTCCCAAAGGATAATTTGGAGAGCAAAGGGCCACTTCAAAAAGGTCAAAGGATAATTTTAAAAAGTTTGAAGGGTAATTTCAAAAATCTTGAAGGGTAATTTAAGAAGGACCAAAGGGCACTTCTTATTAGGGAAAGGACCCAAGACAAAAATCCTTAAGGGTAAGTCTAAAGGGCAAAGGGCCATTAAAAAAAATTTGAATGGTAATCATGGAGGGTAAAGGGACATTTCAAAAATTATAAAAGGCAATTTTGTATGTAAAGTGTCCTTGACAAAAACTTTTAAAGGGTAATTTGCATAAATCTCGAAGGATGTACCCTTGGGGTCATTGCTTCCATAAAATTGCATTGACAAGATTGATGTGGGAAATTATTTTAGGATTTTTATGCTGGAAAAAATGTGTGATGACAAAAGTATGAAGGTTAATTTGAAAGGGAAAAGTTCCTAGGACAAAATACCTTATGGTACTTTCAAAAATCCTAAAGGGTACTTTCAAAAAATTTGAAGAGTACTTTTGGAAAAAGTAATGTGGGGAAAATGTAGTGGGTAATTTTTTGTAGGAAAGATGTTGTAGAAAAAATGTCTTAAAGAATTCATAAATTAAATAAGTACTAAAGTAATTATCAAATAAAATACCCAAAAATATAAGTCTAAAATATAAAACCCAATAGTTAGAAACATAACACAAGGACTTTAGATTTAGATTAGATAACATGAATAATAAAAAGGATGAAGGGGGATCTCAAGACATAAAAGGGACCAAGCATGGATATTTACACTAAGGTTTGGTCATGTTAATAAATAATACTAAGCTTTAGCATAAAATTTAAACTAAGTTTGTAGCATATTTATATTTGGTTCTATGTAAAATCTAAATTAAGACTCCTACTGAATTTGAATTTGTCCATATGCAAGATTAGTTAAATGTTCTCTAGTTTATTTCATTTTATTTGATCTAAACTTGTAGATGTGATTATGATATATAATTATAGGTGTGAAACTTTAAATTATGTTTGGGTTATTATTTATTGTTTGATGTTCCCCTTCATATCCTAGACTACTTCATCTAAGGCATCCAGTAGTGGCTTCCATGTAAAATAAAATTGCACTTGTTCTTTAAAGGAGAAATACACTCTTTTACCTATTTGAAATGTATATCCTAGGAGATAAATCGAATGGGAAATCCACTCTTATTTATGTTTTAAAGGTATCTTATTTTATTTTACCTTTACAATAACTGCCATTGGCACAAGTTCACCTCTAGTTACCATATGCCCTCACCCTAGGCCTCCTAAGTTTTAAAACAATTACTTGAAAGATAGTTATCTAATCACCTCTCCCATAATTAATGATATATTCTCCACATTTCATGATTCACCATAAGGATCACCACAAATATATCATGAGTATCTCCTCAAGCGTGCATGTCACCTGTAACATTTATGGAGGTGCCCATTTACAAATTTTCCATGATGAGTTCACCTAGGGGCATCAAAGTATAAATACCCCTCTCATCACTTGGCCAAACACTTAAATGCATTGAGATTTTGATAAAATTAAGTAATTTTAGAGAGCATAAAGAGATAATATAGTTGATCCAGGAATTGTGAGAATTTATGACTAGAGATTGTTAATCCATTGCAATTAGTAAGGTAGAGAATGATTTTGAAGAAGAATTATTGATTGAGACTTCTACATTTTCATTGAGAGGGAATAAGCATTCAAGAAAACAAAGCACCCACTAGTTAGGTATATAGGGAGACCTCCCCCCTAAATATGTGGTATGTAATTCCTATGCTTCCACCCTTGCTTAGGTAAAGGAAAAAGTGACAAATGTCAAGAAGGTGGCAAAGGGTCATTATAGAGATCAAACATTGGTTACTGATTTAACATATGACATATTTAACCCTAAGCTACTCAAAAAACCCAAGAATTTGAGGGAGGGTGCCCACACTTGAATTCTCAAAAATATCTATATAGGGTAATATGAGTCATTTGAATATAGAATGTGGGGTTACATATTGGCCCAGTTCATGGTGCCCTATGTTCATCTATGTTTAGAAGTTATTTCCCTCTACATAGTGAGATATGATTTCATCACTGGCATAATTATGGTCAACACCCATTTGAGGTTGAAGATTAGTGTAGATGCAATCAAGGAGATTTTCTAGGTATCAAGTGACCCCAAAGCCAAAATATACTGCATAAAGAGCTTGTAACATGTCTAGGACACTTAGGTCCCCAAGAAAGTGAACATTTTTAACACTCTCCTCTAGAGAAACTATAAAGAGGTGCCTCTTCTACCCATCCCATAGAAAGATTCCCCATGAAGCACTTGAAGGAATCCCTATCCATGGCCTTCATCTTTAGGCTAGATTCAAATGCCAATGTAATCAATTTTTAACTAGGGGAAATCTTCCCCCTGATGATGATGAATAAAGGGGAGGTATTTAGGATAGATTTTGTAGATTCCATCATCATCACCATGAAGGATGAACCATAAAATTTTTCAATGTTTGGTACCTTTTGATACACTTCTTTTCTTTTTCATCTCATTCTATTCTAACATTCCTAGTTATTTTCAACATATCTCAGATTCAACTCCTCCAAGATGGGGACTTTCCCTAACATGGTGAACCTAGTCATAATAACCCACATGATGTCGATCACACATGACTACTACAAGGTCTCAGATAAATTATTGTCTTCGATCCTAATTGACCCCATCTAATTAAATATTATTTTTAGGATGATAGACACATAGTAGTCATTACTAACAGGAAGCAAGGTCCTTGTTAACTAGTTCTAGTGAACCCATTTTACATTCATTCAGGTGCACAAGTTCCACGGTGAGCCCTTCTAGCTTCCATGCCTACTAATAGTTAAGACTTTGGTCCTAGATTTGGCTCATCAACTCAATATATTAGACTCCATACATGAAATAGGTAAGAAGAATAAATGTCTATATTGTTGTCTCCCAAAAAATATCACTTATTTTTGGGACAACATTTGAACTATTTTGGTCCTATAGACCAAAATTGTCTCTTCCCTTTTCAAAATTTGTCCTGGGCATTCAAATTCCTCATTTTTCAAGCTTCTCAGAAATCTGCTGACTCTATAGGCTTGAATCTACAGACTCTATAGAACGAGAAATGTATACTCTCTACAGGCCAAGTTAAATGGGCTTTACAATTTGATTTATATAAATTCTTTGAAGGTTAGAGAAAACTACGGACTTGGTTTCTACGGACTCTGCAGGTAGGTTCATTTCTATAGGTTCAAAATCTTCTACAGATGGGTTCAATCAAAAGAATTAGTTTCTAACACTTAGTAATTTTTGGGATTAGTTCAACACCTTGGTTTAATTAAAAAATGTCCATCAATAAACATCTAAGAAAGGATCCAACCATTGAACCATTGAACCTTGAACCATTTTGGTTCAATGGGTTCAACAAGTTCAAAGGTTCAACGTCATCAGTAAGAGTTAAGTGCTTCATCAAGGTTCAAAGTTTAACTACTTCAAGGTTCAATGGCCTCAAAACACTTATCAAAGAGAAGAAGGCTTGAACCATTGAACCATTGAACCACTATGGTTCAAAGGTTCAATGGGTTCAAGGTTTAATAGGTTCAACGTGTTTTGTTTAACAAGGATTAAAAGGACTTAGCCAAATTAGAGTGAATGAACCATTGAACCATTAAACCAAAGCTTGGTTCAATGGTTGGTTCAATGCTTTGGTTCAATCAAATGGTTCACTTAGTTGGTTCATCAAACGGTTCATCAGCTTAGTTCAAAGCCTGGTTCATCCATTTGGTTTAATCAAGGGGTTCATCGGCTTGGTTCAAAGCTTGGTTCAATGGTCGGTTCAAAGGAATGGTTCAATGCAAAATTTTAAAAGAGCCTCCCAAAGTATAAGTGCCCTTGCGAAGGGTACTTGGTCGATAAAAGCACCCTTTAAAAGGGTCATTTTCAAGGAAGCCACAAAGGTAAGTTCTTTCAAAATTTTGTTTAAGGCAGCTGAAAGACAAATGGATTTCCTTTGGGAAAAAGAATAAGGCATAATTCTTTCAAAGTTTTGTCTAAAGGAATTCCTTCAGACAAAAAGACTGAAAGAATTTAGAAAGGGTATGGGAAGAAAGCCCTAAAGAGTTTCTCAAAGCTGAAGAACAAAGCAATATTCTCACAGACTTTTTGTCTGTGGAAATTTGTCCACGAACTTTTTGTCCATGAGAAAATGCTTGTAGAGAAAGCCTGGGGAAAATGCCTATGAAAAATCCTAGGGAAAATGTCTACAGAAAAAGTCTGCAGGAAAGCTTTAAAAGACTCCAAAGAAAAGGCTATCAAAGGACCCCAAAGGGCAGGTGCCCTTACAGGGGACTCTCAGCTGCCAAATTAAAGGACACTCCCTCAAAGTCGAAGGGTCACCTTCCTTTCGAGAGGATTCAAAATAGAAAAACTGAAGAAGGACCAATGGGTGACGTGCTCAAACATGTCAAATTCAAGAACAGTGAACTAGCCATTGAAAACATAGTGACATGCCTATGGAGGTCAAATTTGTGACAATGAAATAGCTGTTGATCCTTGTAAAGCATAGACCTAAATGCATTCAAAGGCTTTGAGGCTAAGATTAGTAGGAAGTGATTAAGGAGCAGAGCATCAAATTGAATCCAAGACCTGATTTAACTAACTAGAAAAGGAGGAACAATGAGGAAGGATCAGATCACTAGGTGGATATTGAAAGATGCAAAATTTCAATAGCATGACTTATTTCTTTGCATTGAGAAAAGCAAATGGGTAGATTCCCCTAAATTCTATCCTATCTTTTTAACAAATTTGAATGCAACATGATGTTTTATTATTCTTGAGTCCTTGAAGAGGCTATATAAGGGACTCTCTTTTATTGTAAATAGATCTCTCTCTGATAATCAGAAATAAAACTTTGCTGAAATTAAAAGGCATTACTGAGACTTTGAGCTCATATTGGTGATCATATTTTGTTATTGGAATAAGAAAGCAAGTGACTTTTCAGACTTTGTGCTGTGATATCTTTGTTGTTGGCAAAACTATTCTTATGTCTTTTTCCTTAATATTTTTTTTGTTCCTTTAATTCAACAAGTAAAATTAGTGAAAGTAGTCAGGAAGGTGTCTTGAAGTCAACTGTGGAGAGACTTTGTGCCCCCATAATTGCCTTTAGTGTGTTTTCTTTTCATTTGTATGGAAAGGACCTTGGGATGACTTTGTGCCCTCATTGCCCTTTGTATCTCACTTTTGGGCAATTTAGGTGGAGACTTTGTGCTACATCTTAATTTGCTGGTTACTATGTCCTTGGTTACATTTTTCATTTACTACCAATAGTATTCTTGTGATTTGTTGAATAGTACTTTTGAAACAAGAGGAGTGCTTTTTGTCATTTCCCTTGAGATTTCTCCTTTGATCTGCATGCATCATCTCTAGAAAAGAGACATGGATGGTTTGTCCTACCCTTGAGTATTATTTTATGTTTATATATATATATATATATATATATATATATATATATATATATAGGTAACCTCCCCTTGATGAGAGGAGAGATTAGTCCCCTTTTGATGTGGTAAACCTACACATTTGGATGACCAATCTTCCTACTTTGGCTGATCAGACCTATTTTGTTTATCAGTACGCTAATTGACAAAATATTCAACCAACAATTTTTGGCAACTCCATTGGGGACATAACTGATTATCATTATAACCCTTATCCATTACCGACTCTGTTACTTGTCTTACCCATTATCCATATATAGCCTTACCATCTTCTTCCACCTCCATTATTTTATCTAGTCTGTAAAACTAGAGCTGCTGGAAAAGAGTGCACAATTTAAAGGCTCAAGCTTTAAACTGAAACAAAGTCAATTCTTTTCCATTTTTATTTCACAATCTGGCATATTCAAGGTATACACAAAGCCAAAGGCTAAAGGTATTGTTGACCCTGTATTTGAGCTGGTACAGCAAAGTGATTTTGATCTATTTCCTTCATCATCTCATCTCTAACAAACCAAGAACTCTCTTCCTACTAAAGTCAAATCTCCATTGCCAAACGAAGTATCCACTTCTACTATTGATAAAGATCTACCAATAATTACTCCTTTGAGATTTGTTAATCCTCCTTTTCATAGTCATATAATGGCAGTTCAAGGCCCCTAGGGTAATGCTTTTGGTCCTCTCAATATAACTCTACCTCTACATGAGCTTCCACGTAGTTTAAGGAAGAATTTACCCAAATTCTATGGTGATGGGAAAGTTCATCTTGATGAACACATTGTAACCTTCAGCATAGCCTGTGGCATAATTGGAGTAGAATTTGAAGATGTAGTAGTCAGGCTATTTGTAGAAACATTACAAGGTGATGTTACAGATTGGTTTTATAATCTACAGGCTCAGTCAGTAACTGATTGGAATACCCTCAAAGCTAAGTTTGAAGCCAAATTCAAACTTGTATAAGATGCACATGCACTTTTGGCTCAACTTACATAGATGAAGAAAGAGCCTCATGAACTAATGAGAGACTTCATAGCCAAACTTGACAAATTGAGGAACAAAATTCCTATAATTGCTCGACCTACATCTGAGAATCTCAAATGCTTCTTCATTAATTCTTAGTTGCCTGAAGTCAATTTTCTTTTGAGATGTGCTAGTCAAATAGTTCTTGCTATAGCTCAACATTTGGCCACTGAGGTAGAAGATAATCTCATCTTAGCAGGAAAGATAAGAAGAGATCCAAATAGAAATAGACCTTCATTGTCTTCTAAATATGCATCTACAAGCACCACAGATCCAATGGTGTAAAAGTTGACAAATGAGTTACTTGCTCTTGAAAAGCACATAGCACAAGGAATGTCTTCTGCTCCTTCATACAAAGATATGCCAAGAAGGACATTCTTAAATCAATCATATTAGGTCAATGTTGCTAGGAATCAAGGGTAACAAAATCATCTTCCTCCCTCACAAGGGAAACTTGCCCTGGAAGCTCCTCCAACCAATTCAGCAATGGGATATCTTGAACCAGAATCAGAGTTCTCTTTTTAGTCTAAATTGAATCAAGAAAATGATGTTGATCTCTTTGAAGAAAATCAAGAAGAATTAGCTGGTGACTCCCACATTTGTTTCTTAAACTATCAGGATGAACCCAGAAGCAAAGGAGAAGCTTTTGATGGATCATATGCAGTGTTTACCAGGTCTAAGAACCAATCAGTCTAGCAAGCTGATAAAGGGAAGATAGAAGAGCAACCTCAACTACTAGTTATGATTGCTAAGCGTTGAACCACTCTGCCTTTTCAGTCAAAGGATCTAGTAATCACCCCAAAGGCAAATACATCAATTTCACCTTCACTTTCTACTTTAATTTTGCAAACCAACCCTCCTCCCATCCCTCTTAAAACTCAAAAGGTTGAAATACCTTCCTCTGTACCAAACATAATTTAGCCATTTGACATAATTGATCATGTCAAGAAGACAAAAATACAAATGTCTAAATTTGAATATTTGTAGCCTAATCCTGATCAATTGGATAAGCTGGTCCAATGTGTCAAGAACCAAACTATCCCTATAGGACAAAAAACTAAAAAGGTAACTCCTAATTCACCAAAGAACATGCCCATTCTGAATAATCTTTTCATTACTCCTCTAGCTATCTCTGGGAAAATAGAACCTTTCTATGTTTCCCTATTAATAAATGGTCACAAGCTGAGTAACTGTATTATAGACTCAGGTGCATCTGACAATGTCATGCCTACTAAAGTAGCTGAGTCTCTGGGTGTCACACTGACCAAGACATTTGGGAGATGTTTTTCCATGGAGAACAAACAAGTACCATTGCTGGGGCAAATCAAAGATGCTAAATTTGCATTTGCAACCTTTCTAGATAAGAGAATGAAGATGACTCTCTTGGTGGTTGACGTCCCAGCATCCTATGGCATTTTACTTATATGAAATTTTTGCAAGGACATGGGAGGATAACTAAGCATGGACCTATCTAAGGCAAGGATCCCTATACAAGGCATAATGAAGAGGTTATTTCTTGAAAAGGAGGCAAAATATGTGGTCAACCAAACATCAGCCCCTGAAGCTCAAATTATTTTTGAATCTTTAGGTATGGGTAACTAATTTCTATTTATAGATGAAGTGCATGAAACATCTAATATAATTCTTGAAAGTTTTAACTTAGAAATCAGTTCAACTAGAATAGCAGAAGAACTAGTAGGTTGCAATACAGATGAAGAAGGACCCTCCTTCTCTAATGAAGGAAAGTCTAAAGAAAAATTAGTATCTGATGAGGTATGGACTCTAGAGTTTGATAGTAACTGCTCCTCTACTAGTTCGAGAGCTGGGATTGTGTTGATATATCATCAACAAGATATGTTTCCTTCATCTTACAAATTACAATTTAGCAACACTAACAATACAGCTGAATATGAATCTCTATTTCTTGGAATGAAGGCTGCTCAAGAAAAAGGTATCAAGTTTCTTCATGCCAAAGGGGATGCTAAATTAGTGGTTTGTCAAGTGAGAAATCTATACCAAACCAAGAAATATTATGCCACTACTGTAACTTGGTTTGGGACCAAATTGAAAGCTTTGATGCTTTCAACATTTTTGCCATACCCAGAGAGTCTAATGATACAGTTGATGCACTTGTTGTTTCAAGAACTCTTTTAGTTCCTCACTTAGATTTCAAAGAAGATAGGTATACTATTGAGCTGGTCTATAGACCAAGCGTTCCTGACAATGCTAATCATTGGCAAATATTCAATGATGATCATCAAATCATTGCCTTCCTAGAATGAAAAGATAATTTTGAATAACTATGTTTTGAAGGTAGTGAACCTCAAAAGTATGAATCAACCTCTAAATCTAGTTCATATATAAATGAAAAATTCTTACAGTTGAAAGGAAATAAAATTCCCAAAGGCTTGGTTTCTCTTGAGAAACTATATGACAAGCATGATAGATTCATCAAACAACAACAAACATATTCAAGTTTATCTCAGGGATTTGATCAAGTAAATCTAACTACTAAAGAAAATCCCAAGATGGTTAACATTAATAAGTGATGCACCCCTAAAGAAATATTCAAGTTCACTACTTTACTCAATCAATACATGGATGTCTTAGCATATTCTTATGAAGACCTGAAGTCTGTCAGACCTGATGAAATCTGCCATGATATTCCTCTCAAGGCTGACTCAATGCCCTACAAGCAAAAATTTAGATAGTACAATTTAAAAATATCAGGTACTATTCTATCTAAGATACAAAAAATGTCAAATGCTAGAATCATTTTCCCAATCCATCATTCCACATGGATTGCAAACATAGTGCCTATAAGGAAGAAGAGTGGCAAAATTTGCATTTGTGTAGATTTCAAGAATATGATTTTGTCATCTTTGAAAGATAATTACCCTTTGCCAATTATAGATCAAGTGCTTCAAATAGTGATAGGTTTAGAGATATTATCAATGCTGGATGGCTTCTTAGGATATAATCAAGTTGAAGTTGGTGAAGCAAACCAACACAAGACTGCATTCACTACACCTTGATGTAAATTTACATATAGAAGAATGCCTTTTGGCTTGATAAATGTTGGTGCCACCTTTCAGAGAGCAATGGACCTAGCTTTAAAAGATGAGATAGGTAAATTCATAGTGGTATACCTTGATGACTTGACTATCTTTTCAAATCATCGATCTGATTGTATACACCACTTACAATAAGTGCTAGAGCACTGCCACCAAAATGGTATTTCATTGAACCCTAAGAAGTCTATTTTTGGAGTAACAAAGGGGAAACTCCTTGGACACATTGTGTCTAAATAAGGCATAAATATTGACTCAGATAGATTCAAGTCTATTCAAGAGCTTAATTTGCCTACAAGTAAGAATATTGTTTATTCTTTCTTCAAAAAGGTGAATTTATTATAGAGATTCATCCCCAAATTTGCTGAGAAGACTAGACACATTGTGAACATGATGAAAGGGAAGACCACCTTTAGCTAGACTAAAGAAGGCAAGTCATCATTTCAAGATATCAAGACTGCCATTGCCCATGCTCCTACCTTGGTTTGTCTAGATTTCAACAAAGATTTCATCATATATAGCTATGCTTCTAAACACACGCTTTTAACAATTCTTGTTTAACAAGACAAGGAAGGTATGGAATCTCCTATTTCTTTCATGACTTTCCCTCTCAAAACCCATGAGATGAAGTATTCAAATGTAGAGAAGCATGTTTATGCATTGGTTAAAGCAATCAAACATTTCTACTTTTATATCCTAAATTCACACACTGATACCTTAGTTCTTAACACCACAGTCAAGTCCATATTAACTCAAAAGGATTTTCACACAAAAAGAGGCAATTGGATTTCAAAGATCCAAGAGTTTGATCTAGACATCAAGCCAACAAAGCTGGTAAGGGGAAAAGGCCTATGCCAATTAATTGTTGACAATAAGCTAGAAGATACACAACATGAAGAAGCTAAAGTGCAAGATACACCAACAATCCTTTTTGTCTTCACTACCAATGAGTGGTATTTAGATATTGCTCATTTCTTTACTTATGGTAATGTCCTGCTCATTTGTCTTATAAATAAATGAGGACTATCAAGTTGAAAGCTACCAATTTTGTCCTTTGGGACAACGGCTTGTATAAGAGAAGAATAGATGGAGTATTCCTTTACTGTGTAGACAAGGAGAAACAAAGCCAACTTTTGAAATCTTTCCATAATATATCTTGTGGAGGACATTTTTTCTCTCTTGTGACTGCTCACAAGATTCTGTGAGCTAGGTATTACTGGCCAACTCTTTTCCAAGATGCACATAAGTGGGTGAGGGAATGTGAACTTTGCCAACAATTTGTTGGAAGACCCAAGTTGGCTGCCCTACCTCTCAAGCCAGTGATCATAGAGGAACCTTTCTAGCAATGGAGGATTGATTTTATTGGAACTATAAACCCATATTTAAGTGTTGGACATGATTATGTCATTACATCAACTAACTATTTAACCAAGTGGGTAGAAACAATCCCAACTAAGCATGCTACTTCAAAAGTTGTATGCAATTTCCTCAAGGAGAATATCATTTCTAGGTTGGAGTTCTAAACAAAATTGTTACTAATAATGCAGCTTATTTCACCTCCCAAGAGATTACATAATTCTATTTCCATTATGGAATTATACTCTCTCACTCTTCTGATTATTTTCCATAAGGGAATGGACAAGATGAATCTAACAATAAGAACCTAGTAACTATCATCAAGAAGCTAGCAGATGATAATCAAGGGACCTGGCATAAAGTATTAGTTGATGCTTTATGGGTAGATAGGATCACACCAAAGAGGGCAATTGGTATGTCTCCTTTTCAACTTCTTTATGGTATCAATGCTGAGATACCAACCACCTTAGAATTGCTAGCCTTGAAATTGGCAAAGGCAATTGAAGATCAGACATATGAAAGCTCTCTTGATAAGAGAGTCATGTGCCTGACTGAGCTGGATAAATAGAGAATCATGATGGTGGACTGAATTGCTACTCAACAAAGTCTAGTAAAGAAACTCTTTGACCAGAAGGCCAAAAATCATGATTTCTAGATTGGGGATCAAGTCTTGCTGTGGGATAAAAGGAGAGAACCAACAGGGATGCATGGAAAGTTTGACTCCCTTTAGAGAGGCCCATTTATAATTCATCAACATAATGGTGAAAATATCTTTTTGTTGAAATATCAAGATGGCACACTCTTTTCTCTAGCGCACAATGGGCAGCATCTGAAACACTTCAACTGTTGAAGTATCAGATTATTGCATATGTACATATGTATATTTGTATAGTTTTTAATTATATTTTGATTTGTTTGTTTCCTTTTTGATGCATTTCATTTCTGGGTAGCATGACTCCATAGCCCAATGGTACACATGAAGACATTGGAGATTCTAGATTCTACTCCCTTCAATTCTTTTTACAATTGATAGAAGTTCCCCAACTAGAGCTAGTTGTTGTCTCCCAAAAAATATCACTTATTTTTGGGACAACTTTTGAACTATTTTGGTCCTACATACCAAAATTGTCTCTTTCCTTTTCAAAAATTGTCTTGGGTATTTAAATTCCTTATTTTTCAAGCTTCTCAAAAATCTATAGACACTTCAGGCTTGAATCTATAGACTCTACAAGAAGAGAAATCTATAGACTCTATAGGCCAAGTTTAATGGGCTTTACAAGTTGATTTATATGGATTATTTCAAGGTTAGAGAAAACTACAGACTCAATTTCTATGGACTCTACAGGTAGGTTCATTTCTATAGGTTTAAAGGCTTCTACAGGTGGGTTCAATCAAAAGAATCAGTTTCCAACACTTGGTCATTTTTAGGATTGGTTTAGCATCTTGGTTCAATAAAAAATGTCCATCGGTAAACATCTAAGCAAGGATCCAACCATTGAACCATTGAATCGTTAAACCTTGAACCATTTTGGTTTAATGGGTTCAACAATTTCAAAGGTTCAACATCATCAGCAAGAGTTAAGTGCTTCATCAAGGTTTAAAGTTCAACCGATTCAAGGTTTAATGGCTTCAAAACACTTATAAAAGAGAAGAAGGCTTGAACCATTGAACCATTGAACCACTTTGGTTCAAAGGTTCAACGGGTTCAAGGTTCAATAGGTTCAACATGTTTTGTTCAATGAGGATCAAAAGGACTTAGCCAAATTAGAGGGAATGAACCATTGAACCATTGAACCAAAGCTTGATTCAACAGTTGGCTCAATGCTTTGGTTCAATCAAATGGTTCACTCAGTTGGTTCATCAAACAGTTCATCGGCTTGGTTCAAAGCTTGGTTCATCCATTTGGTTCAATCAAAGGGTTCATCAGCTTGGTTCAAAGCTTGGTTCAATGGTCGGTTCAAAGGAACAGTTCAATGCAAAATTTCAAAATAGCCTCTCAAAGGACAAGTGCCCTTGCAGAGGGCACTTGGTCGATAAAATCACCCTTCGAAAGGGTCATTTTCAAGGAAGCTATAAAGGTAAGTTCTTTTGGAATTTTGTTTAAGGAAACTAAAAGACAAATGGATTTCCTTCAAGAAAAAGACTAAGGCATAATTCTTTCAAACTTTTATTTGAAGGAATCCCTTCAGATAAAAGTCTGAAAGAATTTAGAAAGGCTACGAGAAGAAAGCCCAAAGGAGTTTCTCAAAGCCAAAGAACAAAGCAATATTCTCATAGACTTTTTGTTTGTAGAATTTTTGTCTATGGGAAAATGCCCACAGAGAAAGCTTAGGGAAAATGCCCACAAAAAAGCCCAGGGAAAATGTCTGTGAAAAAAGTCCATGGGAAAGCTCTAAAAGACTCCAAAGAAAAGGTTGTTGAAGGACCCCGAAGGGCAAGTGCCCTTACAAAGGACTCTTAGCTGCCAACTTAAAAGATACTCCCTCAAAGTCAAAGGGTCACCTTCCCTTTAGGAGGATGCAAAATAGGAAAACTAAAGAAGGACCAAGGGGTGACACACTCGAAGACATCAAATTCAAGAACAACAAATTAGCTGTTGAAAACGTAGTGACGTGCCCATGGATGTCAAAGTTGTGACACTGAAATAGCCATTGATCCTTGTAAAGCATGGACCCAAATTCATTCAAAGGCTTTAAGGCCAAGATCAGTAGGAAGTGATTAAGGAACAGAGCATCAAATTGAATCTAGGACCCAATTTAATTAACCAGAAAAGGAGGAATGATGAAGAAGGATCAAATCACCAAGTGGACATTGAAAGATGCAAACTTTCAATAATGTGACTTATTTCTCTACATTGAGAAAAGCAAATGGGTAGATGCCCCTAAATTCTAGCCTATCTTTTTAAAAAATTTCAATGCAACATGATGTGTTACTGTTCTTGAGTCCTTCTTGAAGAGGATATATAAGGGATTCTCTTTTATTGTAAACAGATCTCTCTCTGACAATCAGAAATAAAACTCTACCCAAATTGAAAGGCATTACTGAGACTTTGAGCTCAGATTGTTGATCATATTTTGTTATTGGAATAAGAAAGAAAGTGACTTTTTAGACTTTGTACTATGATATCTTTATTGTTGGGGAAACTATTCTTATGTCTTTTTCCTTAATATATTTTTTGTTCCTTTAATTCAACAAGTAGAATTAGTGAAAGTAGTCAGGAAGGTGTCTTGAAGTCAATTGTGGAGAGACTTTGTGCCCCCTTAATTGCCTTTAGTGTGTTTTCTTTTCATTTCTATGTAAAGGACCTTGGGATGACTTTGTGCCCTCATTGTCCTTCGTATCTCACATTTGGGCAATTTAGGTGGAGACTTTGTGCTACATCTCAATTTTTTGGTTACTACATCCTTGGTTACATTTTTCATTTAATTCTCGGAGTATTCTTGTGGTTTTCTAAATAGTACTACCGAAAGAAGAGGAGTGCTTTTTATCATTTCCCTTGAGATTTCTCCTTTTATCTGCACGCATCATCTCTGAAAAAAGAGAGATGGATGGTTTGTCCTCCCCTTGAGTATTATTTTTTGTTTATATATATATATATATATATATATATATATATATAGCATAACTATAGGGAACCTCCCCTTAATGAGAGGAGAGATTAGTCCACTTTTGATGTGGTAAACCTACACATTTGGATGAGCAATCTTCCTACTTTGACTGATTAGACCTATTATGTTTATCAGTACGCTAGTTGACAAAATATTCAACCAACATATATAATGTCCCCTTTGTAAGAGGAGGCATAATGGTAATAAAGGGGTAGTGGGGGCCCCTCATAGATAAACTTTAGATCTTGGCATGGACCAGATCGATGATAGCTACAGCTATGATCTAATCAAATACATAGCATCCTTAAAGATATCCAACCTACCTAATCATTAATCCCAACCATACCTTGATCAATGAAGGTCACCCATGAAGAACAACCTCTAAAATTATGTGGATGTATCCCAGATCTCATTAGATGTCAATAATTTTTGGGAATCCTTCTATGTTATTGTCCAAAATTATGACCCATCTAAGAAATTAATGAAGGTTCTAACAAAATAACTCAATCAAAGAGAATGGGGAGAAGAAAAAATAACCACATATGTAAAATATAGGTGGGAGATCGACAAGATATACTCCAATTTTATTGATGAAGCCAACAAAAAATTTAAAAATATCTAGGATGAACATCATCTAAAGGAGGGCCTAAAAGAAGGAGGATTATCTCTTAAGATAGTAATAAGAGAAGAAAGAGAAGGATAAGAAGAAGAATACATGCTTATGCAAGAGGTAGTGGGCATGCCTTAGACAAAGGAAACAAACCTACAACAATAATAAGCCTCTCTAGGCTAATTTGTGGATGGGTCATCATAGTAAAAGAAACTTGTGGCACCAATGTCTTACCCCCAAATGAAAACCCCCCAAAATAAAATTCACTTCTCACAACCCTTATTTCCACTTATATCTCTCTTTTTAGCTCCACATCTCCCTCTACTATCTCACCTCAGGTTATGACACTTCCATTATCCAACTAGATACTTCCCTTTCCCCACTCTTCTCTTCATCTTCCCATACTACCACTGAGATCAAAAGACTTTCCTCCATGATCTCAATCTCCTCCCTTGCACCTTTACCTACTCTACCCTCTTCATCTTCATCATCTCCCATCATGGCACAATCACCCTCCACCCTCATTCATGGACTCCCACCTTTCTTTATTTCCTTCCACCTTCACCCTTAATCCACTCACCTCTAGAATAATAACATCTATTTCTCTATATCAATAACTAACCATTCCATTCATGTTTCCATAATGACTCCCCTTCATAGGGGAAAGCATTCAGTTGCTAGAGTAGTATCATAAGTAGATGGACATAGAAAGAAGAGCCTAAGAGGCTCAAATGGAGAAGAAGAGGGGAAAGTAGGACAAGGCCCTAGTGGTGACTCATATGTGGTCATTTTATGACCCTACACATCATCCATCATGATTGTACACTTAGATCCTTGAGTATTCAAGCCCCAAGATCATATACAATTAGGGGATAATACAATTCTAGTCAACCTTAGTCTTAGATATGATAGACCCATTGATAGGGTCAAGAAAATAAAGGAAACGTATAAGTTTGTAAATATAGACTACATCAAATTAACCTGATAGCTAGAGAAGACCAAGCTATAACTCATCAAGGTGAAGGCTATGATCAACCACCTTAATGTTAAGGATAAAGCCAAAGATCCAGAGCTTAATAAAGTGACATCTAACCTTTAGAGCTACAATTATAATGAAAACTTTTAGGTGAAAGCCAATCTATGAATGGTCACATAATCATAGCTATGAAGTAAGGAAGATGAACTTGCATGGACCAATCAAAATCTCAAGGATTCTAATCAGGTGTATCTCGAATTGAAATAGTAGGCCTAATAGGAATACTCAATCAAGGACTAGGAAATTAAGAAGCTAAATAATGACCTTGACACCTACCCACAGACCACTAAGATCCTCCTTATGGTTCAATAGCTATATGTTTCTTACTAGGGGAAGATCAATGGTGTGGACATAAAATTGAAGCTAACACTTCATTTCATCATTAATTCATAGAGGATAAGCTCTTAGGTAAGCATAACTATTGACCAGGTGATCACCTTCATGTTCCCTAAAGTTCAAAATTGACATCTCTTCATCCAAAATATCTACAAAACTTTAGATGAGATGTTATAGGCAGTAGACATGGTCGATTGAAGGAAAGTGGTGATAAAGCTCAATGAATTCTTAAGATACAATAAGGTAGCCACCAAGTTCAAGGCATTCGTTAATGCCTTGGAAAATGTAGTCCAAGATAGGTAGGGTAACATTGAACATCTAGTCTAATTGGGACTCCCCTCTCCATTCTTAGTGAATAATAGTGTCCTCCCTAAGGACCAAATTAAATCACTAATGTAATAAAAATAAAATGACTAGATTATGTTCACAACTTTCTATCAATCACCTAGTGCTTCTAAAGTAGATAATATATTATACCCACTCATCCATCTAGAATTCTAAATACTAGCGATAGTTCAAGACCTAGGGAGAATCTCCCTTAAGGAGATTATTGATATAAATAAAACCTTTGAGGATCTTAATAAGAAGGCCAAACCCAAGTAGGAAGAGTGGGCACCTTTACATGTAGCCCTTCAAAAGTAGTAAGTTTTCAGGCATTCCGTTATTTTTTAATGTTTTCCTTGACTGGTCTACTACTAAAGTATTTGGGTTCTCTTGCCCATAGGAGGAAAACACTATGATTTACCAGTAATTATGGATTGAAATCCACCATGTGTTATCTTAAAGTAGTTCTTATTCATCTTCAAACTTGCTCAATACATCCAATAGTTTTGCTTTCAACCTATCCCTTTTTAGAATCCCTTTTGAAAATTTTACCTAGGTATTGAAACCCTTTTGGTTCCTCCATGTGGCATCCAAGTGCTCATCTAGCTCAAGGAGGCTCTAGGTTCACCTTGAGATAGTGCTATCTCAACACGTGGTAATCCAATCCTACTCAAAGCTTGTCCCTTTTGGGTTAGTCATCTAAAAATCACCATTGGTTAAAGGTAAAGAGGATTCTCATTTATAATCAAATAATAGAATAATCTCTATAGATTAACATGTGGTGCTACTATGGTCCTCTTAAGCATCATGATCATGATATGAATAGATCATTTGTACCATATCTAGGATTAGAAGGCTAATTGCACTCATAAACCTGAGTCTTTTACTCTATTGTAATGATATCATCATAAGTAAAAGTGCAAATATTTCTAGTTGTCTCCCATTTAGATATTTCTTCACTTATATATTTTGAGTTCATCCCTTTTGGAAGGGGTTGGTTATCATTTACTTGTATTTTCTCTTTTTTTAAACAACCATTGGTAATAGAGTAGGAATAGCAGTAGTTAACATTTTCCATTATATGACCTTAATATTTACCTCTCTTGTGTGTGATTAGACATTTTGTATGTGCCCTTGTGGCCTTCTATATTCTATTCTCTACCTATAATGAAGATGTGGTGTTTTATGTTATTTTGAATGGAAAGTTATCTCTACTTTTTATTTCTTTTATTTTGATTTTATAACATTGATCTTTGCTTGTATTATAGATCTTAATTCATGCTTTATGATCCTTTATGTTCTATAGTATTTAAGGATTCTATTTATTTTATGAAATTATAGGCTAATCCTTTAATTCTCTCAGTGCATCACCTTAGTTTTATTTCAGTATTATTTACATTTCTTTCTTCTCCCTTTTCATTACCCAAACTTAAATGAAGAGCTAGCTTATAAAGTCTTGGAGGTTGCTTTATAAACTTTAATTTGATCCCATACCTGTAAAGCTTTTTCATTTTATGTAAAGGAAAATTCCACTTACTCTTTGAAGGATAAATCCACTCTCGACCCTATTTGAAATGTATCTCGTAGGAGATACCTTGAAGGGGAAATCCACTCTTTTGCATGTTTAAAAGGTATCTCATAAGAGATATATTGAAGGTAGTATAGGTCCTTCAAAATATCACCCAGTAGTAATTTCTATGTAAAGGAAAATTCCACTTGTTTCTAAAAGGAGAAATCCACTCTTGTGCCTGTTTGAAAGGTGTCTCTTAGGAGATAACTTGAAGGGAAAATCTACTCTTTTGCATGTTTGAAATGTATCTCCTAGGAGATACCTTGAAGGAATTACAATTTCCTTGAAAATATCACCCAATAGTTCCATAAAGGAGATTGCATTTGTTCACCACTTGTTTATACAATGACTAGTACTACCTTTCATGTAAATTAAAATTCCACTTGTTCCTTGAAGGAGAAATCCACTCTTGTGCCTATTTGAAAGGTATCTCCTATGAGATATATTGAAGTGGAAATCCATTCTTTTACATGTTTGAAAGGTATCTCCTAAGAGATATTTTAAAGAGATTACAAGGGCCTTTAAAACATCACCTAGTAGTACCTTTCATGTAAAGGAAAATTTCCGTTTTTCCTTGAAGGAGAAATCAACTCTTATCCCCACTCTTATCCCTATTTGAAATATATCTCATAGGAGATACCTTGAAGGTAAAATCCACTCTTGTGCATGTTTTAAAGGTATATCTTAGGAGATACATTGAAGCTATTATATGGGCCTTCAAAATATCACCTAGTAGTGCCTTCCATGTAAAGGAAAATTATACTTATTCCTTGAAGGAGAAATCCACAAAATGGACTTTAGGATAAACAAATTAGGCTAATATTTAAACATGATTTAAAATAGATCCAACTAATATTTAACAAACCAAAAGCTAATAAAATATCAATTTAATATTAAAGCATAAAGACCTTAAGCATGTTCATTTCTAAATAAAATTCCATTGAACCTATAATATAGAAACTCAAGAAACAATTCACATCAATATTGGAAGGGGTAAAACCATGATCATCTAAAAACATGTCCATTAATCCAAATGAGAGTCAGGAATAATGTACAACTAAAATAGGCATGGGTGATCTCTAAATTGGAAAATGTCATTTGGTAGTAAGCAAGTTTGGTTCCAATAGATGATAAGAAATATTAAAGTTAGGGCTTAAGAACATATAAAAGATTAAACCAAGTGACATAGAATAAAATTTTCAACATGATAAAATGATCATGACATAAAACAAGGCTAATGAAATTAATGTCTTAGGGGAATTATCTTGGGTGAATTATTTCTTAGGCCAAAGCAGTGATAACAAAAAATCCTGAAGTGTCTTTGAAAAAAAGTCCAAAGGTCATTTTCAAACGGTCCAAAGGGAACTTATCATTGAATAAAGGCCCATGACAAAAGTCCTGAAGGGTAAGTCTAGAGAGCAAAGGTCCATTCCAAAAAGGCTGAAGAGTAATTTGAAAAATCCTAAAGGGTACTTAAAAAAAACTTGAAGGGTACTTTCAAAAATACTAAAGAGTACTTTTATAATGTCTAAAGGGCACTTATCATTGGGGAAAGGGCCCAGGACAAAAGTCTTGAAGGGTAAGTCTAGAGAGCAAAGGGTCATTCCAAAAATACAAAAGGATAATCACAGAGTGAAGAAGGCCATTTTGAAAAGGATAAAAGGAAATTATATAGGGCATGTTTACTTGCCAAAACTTAAAAATGGTAACTTACACAAATCTTGAAGGGTATGTTCCCCTCGGATCATTATTTTGGAAAAATTACATTAGCAAAATTGCTATAGGGAATTATTTCAAGATTTTTGCATTAGACAAAATATCCAATGACAAAATTATGAATGGTAATTTTGAAAGGGTAAAGTGCCTAGGAAAAAAGGCTAAAGGGTCTTTACAAAAAATCCCTTAGGTTACTTTCAAAAATCCTAAAGGGTACTTATAAAAATCCTGAAGAGTACTTTTGGCAAAATTGCTATGTAGAAAATGTATCAGGAAATTTGTTGCAAGAAATATGTTATGGATAAAATGTCTAAAGTAATTCCCAAATTACATAAGTTTCTAAGGAATTCCTAAACAAAAACCCAAAAAATATAAGTCTAAAATATAAAACCCAAGAATTAGAAACATAACAAAAGGACTTTATGTTTACATTAGACCACATGAATAATAGAAGGGACAAAGGGGGGTCTTGGGACATAGAAGGGACCAAGAATGGATCTTTAGACTAAGGTTTGGTCATGTTAATAAATACTACTAAGACTTATCATAAAATTTGAAATAATTATGTCATATTTATATTTGGTTCCACATAAAATATAAATAAAGGCTCTTACAAAATTTGAATTTGTACCTATGCAATATTTGTTGAAGGTTAGCTAGTGTAATTTGTTTTTTTTTTTACATTTGTAGATGTGATTATATTATCTTCTTATAAGGGTGAAACTTTAATGTTATTTTGGGTTCTTATTTGATATTTGATGTGCCCCATCATATCCTTGACTACTTCATCTAAGGCATTTAGTAGTGCCTTCCCTGTAAAGAAAAATTTCACTTGTTCTTTAAAGGATAAATATACTCTTGTCCCTATTTGAAATGTATTTCCTATTAGATACCTTGAAGGGGAAATACACTCCTATTTACACAAATCATTTAGAACATTTGCTTGCACAAAATGTTTAATGTGAAAACTCTAAAAAATAATGTCTAAAGACCAAAAGTATTTAATAAAAATTTTGAAGACCAAAATCCATCAGAAAAAAGTTTGAACAAAAAACCCAAAGACCAAAATATAATAATAGGTCTTGATCAAAATGTCCAAAAACCAAATCCCAAATACATTTATTTTGAATAAAACTAAGTCCTTGAAGGGTCCTTTAAGTTATCACCCAATAATGCCTCTAGGGTCAAGCAAAATTCCACTCATGTGCATGTTTAGGGTGTCTCCTAGGAGATACTTTCAACATTCCCATCAGTGTATGACAATGCCTTTAGAAGTATATCCTAGGAGATTCCTTTAAATTATCTCCTTAAGGGTAACATGAATTTATATTAATGGGTGAATTTAAATTATCTCCTTTATAAATATTCACTCTGAAAAGCTTCCAAAATAAGGGGAAGGGTAGAGAAAAAAAGAAAGTCCCTATGATCTCAATATTTTCCTTTTCAGATGGATTCTCTATGGAAAACTATTTTTAGAACCAATTTTTATTGCGAATAGGTGTTTCACACACATAGATAAACATAGTCAAGTAATTTGGGAAAGTTTGATATATGAACACTCACAGATTTAGGCCAAAGGTTGCTCTTAGAAGATAACTTGAAGGAGAAATCCACTATTGTGCTTGTTTTAAAGGTAACTCAATGAACCCTTTATACACCTTAATAACACTAAGAAAATTTGATGAGTAAGTTATCCTTTTCATAATGGATGTGCTTGGTGAAGTTTGATGAGTGGTGTATCAACCTTCTCTTTCTTGAGTTCTCATTATTCATTTTTTGGCTAAGTCTTGGTCCCTTTTGTTGATGATGCATTTCATCATGATACTCCTTAGGAAATAAGGGAGTTATTATTTAAAGTAAAGGTGTGCCATTGGTCAAGGGAAGTGGGCCCCATTTCTAACAATAATTCTAGAGCTAGTTAATAGGGAGAAATGTGTCACCATAGTTCTTCTTTTAAGCATCAATAGTATCTACTAAGAGATTCCTTCATGGGTAACTTGAAGGTATCTCCTAGGAGATGCCTTGAAGATATTACAAACCTTAATAATAGTTGGCAAGTTCAATCTTGAGGATTGCAATAGGAGACTCCTTGGAGGGACTTTTAATACCTTCATGGGTAACTGAAAGGTATCTCTTAAGAGATACCTTAAAGATATTAAAAGGAACATCAAGGTAAAGGAAAATTTTAGAGGTACAATAATGTAATTATTTGGATTTGAAACTATTAAAATAATAGGGAAAATTGTTAAATTGAGTTGAGATGGAAAGAGCATGTGTGTAGGATGACCTAAAATTTGCACTCTCCTAAGTATTAGAAGGTCCTTAAAGTTATCAAGTTATCAACCAGTAGTGATTTTAAGGTGAAGTAAATTTATACTAGAAGATACATTCAATGTCCCTTTTAATGTATGACAACACCCTTTGAGGTGTCCATAATGATATTCCTTTAAGGGCCTTGAAGTACACTTGTAATACCATCATTGTTAACTTGAAGGTATCTCCTATGAGATGTCTTATAATAAAAATTTACTCTTGTGCATGATGAAAAGGTGTCTCCTAGGAGATACCTTGAAGGTACCTATTGATGAGCATTTTGAAACCTATTACAAACATACTTCCCCTCATCATTCTCCTTTGAAACAAATGTTTTTGGATTCCTTTGCCCATTAAATTATATTGGATGGTGCACATAATTTATTTTTGGTTTGGTCATACATTATTAGTTTAAGTGTGAGTTAATGTATATATTATGAATATTTAATATGTATTTTGTATTTTAGTTTAGAATTAACATTTTTTATATATATTTAATACTTCTTAATCACAAAAACATTACATGAACCAATGAAATATGCAAATTGTATTTCATGAAAGATCAATATTTAAATAATTTTAATTGCTTTGTAGAATGTCTTTGGCAAAAAAAGGAATTCCCACACTTAAAAGGTAGAAGAAGGCCTCAATCGAAGAGAATTTAGATAAAAGGTAGAAGAAGGACTCACTCTAAGATAATTTTGATAGAGTACCATTTAAACTACCAAAACTAAAATTAAATGTACATCAACATCTTCCATTTTATGGTGGTAAAAAAATTCCTCTCACTGATTGATATTTTGAAATGTTAATCCACCAAAAGTGCATGTAGATATATACTTATTTAATGCTACATCGGGAAAAGAATATCCTTTGATTGGAATAATCATTGCATGTGATAAGAATGAACTTGAATATTCCCTTAAATTCCAATTGGAAGTATAGAATGGATAAGAGGGAATTATCCATTGAGCTACATCTAATTTCAATAAATTTATACCCACTAAAATGGAATTGATAAAAAAATATTTTTTCTCTTTCTTATGAAACATTTGGGTTTCATTGGAATAGCTATGACAACCTTCAAATGTATAGGTTGATATATAGAGATAATTTGGTCATTAAAATACAAAATATGTTGAAATAAAATACATGAACAAGGGGTAACAACTTATTTTACTTTCCAAAATGAAAGCATGTATTTAAAATACCCTACAATCATGATTAAAAAAAACATTGAATAAAAAAAGACAAGGGAAACATATTTATATGCATATTTTAAAGAGGCCATACAAGTACTCACACCAGAAGATAAAAATGAGATCAAATGTCATGTCCCCTTTTTAGTTGACATGTGCAGAGTAGATGATTAGCCTATTATGCGACCCTCGTAGGCTGATGAGAGGGATAGAGGGTCTTGATGGAGCTGGGCTTGGCTTTCGTTTGGGCTCTTTCGGACATGAATTAAGGGAGATATTAATATTTGATTGATTTAATCAAATATTAATTATTTGGTCCAATTTTAATTAATTATTAATTATTAATTATTGGGTCTAATTTTAGGATCCTAATTCTAATTTAAGAATTGGTCTAATTTTAAGACCCTAATTCTAATTTAAGAATTGGTCTAATTTTAAGACCCTAGTTCTAAATTAAGGAAGCCCCAGTCTAATTTAAGGGAATCTAATTTTAGCAAGCACACCTTTGGAGGTGTATAAGAATCTCTCATGGGAGAGAGTTTGTATTCATGATTATTTTTGATATTGATTCTTGTTAAGAAATTCTTCTGTGAAGACTGAGCCAAGGGTTCCAAGATTCCAATTGCATTGAAGAATGTCAACTCTTCATTGTGTGCGATTCAGAGGTTGTGAAAGATCAGCCGATCTATTGCCAAATTGAGAGATAACTTCAACCAAAAGTTATCATAGTATTACAGGTATTTGAGAGATAACTTCACTCAAAAGCTATCACAAGGGTTTATAGGTATTTTCATTATTTTTGGGTTTTGATTCAAGAATTATCCAGATATAGATCTTTTGTATTAGCCCATAATTCTACAGATTAGGATTAAGCAGACAGGTTGTGCTATATCAGCGGCCGTACGAATTCTATACAGATCCGTGAAAATCCGTACGCATCAACAGAAAGTTTAGGTACCGACATCAGCAAACAGATACTTATAGAGACCGGCATCGGTCGACATACAGCTGACATCGGCAAGATAATGACTACAGATCGACCGACGATGGCAGTATAACTGACGTCGGTGACTGTGTTTTTTCACAATAGGCTGAGACGAACCAGATTCAGAATTCTTTCCCAATTTGTGGAATATTCAAGCTATTCAAGCTGTACTTTTCAATATTCTTTGTATACTTGATAGAGGATCTCTATTGTAAGCTTATGAGCAAATAAATAAGAGTTTATACTGTGATTTATTTATCTAATTGAAGATATTTTGTAGAAATTCAGATAAGCAATTTAGAGCTTTGTTTTGATATTCGAAGGGATATTATAGTGGTATCAGAGCTTTTGACGTTTTATATTCCCTATTAGAAGGGGACATTACAGTGGTATCAGAGCTAAATCCTGCCATCCTGAGGGTTTGAAAATCTTATGCAGCCACAAGAGTTAGGACCACACAAGTATAACACACGCAGTAGAGCTTTGCTTGAAGGTACCTAGTTGTTAGAACAATAGCGGATTATCATGAGTGACAGACGTGAGGGTAGCCCACCCAGGGGCCATTGACATAATGATGATCCAGGTACCAGAGAAACCTAATGTGAGATGACTCAGGCATTACAGGCACTAACTACCATGATAAGGAGGATGAACCCACCTGATAGACAGAATGGGGATCAAGGTGATAACAGAGATGTTATGATTAATTAGAGACCCCGATCAGCCCACTCCAGAATAGTGGATAGACCTACACGTCCTACGTTTGTGCAAGTAGAACCAAAAGTTCCAACAGAGGAGGAAGCAGGAGATTCCTCATTTTTAGATGTTTACCTAGCTATAGATGATGAGTGGAACTTATTACCTCCTCATGTTGAGGAGAGGATGACCTTTGATCATTTTGTTAATCTGAGGAGAGAGCACTATAGATTGGCTAGATAGGACAGGAGACCTAGACATCAGAACAATGATCTTAAGCATGCTACAAGCAGGCTCACACTTGCGATGTTTGACGGAAGTGGTAAGGTCACAGCACAGGCTTGGATTAGTAAGTTGGACACCTTTCTCACATTGTGTCCGATGGCTGAGGAAGATGCTATCAGATATGCGACACTACATCTTGAGGGAGTAGCTCACGATTGGTGGCACCACGGGATGGTGACACTCCATCATGATCAGATCACTTCTTATCAAGAGTTTATGGACAGGCTGGTAGAGCATTTTGATAGGAGGGATCCAGAGTCCTATTTCTGAGAGTTGGCACAGTTGCGCCAAAGCGGCAGTCTAGAGTCTTACATTGGTGACTTCCAGAAGTTATCAGTCATGGTTCCTGACATTTTAGAGAGGTGACTAGTAGTACTCTTCATGGAGGGATTGACAGAACCATTGAGAGGTTGGATCAAAGGCTTTGATCCTCCTTCATTATAGGAAGCTATGAAGAAGGCGCACAGTATGGAGATGGTAGCCCCATCAAGTAGATCTAACTCCAGAGGTACTTCTTCATCTAGAGACCATAAGCACTCTAATGGGGATACAGAGAGACCGAATTTTAACATAGATAAATCCAGGGTTAAAAATGATTCAAAGGCCAATCCAGCAACACCACCTTTGGATCGTGAGGTGCTTAATGATCTATGCAGGAAGAAGCTTTGCTTCTACTACAAAGGTCCATATGATAGCCATCATGATTGCCCTTTGAGGCCTAAGGGCAAAGCAAATCGTGTGATGTGGGCATATTATGAGGATGCAAAATCAGAAAATTATGAACAGTAGGATAGTTCTGAGGAGGCAGAGGCTTCAGAGCCAAAGGCAGAGGCAGATTTAGAGCTTCATATACAGGAGGCACGCCTATCCAGCATTCAGTCGGATGAGTCATTTAGACTCCGTGGAGTTTTGGCAAGGCAGAAGGTCACCACCCTTCTTGATATAGGAGCCACACATAATTTCATAGATGCTAGATTTGTGGAGAAGTGTGGACTCACTACCGAAGATTTTGAGGGCATTAGAGTTAAGGTAGCCGATGGTCACACTCTTAGGTGTGAGCATATGATTAGAGACCTCCCATTGCATTTAAACAACTATGAGTTCAAGGCTAATTATTATGTAGTGAACATGGGGGACATAGAATTAGTCTTGGGTATGAAGTGGCTTCATTCATTTGAGGAAGTTACTCTTCGTCTCAAAGACATGGAGGTTCATTTTGAGGTTGATGGGAAAACACATATTCTTAAGGCAATACGGGGCAGCAGCTTCAAACATATGTTTTTTCATCAGATGGAGATGCCTATACTACATGACATGATCGAGTGCGATGACGAGTGCACATTGGCACCAACACAGGAGAGATATGAGGATGAGCTTTGTCTTGAGGTGAGTCTAGTTCAAGAGTTAGCACATGTGGTAGAGTCTCAGCTTCCTTTTATAGGTGGGTCACATGTTGATGACGATATGCATACAGGAGACAGAGGTGATGTGATGCCATTAGATGAGAGTCGTGATGGATAAGGCCTGGGGTTTGTGTTGGTTGATAGCACTATAGATCGAGACTTCATTTGGGATCCAGGTGGATTGATTGGTCTATCATTCAGTGATTGCTTGAGGGCAAGCAATTTCAGGAGGGGCGGATTGTCATGTCCCCTTTTTAGTTGACATGTGCAGAGTAGATGATTAGCCTATTATGCGACCCTCATAAGCTGATGAGAGGGATAGAGGGTCTTGATGGAGCTGGGCTTGGATTTTGTTTGGGCTCTTTCGGACATGAATTAAGGGAGATATTAATATTTGATTGATTTAATCAAATATTAATTATTTGGTCCAATTTTAATTAATTATTAATTATTAATTAATTATTAATTATTAATTATTGGGTCTAATTTTAGGATCCTAATTCTAATTTAAGAATTGGTCTAATTTTAAGACCCTAATTCTAATTTAAGAATTGGTCTAATTTTAAGACCCTAGTTCTAAATTAAGGAAGCCCCAGTCTAATTTAAGGGAATCTAATTTTAGCAAGCACACCTTTGGAGGTGTATACGAATCTCTCATGGGAGTTTGTATTCATGATTATTTTTGATATTGATTCTTGTTAAGAAATTATTCTGTGAAGACTGAGCCAAGGGTTTCAGGATTCCAATTGCATTGAAGAACGTCAACTCTTCATTGTGTGCGATTCAGAGGATGTGAAAGATCAACCGATCTATCGCCAAATTGAGAGATAACTTCAACCAGAAGTTATCATAGTATTACAGGTATTTGAGAGATAACTTCACTCAAAAGCTATCACAAGGGTTTATAGGTATTTTCATTATTTTTGGATTTTGATTCAAGAATTATCCAGATATAGATCTTTTGTATTAGCCCATAATTCTACAAATCAGGATCAAGCATACAGTTTGTGCTATATCAGCGGCCGTACGAATTCCGTATAGATCCGTGAAAATCCGTACGCATCAATAGAAAGTTTAGGTACTGATATCGGTGAACAGATACTTACAAAGACCGGCATCAGTCAACATACAACCGACATCAGCAAGATAACGACTACAGATCGACCGACGATGGCAGTATAACCGACGTCAGCGACTGTGTTTTTTCACAGCAGGCCGAGACGAACCAGATTCAGAATTCTTTCCCAGTTTGTAGAATATTCAGGCTATTCAGGCCATACTTTTCAATATTCTTTGTATACTTGACAGAGGATCTCTATTGTAAGCTTATGAGCAAATAAATAAGAGTTTATACTATGATTTATTTATCTAATTGAAGATATTTTGCAGAAATTCAGATAAGCAATTTAGAGCTTTGTTTTGATATTCAAAGGGATATTACAGTGGTATCAGAGCTTTTGAAGTTTTATATTCCCTATTAGAAGGGGACATTACATCAAACAAAAGGTTGGAATACTTTTATTGACAAAAACTTATAATCAAATACATAGTGAATTCTCTACATGGTATATTTCCTCTAGTAATTATTCCTTGATCATTCTTGTAGAGCTTTATGAATTGGGGGATGCTAATATCAAAACAAGAAACTTGAATGAAAGAGGGGTGAATGATATATTTATTTCATTTATAAAACATAATAAGGTTACAATAAAGGATTATTTATTAATTCATTTTGATCCAAATAACCCTAAATGTATTACTGAATCAAAGGAAGTCCTAAAAGATATGATGGAAAAAAAACTATAAGGTTCAAAATTGTATATGGCCAACACATAATTACAACACAATAGAGAATTATTTTGGAGCAGGAATATAATTCACTATCATTGAGAAATAAATGTTCTACTAGAAGGGCAAGATTTCTTAAAACTTGTACTCTATTCCATATTGTGCACAAAATATATAACCAAAATAATGAACCCATTGAAATAATTTTTAAGGCTTCATTTTTAGAAAGAGTTTGATCTATACGTGACCTTATCAAATGGATAGGTTAGAAGAATCTTGAAATAGGAAAAAAAATAAGAAAAAATACATGAACAAGATAGACTCTTATTCACACAAATGAACTATTTAGCACAAAAACGGTAGGAGAGAAAATATCTTATTTTCATGGAACAACCCATTTGGGATTGTTTTGATAAGGTGTTTGATTTGTTTAAAAGTGATACTTTACCTAGTTTAAATAAATAATATTTAAATCTAATTGGTACAAAATTACCTATAAATATTCAAGGGATTTTAGAAAAATAAAAAATAGAACTAGTAAATTTATTGGAAAAGGGTCTATTTCCTTCTTGAAAACCTTTGGGTACAATATGGATAGTTGTTGCAAAAAGGTGAAGTTGGAAAGTAACATATTATCAAAAATTGCATATTATTTTAGCAACCATAATACAACACTTGTACTAGACAAAATAATCACACCTGAAGAGCTAATGGAGCACTATACATTTTGTTAAAAGTTTGATGATTTGTGTGTCTTAAATGAAGGTATTTCAAAAAATAAAAAAGGTTGGGAATCATTATCTAAAGATTCATTAAGCATATTGAAAAATTATCTACATAATGATGGAGGTCAGCTTCCTAGGGTAGATACATAAAGATTTAGTTTCGAGTATAGGCCCCCATATCTTTGGCCATCCATTTTAAAAGATGTTAGTAAAATATTCATTCTTGTTCTAAATGCTAATTTGATAATTATTGATCTTTTGAATCTCACTAATGTTTATAAGGAATAGCATCTTCACCTATTTATTCAAGCATTGATTGATAAATTTATTATTGGGGTCTTAAATATTTTTATCATCTAAAAACTAGAGCATTTTTATGGCATTCAGACCTCTCTCAAGAATCTACATGTTGGTGACTTCCATTCCATGCAAGATACAGGTGTCATATTATGTGGTCCAAATATTAATGGATTTGATTAGACACATATTATATGTATCAACTTTTATCAAGATCCTACTCATTTTTATCTATAAGGTTTCAACCTCCATTCACAACAAAATAGATTAGAAGAAGGTTTTAATATCTACAAAGATGTACCAATATTTCAAATGATTAGTTCACATGAAATAAGAAGGCCATTCAAAAATGAACTAGATAATAGATTTTGGGAGAAAATTATCTCTACTTTCAATGATTTGAATGCATGTGACATGATAGGGGTATATATAGGAACTAGATTAGTGCTATCTTGTACAAAATTACAAATAAATTTATCTTTCATTATATAAATTGAAGAACTAATAATTTTTAATGTTTAATTTAAAAATTGTTTGATAAATTTAGAGAAACTAATACAAGAACAACTACTTCAATTAGTACCAAGTGCATAACATTTTTAATTAATTTTATAATCATGATTCATTTTTGAAATATAACATCTTAACAATCTTTCAGTGTGTAGCACTAATGGCATTGCATGCAAGTCAAGAAACAATAATAATGGAAGATCATATCAATGAACATGACACATTAAAAGTTGAAGAAAGTAAGATAAGATCATGCATATTTTTTAAATTATATATATATATATATATATATATATATATATATATATATATATATATAATTTATCAATGATTCATAATACTAACAGAATATTTTTCATTTGTTTATGTCTCAATTAAAATAGTTCACAATGTAGCTCTAGAACTTTGTGTCTCCAACATAACAACCCATAACATAGCTTTGCAGGTTGGTGCCTCCACAAAAACAACACAAGGTAAAACTCTATAACAAGGAACATTTTTAAAATAAAAATATCAAATCAATTGATGATGAGAATTATTAGTTACTACATTATATAATACTTTGTAGGGAATAAAGAACTAAAATTTCAATGAAAGAGTGCACCCATACAAACTACAAAAAAACAAAAAAAATGGTGAAACCCCCTTTCAATAAATGTGTAATTATACAATTTCATACAAGTCTAGAATATATTAATTATCTTTATTTATTTAAACAATTTACAATTGATTTTTTCTTCACTGATAGGAGATTGTAGAAGATAATAAAATATAGACTTACATCAACTTGGGATTTGGAAGTGTGGGTTCATTTTATTATTGTGTAAACTTGAATGTGGTTGTATTTAACCAATAAAATATTGTTTACATGTTTAATTTACCCATTACAATGTTGTTTACATCTTTAATTTACCTAGCTTAAAATAACACAATATGTGTTAATGTAGTCATATAAAATATCCAAATTGGTAGTTTGAGTGTGGCTTGTAACACTCAATCGATAGGTCCTCACATGCTATTATGAACCTTCTAGACATCATTTTACTCATTACTAGTCATCCAAAACCTTCTTAATGGTTATTCCACCTTAGCCAGATAGTCTTCCCCATGCCTATCCTATTCTCCTAGGTCTCAAGCCTATAGGATAGGAGCTCCCCATTTGGACTATAGGGTCAGATACCAAAGTGTCCCATTTACAAAAATCTTATCCATTTTCACTTTGAGCCTCAAGGGTCATTTTTATCCAATCCTTATCCTTACTTAGGTTAGCCTAGTGTAAATACATTTGACTCATGATTAATTATTCCCTATAAAATCCCATTCAAATCTCATTTACAAAGGGAGGTGACAAAACTTACAAAGAAAGAAAGAATAAAGACAAAGCACTAAGGAAAACTTCCCTATTCTCTACACAGTCACCCAATATAGCTATAAACTTACTTAAATCCTCATACTAGGTCCTAACCATCTCAAACACTATCAATTTGGTATTTAGATCTGCATCACACTGTTTCACAACACACATTAGGTGGGAGAACTACATATAAATAAATTCATATATAGAGTATTGGTATGTAGGTAGCATGCCCACACAAGGGGTGTGGATTTCACACTCAGTACATCTAACACACTAAACCCCCTCTTTCTCAAGTGACTTAAATATCATTTTATCAAGAATGATGGAGGGTTAGGGTTTGAAGAAAATGTAGGCTCTATAATGAGTTTTATGAATAACCAGTACTTGATTTTTCATAGGCATGCTCACACAAGCACAACATAGCTACCCAAAAAGTTTAATGTCTTTGTGATTAGTTTGGACAATAGTAGTAGGAATGGATAATAACACAAGACACAAAAGTGTCTAATTTTTAGTGCTCCTATCTTTTCACCCAATGAAATCTAGATTTAGGTTCACAACACTTTCGTAGTCCTACACAACCATTTTCAACCTTTATATCATCCATCTTAATATTTTTTCTAGCTAATTTACATTTCTCCTTATTTATTACTAATTTTAGAAAGGTGAAAAAGACAAATAGTTGCATAAAGTGGGACTGTATTTATTGATATATTCTATACCAATTTATTAATCTAGACAATTAATGAAAATAGGAATAAAAATCTATTATTCCCATATAAGTTAAATCATTTGGTGAACCCGACTTACTTTGTTTGCACACAAAAATCCTAGAAACCCTAATGAAAATTCCTTGCTAATTTTAGCAATATTCTTATAATTTTACTTTCATATATAAATTAAAATTTCACATTTAATTTTAAAAATTCATCATAATAATTTTAAAAATCTTTTCTTTCAAACTGTAGTAGAATTACTAGGTCATATGCTTTTGAGGTATCACCTTGCATGTTAGTGATGTTTGCATCCTTTTTATGCATATTCTAGTTTTTTTTTATGACTTTACATTTACTTTATTCATTACTTTCCTTCCATCACATTTTTATTAGTATAACCTATTGTAAAAAAATTAATCCACTTTTTTTTTCCCTACTTTAACAATGGCCCAATATACCAGCTTTGATGAAACTGATAAGGGGGAACTTCAAGACCTTTTAACTAAAAATCCTAATATGCAAGATGATATGCTTAAATACTACAAGAAGAATTAAAAAAATCAAACAATGGTTAATCCTCTCAAACCATAGAATAACCAATTATAAATGACATTATAGGGGGAACTATATCTCAACAACCCATATAGCAACCCAACTTTCCTATGTGGCACTATGAATTATGGTTAGTACATCTTCACCTCTTGAAGTGTATTTCTTTGTGAAAGATATCATATCTCTTCAATCCAAGGTGCTACATCTTTAGAAAGGTACTTATAGAGAAACATAGGCTTTAGACTTCTTTTATTTACTTCATACACCATTAGCATGCCATATTGCTTCTACACACTTGCCACTAGGTTTTTTTCAATCCAAGATCATTCTATATAATGGAAAAGGTGATATAGAGACACACTTGAGAGATTTTCATGTAGCATGCTTGGAATATGTGCCAAATGATTGGTTACTAACCAAGTTATTTCCATAGAGTTTAAAGGATTATGCTTTATAATGGTTCTATAGTCTACCAAATTAGTTGGTCAAAGCATTGAATCCTTTAACTAACATGTTCCTAGCTCATTTTAGTATTAACATATGTGATATGGTTTCTTATGCCCAATTTTTACAATATAAATAAAGGTAAAATAAGCATCTCATATATTATGTTCTTAGATATACGACTATCTTGGCTAAAATGACTAGCCCCATGGTTGATCAAGAATTACAAGATATCTTCAAACAAAGTCTTCTACCAGATTTGTATTAGTCAATAATGTTTAAAAAAATTATTCCTTCACTGATTTATGTCATACACTAAAGGAAAGGGAAGTCCAATTAGTTTTAATGGGCAAAATCAAGTACACAAGCATATCAAATACAACAAATAAGAGTAATAGTAAATTTGCATACAAAGTAAAGGTTAATGATAGAAAAAATTAAAATAAACCTAAAATTAATGTAGCTTTAGAGTCCCCTCAATTAGTGGTTTTATTAGTGCCTCCTCGGTGAGCCTTTATCAATCTACCAATATCTCTAGCCAAAGTCTTACAATAGCTATTGGAATGCAATGTCCTATCTCTTTCTCTTATTTAGGAAGTCAATAAGACAAAGCCTCTTCTACATGGATATGATCAGAATGCATTCTAAAATTTTCACATAGTACCAGGCCATACAATGAACATATTCATCAGTTTATGACACAAGATACAATAATTGATAGATGGAAACCTTATTGACCTTGGCACTCCAATTGAGCCTCCTCAAGTAAAACAAACATAGGACAAGCCTCTAAAACTTTTCTTAGATCCTTTCCCACAACATTTTAAATAGGATATAGGGGGCACATCAAGTGTTCACCATGCATATCATGCACACCCTCTACCATCTACATACCAAGAACCTTCAATTGTGTCACATCCTTTAATAAACATGATTAGAGTGTATAATGCCATAGTTCTAGCTAGACCTTCAGTCTCCTTTTTAAAGAAAATGATAGTTGATGATGATTTTGATTACCATCCACTCTTTATCAGAGCCTACATTCATCACCATCCTATTCATACTATTTTCATACATAATGGATCTAGTGTGAACATGTGCACTATGACATTAATTTAGAATTTGGGATATTTAGAGTAGGATATCACCCTGACGAACATAGTTATTAGTGGAATTAGTGGATACATATAGAGTTCATTAGGTGAGATTGTAATTCCTCTATAGGTTGGTCCAACACATGTGGCCACACCATTTACTATTTTTATTAGTGAAGGAGTCTTTGACATGTTTCTTGGTTGACCATGGATCTAAAAACTTCATGCAGTACCTTATACAGTTCATAGATTCATGAAATACATTCATGTTAATTAGGTTGTTATAGTTGGTAGAGTTTTGTATGAGTTACCATTCCCTACTTTAGAGACATATCCTACTCAATAGTCACTAGTTTTAGATCCTTCACAAGTTATAGTTCTTATTTTAGTTGAGATTCAAACATAGTCAAAGCCTCCCTCACCATCACAAAGAGTTCATACACTTCCAGAGAGGCCTATCTTAGAGATACCACTACGTCAATGATAGTTTTAGGACTCTAGACAATTTCTAACTATAGTATTCACACCTAGGGTAGTATCATTGAGGTCTTATGCCTCTACACATAGGGCACATTTTTAGGGAGATTCTTTTACTATTATATGGGTCCCTAAGATCCCCATAGTTTCATTTACTTCTCAGAGTTACATAGAGACCCCACAGTCATATTTACTATAGAGATTTAAGAGCGCTTACAACATACATAGTTTTTAGAGTCACAGTCTTATCACTTCCATCATGCTTCATGATTATGCATGATCCCTCTCATTGATATAAGACACCATGATAGGGAGTCTCTTATGAGACTCATTAGTTAGTATCATTTATTTTATATATTTATTGTACATAGTATTTTTATGCTTACTTGTACATACATTATTTCAAAATACCAAAAGCAATACAATATTTCAAAATACCAAAAATAATATAACATGTCAAAATATAAAAATATTCAAATAACTCAAAACATCAAAAACTTTTAAATTATATGCATTATCCATGCTTTACATTTCTACTACCATGCTAGACTTATATTCTACTATTCTATGCTATTGTTTATCAATTTATCTACATTACCATGCTTTACTTGATTTTATTTGAGTGTGTACAGTGATACCTACATCCTTTATTGCTTCACTCTACACATTGAGGGGGCATCCTACTTTACATTCGAGACATACATCAACATATCTACCCATTGGAGACATACTCTACATAACTACACCATCTAGGCTATATCATTATTACACCACACACTCTATTTATCATACTGATATACATTACTTACTAGCTTACATAAATTATTCTATTGACACTCACTAGTATATATCACTTGTGTATTTTTTAACATTTACCTAGTCTTTTACTACATGTTTTACATACTTTCACTTCTTGATTTGATTAGTTAGATTCAACATTATTTCCAGCATTTGCATGCCTTTTTTTCTTGATTTGAGTAGTTATACATGATTACATTTCTTAGTTCCTATTTTATTACTTATGTGTGACTGAGGACATTTTCCAATGTCCTTTTCTTGTACTCTTGTATGTGTTTTTGGCCTTCATACCAATATTGATTGTTTATAATTTTATGTGTATGTGGGAATTTGAACAAACCTTGTATGATTGCTTTCCTAGTTTAAGTGACATGTGCCCATGTCCCTTATTTGATTGGTCCCTTGGCCTATTTTTTAAGCTTCTTAATTTTTGCCTCATGGATGTGTTTTCTTGTTTACTTCTCAATTATTTGAAATTACATAATCCACATCATACATTATATTACCTTCTTAGATGCCATATAGGACATCATGCTCCATTCCTCCTTGACAAGTAACAAGATTTCTAGTTTTAGTTTAGTATACTGAATATGTTATTACATTGGTACATGTATCTAGGCATACCCCTATTTATGTAATAATCTCTAGTATAAACTATGCTATATCTTGAGACATCTTTTGGATTATCATTGCTATATCAAGTATTTCATAGCATAACACACTTTTAGGGAAATTTATTTTAAGGTTAGTCATTATAGGGTCTTCATTCCTACCTTTATAAGAGGGAGAAATAAGTAAGGGTTTTTTGATAGAGCTTAAATCCCTCTACCAATCAAAAATTAGTTTTCAAAATACTCAAAATAATAATCAAAGTTCAAAACATACATAACAGACCAAAAAATAGTGACAAACATAGAAAAATCATCAGAAATAGTGAAGGACAAGATCAACCCATTTAGACTATAGTGCCATATAATAAAGTGTCCACTTTTTGGTGCTCTTTTCCAAATAGCCAAAAACCCAAAATTTTGAAAAATAGACAAAAAGGTAAGGTCAATTATAGTTTTGTTAGCTATATTCTAGATCAAATTTGATAGTTTCAATATAGTTTTACTCAAGTTATCTAGATATAAGGAGCATCATGCATGGCATGATGGCTCTCCCTTTTAGTTTTAGATTGATCAATTGGTACACCTTCCAAATTAGAATCCATGTTATAGACACTAGTGATTGGGGGTAATGTATTTGACACATTTGCCTTCTTTTCTTTCCATCTCATTGTATTACCTAGGTATTCTTAGTATTTGCATGCCTTATTTCATATATAGATTATCGCAATCATTTCAAAGTGGATTTCATACAAGCCTAATCTCCACCTTTCAGAGTGGACAAGATTATCCTAGTTCTTAATATACATTTAGCTATCCATGCCACATTATTAGATTTCAGAGCATTCATGGGCTTCATGAGTCATCTCATATGACACACACTCATACCAGTATCAATTCATAGTTCACACTTAGTAGTAAATGATGGAGCAAAAGGAATAGCTAGCCTTTGTATTCTTGAGTCACCTACTCATAAGGATTAAACACATAATCTAAACATTGATTAACACATGCATGATCACATAACTTCATTACATAGTGGGTGATGATGGAGCCAAAGGGCCAACCTTTGTATTCTTGAGCCACCCTCAGAGGATTGAGCACCCAACTCTAATCATGATATTATTATTGGTATAGTATATACCCAACATAACTCAACATCACATGTTTTGTATTGGTTTATATACCTGGTGAGGTGTATTCATTTATTTCTTTTCCTCTCTCTTTTACCCATCCTTTGTACATTATTATTTTAGATAGAATGTGTCTAGTAAGAATTGATCTATTCCTTATTTTTTATTATAGATTTATGCTTCATTTTATGCTCTCTAAGTATACTCAACATCACACATCTTCATGGACTTCACACTTGCAGGTAAGTTTAGGTACACTTTTTATTTTTATTTTATCCTAATATTTCACTTCATTGCATCACTAAAATAAGGGGGGGGAGGGGAATATAGTCATATAAAATATATAAATTGGTAGTTTGAATGTGGCTTATGACACCCCATCCATAGGTCATTATTGTATGCTCTTATGACCCTTATAAATGCTTTTTTTCTCATTACAAGTCATCTAAAACCTTCTAAATTGTCATTCCACCTCATCCAAACAGTACTCCCTATACCAATCCTATTCCCCCAAGTCCCAAGCCTATAAGATAGGAGCACCCCATTTTGACTATAGCACTAGACACCAAAGTATCCCTTTTTTGATAGTCTTATCCATTTACTCTTTAATCCCCATCAGTCATTTTCATCTAGTCCTTATCCTTAATTAGGTTAGTCTAGCACAAATACGTCTGACTCATGATCAATTATTCCCTATAAAATACCACTCAAAGATCATTTATAAAGATAGGTGACAAAACTTACAAATAAAGAAAGAATGAAAACAAATAACTAAGGTAAACTTACCTATTCTCTGTACACAGTCACCCAATACAACTATAAACCTACTCAAACCGTCATAGTAGGCCCTAGCCAACTCGAACACTATTAATTTGGAATTTACATATGTATCACACTATTGCACAAATCACACTAGGTGGGAGAACAACATATGTCTTGATTCCTCTTTAGATTACTAGTATGTAGGTAGTGTGCCCACACAAGGGGTGTGGATTGCACATTTAATACATCTTACGCATAAACCCCTCTTATTTCTCAAGTAACTCAAATCTAGTTTTATCAAAAATGATGGAGGGTTAGGGTTTGAAGAAAAAGTCATCTCCATAATGAGTTATATAAATAAATAGTGCTCAATTTTTTTATAGACACACTCACACAAGCACAATGAAACTACCTAGAAATTTTTAGGTCCCTGCGATCAATTTGGACAACAACATCAAGAATTGACAATAGTGCCAAACACCAAAGTGTCTGGGTTTTGGTGATCATATCTTTTCACCCAAAACAAGCCAAATTTAGGTTCATGATACCTTCCTAATCCTGCACAACCATTTTTAATCTCTATATTATCCATCTCAATATGTTTTCTAGCTAAGTTACATTTCTCCTTATTTATTTTTATGTTGAGAAAGGTGAAAAAGACAAACAGTTGCATAAATTAGGACTATATTTATTGTTATATTTTGTATTAATTTATTTATCCAGACCCTTAATTAAAATAGGAATAAAACTCCATTATTATTAATTAAGTTTAATCAACTATATTATGTCTTCAATACAATAAATTTTGATGTAAATTATCCATGTGTTCTTTATCAATAAAAAAACAATAAAGTATATTGTGTAGAAACAATTATATTGTTATTGATTTAAATATTTTTTACTTTGATGTGTCTTATTGGAAGTATATGAAGTGGTTCCAACTATTAAGGTGTCTATTAACTTGAATTTAGTGATAGTGAGCTATGGCTTAGAAGAGTAAATCCTATTTTGTTTGCTATGATGGGTTGTATAAAAGTATAAATATGTTTTGGTATGCATAAGAATAGATGATACTTTAAGTATTGTAAGAATATAAATATTAGTTGATCAATGTTAAATTCATATCAATTTCTATGAGAAATGAGTTATGGCAAAATAAAACTATTTTAGAATATGATAAAGTCATGGTCAAGTTATAAGGATTTATTATGAACATTTATATGCATATATATGTTACAAAATTGGCAATAGAAATAGTACATCAATGTATAGTGAGTATAATTACAATGTGCCTAAGCATGTATTTATTTTTATATGTGTTTATATAAATCTTTATAGGATTTAAGAAAATTCAAAAAAAAAATGAATCAAATGAAATACATTATGTTTTTATTTTACAATAAGAAATGCAAATTAAAAGTACTTTAATGACCAATATAGTAACATGTAAAACATTTTATTAAAGAAATTCAATTCTATATTTATTATAATATAATATTATTAATAAATGATTCATTTATTTTTTTAAAAATTAAATAAATTTCAAAGGAGAAGCTAAAACTAACTTCTAAAAAACTATTGATTTTGGGGTTGGATGATTTATTATTTATTGTGCACAAAACAAAAGATATGAAAATGCATGATACGGGAAAAAAGAAGATTATAAAATAGAAAATATGTCATACTACATTTGAGATCATTCTAAATAAATTTTGAAGGTGGCACTATAGTCTTTTTCTCACATTGGCATTTGGTTAATGATAGAGGATAATCATTTGAGGATACTCATTCAAGCAATGAGTTACACAAGTTCAAATTTTATGTTTGTTTAGGGGATATATATTCTAATCCATTTAATATAAACATAAATAAATTGGATGAAGTTATTTTTAAAGGGACCTTTGGAGATGATTTTACAATTTCCAACATGTTGTTCATTGATTTTAATTCTCAAAATTGTGTTACAAATCAAAACTTGAAAAAGAGTTATGTTATGTCAAGTAGATATACTAAAAATGGAAGTCAAAAAGATGAAAAGGATTGGAGAATAAAAATGACATCTATCATAACATTCTTGGGATAAAGTAAAAAGACCATGCCAACAATGAACCAATGTTTAAAAATATGTAACTTCGCTATATTATGATTCTTTCAAGTGAATTTATTGATTATAAATTATAATTCTAATAATAAACATTATCATCAATTTAATATAAATAAATTCTAAATTATTTCAAATATAGTTTAATTAATTTCAAATTAATCAATTCTAATTTAGAATTACTTTGATTTGGTTAAGTGAAATTATTGAATTTGGAGCCCATTTCAACATCCCTAAGGTAAAAATAAAATTAATGGGGCAATTTTAACATGAAATTTTTACTTTAAAAAATGGTGGGGTGTTTTTTGGTGTATTCTAACCACTTCCCACATTTTTGGCATGTTTTCTGGAGAAATGGGTAAGGTGTTGAGAGAATCAGGGGATTATGTTTATACCGGGTGGTTATAACCTCCCTTATTTGGTGGGGATATGGTTATCTCCATGGTATGGTGTATTTTTTAAGGGATTTTAGAAAATATAAATAGGGGTGATGGGAAACACATTAAGAATTGTATTTTGCATCTCATTTTGATCTTTGTATTCTCTCTTCGGTCTGTGTGATCAGGTTAGAGGCATAGCTTAGCATCTCAAGAATTTTGGTGTGAATTTGGATTGGAAAAATTTATCTATGTGAGAGGTTTATTGTTGAGAGTTGTCTTTTACTCTTATTTATAATATTACATAGAGATTTTTGGTGGATGTAGTCCATATTGGGTGAACCACATTATATTAGTATTATGTGTGTATTTGCTTAGATCTAAATTTTTTTCATGTCTTTGCTACTGTGATTTTGAGAAATGAATTCCATGTTGCATGTTATTGCATAATTAATTAATCACTTATTCCTAACAACTAGTATTAGATCTAGCTTTAGTAGTTTTGCTAAAGTGGTGAATCATAGTGAAATATATTAGTTTGAGTGGGATCTATGGTAGATAATATCAGATCTAGAGTTGAAAAATTCAATCAAAAAATTTTAGATTATAGAAGATGTAGATGGAGGATTAATTATTTTAGAAGGATCTTCATCACCCTTTGATAGGAAAAGTAAGCCAACTTTTAGGTATGAATCAAGTAGATTGGAATTTGCTTGATAGGAAAGCACTGGGAGCCATACGGTTGTGCCTTGTATCTTTGGTTGCCTTCAATATTTTGGAGGAGATGACAAAATTTGATCTAATGAAGAAACTATTGGAGTTATATGAAAAACCCTCTGTCTCTAATAAAATATTTTTGATGAAGAGGTTATTTAAAATGAGAATCTCTAAAAATGGTTTTGTAGCTTATCATTTGAATGATTTTAATATGCTTGTGAGTATGCTAACTTATATTGGTATTAAATTTGAATATGAAGTTAAGGCTTTATTTATTTTGTGCTCCTAACTAATAGTTAGGATAGCCTAGTTATGGCTGTGAGTAATTCCATCCCTACTGAGGGAAGTTTAATGTTTGAGGATGTTATAAGTGTGATTCTTAGTGAGGAAATGTGAAGAAAGAGCACCAGGGAATCATCTTCATGAAATGATTTGAAAGTGGAGACTAGAGGGAGATAAAAAGATAAAATTAAAGGAAACCATGGAAATTCAAAGGGTTGGGGAATATCTAAATTTAGAGACAAGATGGTGTGTTGGCACTATGGGAAAAGTTGACACACAAAAGAATGTTGGGAACTTCAAGACAAGAAGACCAAACATGAGGAAACCAAGGAGGTAAATATAAAAATAGGTACTATTAGTCAAGATGATTTAATTCTTTCCTTGGATAATGTTTTTGAATATTGAAGATTATATAAAGGGGCTTCTTTTCATACCACCCCACACAAGCATCATTTTATTGATTATGTTCAAGGAGATTTTGGACATGTTTATCTTGGTGATGATGAACCATTAAATATAGTAAGGAAAGGTTATTTTTAGGTGAATATGTATAATGGGATCACATGGATACTAAAGGATGTCAGACATGTCCCATAGCTAAGGTGGAATTTAATATCAATGGGGTAGTTAGATAGTGAGGGTTGTTCAGTGATGTTTATAATAGACTCTTGGAAAGTTACCAAGGGTGCCCTTGTGGTTGAAAGAGGTAAGAAATTTGGCACTTTATATTTTATTAGTAGTGTTGATCACTAGAATTTAGTTATTATAGATGGAGATGTAACTTTGTGGCACTACATGCTCAATCATATGAGTTGGAAGGGCATGGAGATCTTGAAAGATAAGTTGCTTAGATTGAAATAGGTTGATTTGGACTTCTGTGATGATTGTGTATATGAGAAGTAGAAGTGAGTTAAGTTTCTAAGGGTTGGACCTATGAAGAAGGAGAATAAGTTGGATTTGGTTCTCTTGTATGTTTGGGGGCCATCTCAGGTATCTTCTAATTATGGTTCAAATTATTATGTTACATTTATTGATGATGCAACTAGGAAAGTTTAGGTCTATTATATTAAGAATAAATCTAATGTGTTTTAAACATTCAAGAGATGGAAATCTTTGGTTGAGAATGAAACATGTCTGAAGTTAAAATGTTTTAGGTTAGATAATAGATGTGAGTATTATAGAAAGCATTTGATATTTATCATTCATAGAATAGAATTCATAGGCAAAGGATGATTCTATGGATACCACAGGAGAATGGAGTGTTAGAGAGGATGAATAGGACAATCATGGAGCATGTTAAGAGCATGTGTTTACATGTAGGGCTGCCCCTAATGTTTTGGGTAGAAGTAATTAGCATAGCAGTATATCTAATTAATAAAGGACTTTTAGTGCCTTTGGATGGAGGCATACTTGAGGAAGCTTAGTTTGGTAAGAAAGTTAATTATTCATTTCTTAGGGTCTTAGATGTGAGGCATTTTTTTATGTTACCAAGAAAGATAGGACCAACTTAGAGGCTAAGTCTAAGAGATGCACCTTTATAGGTTATGGTGAGGATGACTTTGGTTTATGATTTTGGAGTCTTCAAGATAAGAAAATATTCTAGTCTAGGGATGTTGTCTTTAAATAAAAAGTCATGTATAAGGATCAATTGTAGGAATAGGAAAAAAATAATACACAATTTTGGATGATATTATGAATGGTAAGGTGTCTAAGGAGAGAGTTTAGGCACCTCCTACATAGGAATCCCAAAATTTTCTAGTAAAAAGGTCTTATAGGGTAAGAAGAGCTCCTAAACATTTTCCCCCATCTTTGAGTTATTTGTTACTTACTAACAGTGGAGAAGAACCAAAATGTTTTGAGGAACCAATGCAGGTGAATGCTAGAATGAAGTGGGAGCAAGCCATAAAAGAGGAACATAGTTTTCTCATAGAGAACCAAATGTGGTATTTGGTGAAGCTACCCAAAGACAAGAGAACATTATAGAATAATTGGGTATAAAAAATCAAATAAGAGGATGGAGGAAGGAAAAGGTATAAGGCCTGATTGGTGGTCAAGGGGTTTACATAGAAGAAAGGTATTGATTTTGATGATATTTTTTCTCCTATTTTTAAGATGACATTTATTAGAACTATGCTTGGTATAGTTGCAGTAGAGGATTTGCACTTAAAACAATTAGATGTGAAGACTCTATTCCTTCATGGTGATTTGGAGGAGGAATTATATATGGAGAATCCACATGGTTATGAGGTTGAAAGAAAGGATAAATTGGTGTGAAGACTAAAGAAGAGATTTTATGGCCTAAAACAAGATCCATGATAATCATATAAGAAGTTTGATAGTTTTATGTTGGAACATGGTTACTCCAGGTGTCATTTTGACCATTGTGTGTATGTCAAGAGATTTGAGGATGATAATTATTTATCCTATGTTTTTATGTAGATGACATGTTGGTTTAGGAAAAAACATGTAACAAATGCAAGTACTTAAGAAGTAGATTGGTGATTCATTTTCTATGAAGGATTTGGGTACAACAAAATCTCTGGTGTGAGGATAACTTAGGATAGGAAGGAGAGGAAGCTGATCTTATCCTAGGAAGAGTATGTGAAGAAATTTTTGGAGAGGTTTAGTATATAGGATGTTAATTTAGTTGGGACTCCTTTAGTAGGCAATTTTAGATTATCAAAGGAGTAGTGTCCCAAGATAGAAGAAGAAAAACTAAATATATCCAAGGTAGTTTACTCATCAGCAATTGGTAGCCTGATGTATGTTATAGTTTGTACTAGGCTAGATATTGCCCATGTAGTGGGAGTATTAAGTTGGTATATGAGTTATCTAGGTTATGAGCACTAGAAAGTAGTGAAGTGGATTCTTTGACATTTGAGAGGAACCATGGGTACAACATTGTGTTTTGGTGGATTAAACACAACTTTACATGATTATGAGGACTCGAATATGACTGTGGATGTTGATAGCAGGAGAAGTATGATAGGTTATGTATTTATTATTGGGGATATAGTGCTTAGTTGGATTTCTTAGATACATAAGGTTGTGGTTTTATCAACCATAGAGGCTGAGTATGTTGTTGCTATAGAGGATAACAAGGAGATGATTTGGTTACAATAGTTACTTAATGAGTTGGGGTATAAGCAAGAAGTTGGGGGATTACATAGTGATAGTCATAGTGCTGTAAATTTAGCCAAGAACTCCACTTTGCACTCGAAGATGAAATACATATAGTTTTTATATCATTTCATTAGGGCAACTTTGGAGGAAAACATGGTGAAGCTAGAAAAGATAAATATGACCTAGAATCTTATGGATATGATGAAAAAGGTATTCACATTAGAGAAATTGAGGTTATGTTCAACTTTGGTTGGTCTTCATGAAGATCATGGAGGAGTGTTAAATTTTGTTCAAGGAGAAATGAACTCTAAGTGGGATATTATTTAATGTGGAGTCTATTTGAACACCCCTAAGGTAAAACTAAAATTACCATGGCAATTTTAACATGTAATTTTTACTTTCACAAATGGTGGGGTGTATTTTTTAGTATTCTAACCACTTCCCATATTTTTAGCACATTTTATGGAGAAGTGGGTAAGGTGTTGAGAGAATCAAGAAATTATGTTTATCCCGGGTGGTTGTAACCTCCCTTATTTGGTGGGGATATGGTTATCTCCATGGTATGGAAAATTTTTCAAGGGATTTTTGAAAGTATAAATAGGGGTGAGAGAAAACACATTAAGAATTACATTTTTTATCTCATTTTGAGCTTTGTATTCTCTCTTTGGTTGGTGTGATTAGGTTTGAGATGGATCTTAGCATCTCAAGAATTCTAGTGTGAATTTGGGTTAAAGAAAGTTATTTATGTGAGAGTTTTCTTGTTGAGAGTTGTCTTGTACTCTTATTTATAATATTATAGAGAGATTCTTGGTGGATGTAGCCCATGTTGGATGAATCATGTTATATCAGTGTTATGTGTGTATTTTTTTAGATTTGAATTTTCTTTCATATATCTCTATTGTTGTGATTTTGAGGAATGAATTCCATGTTGCATGTTATAACATAATTAATTATTCCTAATATCAATTTGATTTATAGTTGGATATTCCTTGAAAGTATTGAATTAGATCTAACTTTCAAAGCTAATCCCATTACAAGTGATACTCCATTGATTTATTTTGAAATTTCCCAGGTTGATCCATTAGTATATTGACATTTTCTCATGAAGATCTTCCCCATGAAAAACAAAAAATTGTCAAGATATTTTACTATGTAGATGAACGAGATTTATTAATTTATTTTAATCCATAATTTTTCTAGTTAAATGGTGCGATGTGTCCTAGCAGTCAAAGTTAATTCAAAGGATAAATGATCCGTATGAAGGCCAAAAGGGTACTGCAAGTTTCAAATATTCCAATATATTCAAAATGATCTTCTCCCAAATGGTTTGAAATAATTTGATTTATTTGGAATGTAGAAAACATATTTATGGAGAAAATATTCTCCACTCCACTTGAGTGGGTATAATTTCAAATTATTGAAAATAGCCCAATTTAATTAAAATAATCTATGCTCAAATGGTTTGAAACAATCCAATTTATTTGGAATAAACAAAATTTATTTTTTGAAAAAAATTTCTTCACTCCATTTTATAGGGTATAAGTCTAAATTATTCAAAATAGCCCTATTTATACAAAATGATCTATGCCCAAATGCTTTGAAATAGTCTAATTTATTTTGAATATAAAAAATCTATTTTTGGAGAAAATTCTCTTCACTCCACTTTAGTGGGTATAATTACATATTATTTAAAATATCCCAATTTATTTGAAATGATCTATGCCCAAATGGTTTGAAACACTCCAATTTATTTAGAATATAGGAAATTTATTTTTTGGAGAAAATTTTATCCACTCCACTTTAATGGGTATAAGACCAAATCATTCAAAATATTCAAATTAATTCAAAATGATCTATACCCAAATGGTTTGAAATAGTACATTTTATTTGGAACATAATAAAATTTTCTCCACTCGACTTTAGTGGGTATAAGTCTAAATTATTTGAAATAGTCCTTATACTTTCATGATGGAGATTTATCAAGAGAGGTTATTGAGACTATTAAGATCAGTTTCTAAGTGAATAACTTATGGAAACATTACCTATTTTTAAAACTCCCAAAGAATCTTTAAAGTATTTTACAACTTATACACACACCTACAATCACATGAGAGCACAGGCTTATCTTTAAGATCATGAAACATGGGGGAAAAATTCTTTATTTTATGGATTTTCATGATTATCAATGGTTCATAGGAATAAATAGGTTTAAAATCATAACAAGGATCAAGTGAGGGATTCCAAACACTCAAAAACTCAGTCTTTTACATTGAAAACCAACACCTATAGTCACATAGGCACACAAGCCTATCTACAATCAATAAGAGAATGATAGCATAATGGTTTAATGATAAATATTGATGGTAGTATGAAGGTTTAATGGGGAAAAATATGTGTAATATATCAAGGAAAATAAATATGAGACTCCAAACATAGCTAAACTCAAGGTCAACTATAAAAGTGACCACCCACAGCCTTCTCTAGTTAACTCAAGCATATTTTCAAAAGTTGGTGAACAAGAGGTTAATGCCTAGTCCATGGTGAAATTTCATGTTATATGGAGGATATATAATGAAATAATGATTTGAATTAGGTCAAGGAAATTATGATATGACTCAAAAATAGTTATGTAGTCAGGTTAACTATTAAATAGTACCTACTACCATGTTAACATAAGCTTCTCCTCAAGCTTCTATCAAGATAATGCACATTGGTATATAAGAAAGTTTGATGTGAAATAAGATGATTAAAGAATAAAATTATGATTAGGATCATTATTAGGTCATAAATTTTTTATCAAAACATGATACATAGTCAAGGTCAAGAGAGATGCACACCTACAACCATACAATGACAAATCCTCTCACAACGCAATCATACACCCTAAAAGTGTAAACTCAAAGACTTTTTCCTTCAAAGAATGAATAAAATGTAGAAATATGATATAAATAAATTATCAAGTTTTACATTTAAAAAACCTTGACCAAGTTACTAAATCATTGGCATGCTCTTGAAGATGAAGGTACATAGGCTAACTGTACAGATTTGGATTGTGTAAGGTGTGAGAACATAGTTTGGAGGGAAAATATGCCAAAGGAGTGAGAGAAAGGTTAAAAGTTTTTTAAATTTTTTTTAAGGTTCCAATTAATTGTGTAATAAGTGTCATCTAGTTCCATTTCCTCCAATAAACACCTACAATAATGTTTATATGGTGTAAGTCTTGAGACCCTATAAAGAGGAAGGATGTTGTGATAGGTAAAATGATCCAATAAGTGACTAATGAAGGCTAAATAAGGGAGAAAAAATGTTTTTTTATGAACTAATAAATTACTATCAAGATTTATTAAGACTCAAAGACACAAGTAAATCTTGAAGACACAATCTCAAGCATGAAAACATAGTCATAATCAAACTCATGAGCCTGTCTTAGAAGAAATGGCAAGATTAAGACACCTACACATGGAATCAAAAATAAAAATTTGGTAAAAATAATTATTATATATTTATAAATCCTTCTATGAAATATTTAAGGTCCTACCATGGGTCTAGGTTCTCACTATTTTTACACAATCACCTACATGACTATTCGCAGTCACCATTGGAGTAGGCAAGCTTCTTGATATGTTTTAAGGTGTAGTATATGGTTTCAAGCCAATTAAAGGTATTTTAAAGAATTATAGAGTTATTTTAAGTATCAATACACATTTTCAAAGGTGATCACTCTCAAAACATAGTACAAACACATAGGCAAACATTCATTCCTATAATCAAGTCGAAGAAGCATGAAGTCAAAAGTTGAGTTAGACGTTCAAGGGAAGTTAAAAAAAGTGAAAAAAATTATATAATTTAATATGAATATTTAAAATTTTTATTATCACATAAATTTTCTCTTAACATTAATACTCAGTTTTAGGCCTAAAGCTAGCCTTGAGACCTATTAGGCCTATAACACTTTAAGGTATTTGGAACTCCTACCAAGAAATGATGAAATGGTATGATGATAATTTTATAGGTCCTATATTAGGTACTCCATGTATAATAAATATAATTAAAATTCCAATTTCACTCACAAAGAGAAAGTTCAAACTATGTAGGCTATGACACCTATTCAAGCCACCTAATCAAGTGCTCCTATCTTTCACCACATGAAGAGTTCGGAAAAATGAACTTATAATTTTTTACGGATACATATTAAATTATATTTAATGAAAAATTTAGGTTTTTTTAGGTGTTATAATTTATGAACAATCGCTAAGAGCATAGGCATGTCCAGAATGCATTCAAAACCCTATAGGCAAACTTCTTTATGTATGTATGCTTTCATAGATTTTACATAAAAACCCAATATTATTAGGTAATTTGAGGGGAATATATAGTAAATATTTATGGAAATAAGTTTGGGTTTGGAGGTTTGTACTTTATGAACCATCATTAAGAAGGTTCACCTCCAAAACCCTCATAAGGATCATTTTTGAGAAAAGTCAATTTTATTGCAATAAAAAGCTGATGAATCATCATAAGATCTCTTAAAACATGAATTAAACTTAGATATCATCCCATAAATAGTAATTTGTTGTACAAAATTATAAGGATTATGGAAAAAATTAGAGTTTTTGAAGAAAAAGTGTAGAAAGGAGAAGTAAAAGGCAATCTAATGAAATTGAATCCATGGAAGGTGAAGCTTGAGACTTTTTATTCATAAAAAAATAATCATATTATAAAAAATTTCTTGGAAGTGTCCTTATCAACTCATCTAAAATATCCACTCTACAAGAAATTTAGGTAGTTTGACCTAGTCAACTACTTTGACTAAGTTGTAGGTGTTTCTTCATCAAGAAGATCTCTTTCATGTTATGTAAGGTTTATTAAGGTCTAATATCAATATTTTTTCAAGTATTCAATTTTAAAATAGCAATCAAGTGCAATAAGCTAGGCTACTAAGCCTATTTAGCCTAATAGGGTTGTTTATTCAATCAAGTTAAATAAAGAATGAAGTAAAAGGGATAACAAATGAATTCATGCAAAATATTCATGCCAAATATATGATATTCAAGTATAAGTATCATATGTATTTAGTCTTCAAGTGTTATTTCATGTTGTGGAGGGCTAAAGAAGGAGTTATCTTGTCTTAAGTGCCAATCACTCTAGTTGATTGATCCTTGACTAATCATCATGCATGTTCCTTGATATTAATTAAACAAGGGTATTCACATACTATTGATCTCATATTAAGTGGATTTATTTTCCAATATATGGAATAACATGCATGAAATAATAGTTTGAACAAGTCAAAAGGGCCCACCACTGCATTCCAACACAAAAAAAAACTCATGCAAGACATCAATCATAAATAGTGTGATGAAATATTATTGTTATGAAATTGTAATACAAATTTGACTTAATTTTATGTTTTAGTAAACTTCCTCTTCTTCCTTCTATGCCAATCTATTGGCTTTCTCCATTATCATGTTTTATATATTCAATCTTTCTAGTTAATTATCAGGATCCCTCTCTTTGAAATGATGAAACTCTACCAATATTGAGATTTTTAACCTTTTTAAATTCATAAAATGACTATTTTTAGATTCTTATATACTAGTATAGTGTGTTATCTTGGTTTAGTTTTCACATGTGGTAATAATTTCTCTCTTGGTAGGTGTTAATCTCACCTAGTTACTAGTATGTTATCTTATGTAGGTCATATATTTTGTTTGATGTCAATTGAATAAGTTAATAGTGGATATATTAACTATTTAGTGCCTTTAATCAAGCCTATTATGTCATTTCCCTCATGCTTTGATCACTTGATGAACCTTTCTATGAAATACTATTATATATAAGTAGGGAAATGCTTTGATCACTTGATGAACCTTTATATGAAATACTATTATATAGGAGTCCTTCAGAGTTGTAAATTTAGTGATTTGAATTATCTTATCAATGTTTTATTAGTTCAAATAGAGTGGATGAACCATCAATACAAGTGTATCACCATCAGTAAAATAGATTTCCCTTTTAGTAATCCTTATAACCCTTTTCATCCCAAAAAGCACAACAGGTTTTAGTAATAGATATAAAGTGATACATTAGAGGAAATAGCCTAAGAAATATAGAGGTCTGGTCTAAACATAGGTATCCCACACCTTAGACCATTCCATTTTTAGTCTAGGTGTGAAGGAGATTAGATCAATCTACCTTTAGCAGGGTTCTATCTAGGTTGTTATCAATAATTTGGTTAGAGGTCAACTCATATCAACCTTGATAGGATGAGGGATATATATATATATATATATATAAGCTAAAAATATACTAATTTTAGGATTAATGAATATGGGGACTTATGTAATTTTTTAAATCATCTCCTTAGTGCATTAGATAAGATAAGCTAATTATGCTACTATGAAACTATGTTAACCATGTTGGGCATTTCATTTTTAGGATCAGGATGCTTTACCTTATAACATGGTTTAATTATGAATTTGGTACTAGATGGAGATTCATATTGTGTGTTTGCTACATACTTGAGCTTATTCAATAACATAAGTTTCATTTCATGATCCCATACAACATTACATAAGTCATTGAAATATTTTAACTTCTTGAAACCAATGGATTAATGTAAAATAACAAGTACACTTTTCTTGAATGTATTTCAACTCTTTGTCTCCCATAATATTGGTCATTTTGGCTATCATTATCTTATATCTCATGACATATTCATTGATAAGTTCATTATTTCCTTATTTTAATTTTGTAATTTGGACATAAGAAACCTTTTCATAAATTTCAAAGTAAATGTGTGCTAAGAATTGGTCTTCAATAGGTTTGAATGCTTTGACATATTATAGAGGTAGTCCTTGATATTTCTTAGAAATAATTTGGTTAAAAGTTTATCATTGGAAGAATAGTCAAGGCATGCCACATAAAATGTTTGAATATGTTATTCAGGATCACCCTTGACATCATATGATGTGAACATAGGTGAAAAAAATCTAATTGGCAAGGGGTGTACAAAGATTTCAAGTACAAGAGGGTTATGCAACACATCTTATGGATTTATGACATAAGTGGAGTTTAAATCATTTTTTCAGTGTTTGTAATCGTATCTTCCAAGGTATTTATAACTTGAATAAATTATTGAACTATAGGTCTAGTGGGATTTAGATTAGTAGGTTGAGTAGTCACCAATGAGGATGAAAACATGATTTTATTAATAAGCATTAAAATTGGTATTTTTTTGAAACAATGGGTAATTCCTTGATATAGGTATCGATATTATTTATTATATATCTAATTATCATCCCTGGAAAGGTTATTCAATCCTTCCTAATTATATGATAGCATAAAAACAATCACAGGTTGTGGGTGACTTAAAGATTTGATTAAACCTCTAGATTGAGATAGTTCACTTGATGATTCACCCAAAACTACAACTAACCCACCACACTTGAAAGTAAAAAGGATGTAAGAAAGATAAAACAATTAGCAAAACATGAAGGTGATGCATGAAATATAGGCTCCTCTACTTTCTAACATTTTCACTATGAAATGACAAGTTACAATCTGATTTTTACAACTCAAAAACAAATCTTACCACATAAATGATTCTATATGAAGTTTATGTCTATTGAAATAACTAAGGTGGTTATTCAAGAGGCCTAAGAGTATATACTATTGATATTTTAACACTTAAACTCATAAAACCATGTAATAAACATCATATGGCCTATCGAAAGAAGACTAACTTACATAGAAGCATGAAAGAAAAGGAAAAATTCAACGAAGTAATTTGACTATCACATAATATTCATAAAAAATTCACTCAAAATCATTGTATGCAAGATGAAAATAGTATAAATTAGTTTGAATTGATTTGAAAGGCAAGTACAAGTATTAAAATTGGTAGGGATTTACCACAACCAATTTGAGGATGCATTACATTTCCAAAATCAGACATACATATAAAATATAATGGGAAGGAGAGAGAAGGTCATTGGATTATTTATCCAAAGTTGTTTATTTATGATTTGTTTAGTTTTGTTTATTTAATTTTGAGTTTTAAGGTTGGTTATACCTATTAGTTGGCTTTATTTAACCAACTATGTAAGATTTTTAAAGCTTACATTTTTACAAAAATAAACACGTGTACAATGAATATATTTTATTAGTTATTCCTCCATTTACCTTAGCCAATAGTGGTATCATATCCAGATGAAGTTATGCAGGAGGATTGAATGATAAGCACTACAATAAAGACATGTAAAATAATTCAAGAATTAATAAGTTCATTTATTGTTAACCACTAAATTAAAAGTGTGATATAAGACATTTTTTTTAATCGATGCAAAGTCTAGAGGAGTTCACCCCATTTTGTAGTCCCCGTCATTGCCATCTAGTGAATACCTGAGAGAGAATGACACATATGATCTTTAAGATTACAAAATAAAGGCTTCATCAAGTATTAAGAATAGTACTCCCATAAAAACATGGATTAATATATAAATCTTAGGATTATCTATTGATAGTATAGTGAAACTACACAAACCATCACAAACAATCTGAAATCCAAACAATGGTGTGATAATGTTTTTTGTAAATGATGTTTTAAAATTAGTTATGTATAGTACCTAAAAAGATAAAATTAATTCACTTGCATATCTACACAATTGCATGGTGAAAAACATTTGTTCTATGCATATGGAATGAGTAAGGACTTTTAATTATTATTTTTTGGGTGGAGTCCATAAGGTGGCTAGGAAATGTATCTTTATTTATACAAGAAAAAAGCTAGTAAATTATTTTTTAACATGCAATTTGTAACAATGTATACATGGAAAAATATTTAAATGTAATCTATTTGTAATTATTTCCCACCTTAAAATTAAGGATATCTAACATATTTTTATAATATAATATAAAATTCGTTCATGGGGATTTGAATAAAATGGTTTTGGTAGTTACTTGTAAACATGGAAAGGTCTAGGGTTCAAAACACTTCAAAGGCATCAGTGTGTCAAATTTAGTATTTTTTCCTTATTTCATATTTAAAAATTGAAAATATTTTGGAAATAAGATTGTAATAGGAGCTATAAGTAATAGTTAGTGTAATTTTTACAAGTCTCAAAATATTTGTAATCAAAAGTTATTTTAAGGGTAAAGGCATAACCCCAATAGCATTCACCTTTTGACTTGACTATCTTTTTTCCACCACAATTACAATTGTGAGATTAATCTATAAGAAAGGATGATTAACACTAAAAAATACAAGTGATGGTTAATGACCATGGAAAATACACTCATTTTTAATTATTTTTGGTAAATAACTAAAAAATACACTACACCACCCATTGACACTATAAAATTTCTTGAGTATCAAAACCAAGATAAGTGTTCCCTTTATTAAAATATTCATGCTCTAAATAGGTGATTATTCATATCTAATATATTAAAATTAGTACATGCAAAGAATGGAAAATATTAAAAGATCTGTATGAAAAAAAAATTACTTATAAAAAGATTGATCTCTTAATTCAATTTCTTAATAATAATATTAGCAGTGAAGATGTATCTAAGTATCTCTCTCATATGAAAACTCTAAAATAAGAGTATTTTAATATAGGTTCAAAATTTATGATGACATGTTGATTTACATAAAATCACATGGCCTTAGTTCTATATACACCAGTTTTGTTGAAATGCTACATCTTGGTGATAATCTTAATGGTGCCACATTTGACACTATTTTTGAGTTGTTGAATCAACATGAATGATAATTTGTAAAGAAGAGTACACCTATAGAAAAGGCTTGCTATGCAAATAATAAGTCCCATCATAGATATTATTGGAATCTAAATTTATAGTTTTATAAGAATTATCTAAAACACTCTCCAAATCATTATCTAAGACACTCTCCACATCATTCTATAGGGTATTCAAATCATTCTCATCAACACTCTCTACGATCTTCAAAATTCAAAAATAACCATATGAATTCTTCTCAATCATATGGTTATTCAAATGATTGAACCTCTTCTAGATCATGTTAGCATAGGAAAGAGCCAAAATGTTCCAAATATGGTGGTATTGGACATCTTAGATATGTATGTCCTTCTTGATGACCCCATTCTCCACATAAAAATAAAGCTCAAACAAATTATGTGGATCATTCTATTGGTAAATATTTTAGTTACTCTAACTATTCCAATTATTATAACACTTCCTATGATTAGGATGTACCCTATATGTCCAAGTTATATGGCCTCAATGGACTTGACATCTTATTTTTAGTGATCAGTGATTCACCTGTCTTGTGTGAGCTACCAGGCTCAAGACTAGGATTTATTGAAATATCATTTTTTGTCTTGTGTTATTACTTTGAGTTCAATTTTTGGCTTTATATACCTAATATTAATGACATGGATTAGACAATTTTTTTATGATTTTAGGGGGAGAAAATATAGAATTTGGTTGTTTTTTGATCTATCATTGGTGACAATACGAGTTGACAAGGGTTATTAGCACATTTTATGTTGATAAAAATTCATCAGTATCTGTTGGCCATTAATGAGATGTACCAAACATAGTATAATTTTGTCTCCTTTATTGTAAGTATATATTGAGAGGGGGGTGAATCAATATATATATTAATGTTCATTCAATTCCAAAACCATTCCATCATACATCAACTTGATCTATAAACGTTATCCTAAAATCACATACATATAAAACATGAAATAAGAGCATACATCACCTGAACACATCATCTATGTGGGAAAAAATCATGGGGGATAAAACCCAATAAACCATAAAATATGTAATATAGTCATATAAATACAAGATTAAACATTTATACCAGCACCAACTGATCAATAATCACCCACCCCTTAATTTATTCAAGGACCCACTTGACCCTTAGCTAGTTCTAACTAACAATGAAGCTACAACCCCCCAGGCAAACAAGAACCAAATAAAATAAATCTAATATAAAATACACTTCTGATATAATGTCAAAATCACATTATTATGGACTCCCCTTGCTTTCACTCTTCACCCCTCAATCTCTCTCAAAAAGCCTTTAGGGCTTACTCACTCAAATTGCCTCTTCTTGGCTTATTAGGTTTAATGACCTATGTGTTCACCTTCATCACCTTAAATATATGATAATGTATAATATTATTCACTCTCTTATGATCCTCAATGACCTATACCTTTTATTTCAAATTTTATCTCTTTTGTCTAGCTCCACACCCTCTAAACAACCTCAAATAGGCCAATTAGGCCTAGTATTTATACCGTACACTCATCTAACACATCTTAGTCATCCAAGATGATTTCCATGTTATCATATACTAGGAATAAGTATCCAAAATTTTTAGATGGGTAATAAAAACAATTCATATGTTGGCCATTACCTCATTAGACCCAAACCTCCATTAGACCTTAATGAGATCTAAATCAATTTAGGCCTACTCACCCACACGTTACAACTTGGACTCTTTGGTCCACCTTAAGTCTTCACCAATGAATAAATAACATAAAAAATGACTAAAATATACCCTTTAATACTATAAAATATTTCTATTCCACTTGGAACACCAAATCACCTCATGAACCAAGCCAATATAGCCTTCTCACCAATAGGCCTAGAAACATAGAAAACATATTCTCTTAGAAATAAAACATAATATTTATTTTATAATATAAAAAACTCAAAAAAAATTATTTAATAGATCATAAATGACCTCAAAAATAATATAAAATTCATTTGGATTCATCAAATAGGTCTACAGACCTCAAACCATCTCTCTCAAGAAGACCACTCAAACTAGTCATATACAATTAAAATATAGTCAAACCATTTTGACTCTCCATAAATTATCATGGAAACAAAATGACATAAAATAAATTATCATAAAATTTTTGGACTTATATAAAAACTTAAAATTCATTGGATGATCTAACTCTACTCAAACAACCTCCAACTTACCTTTAAAAATTGACCACTCAAATTGCCTATAGCTTTCATAAACATAGTCATGTAGATGTTCTTGTATAGATATATAAAGAATAATTTAATAACATATAATAAAAATAAATATATTATATTTTATATTTTTATCACTCTCAAGTAGATATATATTTTTTAAACATCTTTCCTTTGTCTAGCAGACTAATTACTTGGGTCACTAACTCGTAGTCTTCACTATTTAGACAAACCATTCTGAAGGCACTACTTCCCCTGAGTTTGAGAAACATAAAAAATTTAAAACAAATTAATCATAAGGAATAGGTATTATAAAAATTCCAAAAGACATTTTATCTAGCCCTACTCACTTGTAATACTTCCCTAAACACATATTCACTTGACTAACTTTTTCTCACTATTATCATAGCTTGCAAATTTAGTGATAGGAAAAAGTGAATGATAAAAATGATTTATATATAGTTATAATAATTCACAAATTAATTAATTTAAATTTTTAAAAAGTATATATCTTTATCTTCCATAAGTTTATCAACTAGGTCTAATGCACCATCTGACTATTATACCTTCTTTTATGAAAACAAGCACTTTACTATAGCTTTTGCTAACTATCAAGATAAAATATTAACAATTTAAATTACATAAGAGATTTATATGTAAGATAAAATCATAAAATTAGTTCATCCAATCCATTTTTATCACAAAACATCAAGATCTTCTCTATCAGGTCGTTATAAGGGTTTGTAAGCACAAAAACCTACTTATCTTCTTTACATTCCTTCATAAAGCTGAGGGCTTAGTTTATCTATAAAATGAATTTGGAAACATATTAGGACCCTTCCTCAACTATTCCAAAACACTTAGGTCACCATGAAAATTTAAACATGCCAATGATGATTAGAACTTTCTTCTCAAGCTAGGAAACCTTCAATCTGCATGTACATGTATCCCTCTAATGTACTATCTTGATTTATCTTCATCATAAAGATTTTAAAACTGGTCAAAACATTTTCAAAATATTTTAATACCTCATTAAATGATTAAAATATCTCTTAAATCTTGGAATATCACCTTGACCCTTCATTTGGACCTCACTAGGTCACTATGCACACTAGGTCTAGATCTACAAGTCAAACTTGGATATAGAAAGCACTAGGATTTTTATTTTACTTATTTAAACTCATCATAAACAAGTAATATGCACTCATTACATGTTATACTATTTTCCTTCATGTTCTCCCTAGCCTCAAAAATCTCAACATACTAGGTTAACAAGCCTATGTCAACACACTTTATCTTATCTCTTTAACCTATAACACTATCAACATGCTAGATACAACATGAAAAACCTCAAATAATGATTAACTTATATCATATGCATCTAAAACTACCATGAAAAAATTCATACCCAACCTTATAATCATTATGACATTGCTTTGTCATTACCTTTGACATCAATACATGACATCATCCTTTTGACATCAATGACTACATACCTCCAACAATATCCCCTTTTATCATTGATGGAAACCTATTATTTTCCTTCTCCCATTTTTCCATTAATGAAAAAGTGGGTATGTCCTCCTCTCATGTTCATCTACATAGTCCTTTGATCCTAGGACTTGACCTCTTACATAGTTCCTTGACTTCCTTTGTCCATGCATGAAGATACAATACCTTGACAAAACATGTGACTTGGTTTGATCAAGTCATCATATCAATCTTCTTGAGTTCACTTTTGTAGAAAAAAACTCGATATCTCCATCATGACTTAAAAATTTCACATATGTTTTCCCTCACATCATCCATATCTCTTGAGTTAGCTCCTCCCAATACCATGCTCCATCTAGAAAGAGTCATCTTCAAAAAGTTTCCTTAATGAATCAATAATGAGATTCAATGACCCATACATCCCTTACATTACCAATAGGTCTCATGGAGAAATAATCAACATAGATCCACTCCTTCTTTCTCACACCTATATTCATGGTTTACTTTGAACATCTAAGATAACTAGGAATAGCTCCCATATGACCCTTAATCTATCAATGATTTATCCTTCAAACACCACAAGCCATTAAGGCTCAAAGCACTACAAGACATCTTCTCAACTAAACACAAAGTTAAGCTAGGTTTGAGAGACATAATACATTAAAGTAGACCCCTAAAATCCCTCTTATAAGTATGAAAACATGTTTTAAAACATATAATCTTACCAGATCATTTTCTTCTTATGAAGTAACTTAACCTCATGACTGAGAGAAACTAGGCAACTCTGCATGCCACAATCTTCAACCTCTATCTTTATATAAATAGGACCTACTCTGATATCCTAGATCATCTAAATGTTATGAGCTACTTCATGTATTCAAAAACATGGAAATAGGGCCTATTATGACTATCTAAGGTCATAAATATATCACTTGAGTTATTTGACAATATTGACATACCTTTAAGAGCACTCTACACCAACTTAGCACACCCCTATTCTCAACTAGCTTTAAAGACACTAAACTAATCTCAAACATGCATTACAAGCATGTCACCTATGTATATAAACATTAAATATTCTTCACTTTATGTTTAATTAGCCCCATATATCAAAAATAAGTTATGAACATACACCTTAGGGTTTGTAATCCTCAAACCCACAAGTCACTACCTTTCTCCTTTTGAGCTTATCTCTTCAAAATTGAGAACAAACTAATAAAACAAAGTGTATCTTCAGATGTAAAATGATATTGATAACCTTTCTAAAAACTTAGTATAATATTCTTGAGTCTCTAAGAACATCAAAAAAATCACTTTGACACACAGTTCTGCCAACAATAAAGTCCTTCATATATAGTCACCTTCCATGAAGATTTTCTTGCTCAAATGAGTACTTTTGATCACTCTTAAGGCATGATAAAATGTTATATTGAGCCATAGACATGAATAAATCCTTATAACATCAATAATAGATCATTAAATGATTTCTAATTATCTTTATCTCAAACTGCGTTCACTATTTCAAACACAAATTGCAACAATCAACTTTGGTATATATTTATTGCACCTATATGGACATCTTAACCAAACCACCACTTAAAGGATCTTCCACACAAAATCTTTTAAACTTTGATTATTACCTCACATTGATTTGACATCACCTAATAATTCTACAATCCATTCTTTACAAATTGGTTTTCATCACAAATTTGAATTTTCAAATTCCAATGGTCATATGTTCACACAAAATTAGCTAAGTATGGAAAAATGAAAATATGCTTGGAAGCCCAAATTTAAACCACCATAACTTTTTATAGGCTTTATATCAAGACCTAAAATTTGAAACATACCTGATCAAATCTATTTGAAATTTTTTTATTACTCTACATGTGTGAATGTTAACATCATCAATCTACTTTCTCAGTAAGATCTATCAAGGTGACAAGTCAAACCTAGATCTTCAAAAGACTTATTTAATCAATTATTTTGACTTTCATAAGTTCCCTAAGAAATTTTGACACATCATATGACCTCTTATATCATCCTCTATACCCTCAAATACATGAATAACTATCAAACACTCACAAAACATCCATTGCTTCCTTACAACATGAATGCCTCTATGAAGCATATATAGATACACCTTCACTTATATATATTTCAAAACAAAGTGAAACTAGGAGAATACCAATCCTCAAATTCTTATTTAAACTTCTTTATCTTCTTCTTGATTTGAAGTTTTATATACATGATATCGTCTTTGGATTCAATAACTTCCTTCTTCTCTTCTATCTTAGAAAGCATACCATATAGTCTATTAGGTTCATGATTTTAAAGCCTAACTATCTTAGGTCTCCAAATCCAAGTTTGACCTCTTCCTTACATTATAGGAGTTCCATGCACTTTCTTGTGACTTGAGAACTTGTTTTCATAATATCTTACAATATGACCAACTTGATAACAACTAAAACAAATAACATCATTTGTAGCTTTTGATTGATGATGTTTATTAAATCCATTTCACTAATTTTTTTTCCTCATACAATCTCTTTCCCTATGACCAAAAAGATGACATGAATAAAAATGGCCAATAAAAGACTTGTCATACCTAAAAACACTTAGTTACTTGATGGACTTGTTCACTTTACTCTTGACCTAATTTGACATGTCATATTATTTCTCTAAATTTATCATTTTGACAATGAGATTCTCATGCTTATATTTTATAAAAACCAACTCTACCTTCATTTGGTTATACTCTTCTTCTTTTAACCTTAAATTTATGTTAGCAATGTCCACATGTTCCTTAAGAGCTTGAATAGTCAATTTATCTTCTTTGACTTTTTCACTTAATTTCTCAAACTTGGTATGAATATGACTTATATTTTTTTATGATCCATGAATGACTTGACCTATTATTTAAGATATTTTACCATTGAAATTAACTCCATATTCTCTTTCCTCAGATGCTTCACCATCTTATTCTACTTAGGATCTCCTTCAAGATGTTAAGCTTCATCCAAAGGACCTAATCTAATAACAATTTTTGGAAGTACATACTAAGAGTGGGGGCTGAATTAGTAGACAAAAAATTTCATTAAATTCCAAAACTATTCCATCATACATCAACTTGATCTATCGACATTATCATAAAAGAACATACATACAAAACATGAAATACGAGCATACATCACATGAATACATCATCTATGTGGGAAACATTCATGGGTCATAAAAAAAAATAAACCATAAAATATGGACTAAATTTATATAAATACAATATTCAACACTTAGACCATCACCAATTGATCAAGGAGCACCCACCCCTTAATTTAGTCAAGCACCCATTTGACCTTTATCTAGATTCAACTAGAAAGGAGGCTAAAACCCTCTAGGAAACCAAGAAACAACTCAAATACCTCTGATATGATTTACAAATATAATTTTATGTAGAACACACCTAATTATGGACTCCTCTTTCTTTCATTCTTCACCCCTCAATCTCTCTCAAAAAGCCTCTAGTGATTACTCGCTCAAACTGTCTCTTCTAGGCTTATTATGTCTAATGACCTATGTGTTCACCTTCATTACCTTGATAAAACAATCATGTATAATATTATTAACTATATAATTGTAATAAATGACCTATACTTTTTATTTCAAAGGTTATCTCCTTCACTTGGCTCCACACCCATTAAACAACCTCAAATAAACCAATTAGGCCTAGTATTTATACCATACACTCATCCAACACATCTTAGTCATACAAGATTATTTATATGATTTTAATATATTTTGAATAAGCCTCCACACATTTTACATGGGTGATAAACATGATTCATAGGTTATACATTACCTCATTATCCCCAAACCTCCATTAGACCTTAATGAGGCCTAAAGTAATTTAGGTCTACTCACCCACATGCTAAAACTTAGAATATTTGGTCCACCTTCAGTATTAACAAATGAATGAAACACATAAAAAATAGCTCAAATATACCCTTTAATTCTCTCAAATAGTTCTATTCCACCTGGAACACCAACTCACCTCATGAACCAAGCCATTCTAGCCTTCTCGCCAATAGGCCTAGAAACATAGAAAACACAATATTATAAAACTGAAGCATACTATTGGTTTTATCATATAAACCAATAAAGTTTTTTATTTAAATATCATACATGACATAAAAAATAATATACAATTAATTTGGCTTCATAAAATAGTTCTACATACCTCAAACGATCTCTCTTAAAAAGAACACTTAGACTAGTCATATACAGTCAAACCATTTTGACTCTCCATAACTAATTAAGGATATATAATGACATAAAATTACTTATCATAAATATTTGGGACTTATATAAAAAATTAAAACTCATTGGATTCTCCATTTCTTCTAAAAAAACCTCCAACTTACCTTTGCAAACTGACCACTTAGACTACCTGTAGCTTTCATAACCATAATCAAATGATGTTATTATCTAGGAATTGAAAGAATAATTTCATAAAATATAATAAAAATAAATAGATTATATATTATCTATATATTACTCTCAATTATATACTTATTTTTTTCAAGCATCTTTCATTTGTGTAACATACCAATTCCTCAGGTCACTAACTCACAGTCTTCACTATTCAAACAAACCACTTTGAAGGCACTAATTCACCTATGTTTTAAAAACATCACAAGTTTTTAATAAATTAATCATAATTAATAGGTCTTATAAATATTACCCAAGATATTTTATCAAACCTTACTCACTTGGAATACTTCCATAAACACATATTCACTTGACTAATTTTTTCTCACTGTTATCACAATCTACAGATTTAGCGATAGGATAAAGTGATTGAGAAAAATTATTGACACAAAGATATAATAATTAAAAAATTAATTAATTTAATTTTATAAATATTATCTAAATTTCTCTTCCATAATTTTGGCAATTGAGTCTAATGCACCATCTGACTACTATACCTTCTTTCCTAGAAATAAACACTTTATTATAGCTTCTACTAACTATCAAGATAAAATATTGCCACTTCCAAGTACCTGTGAGAGTTATATACAAGTTTAAATCATCATATTAGGTCACCCAATACATTATAATCCCAAAACATCAATATATTCTCCATCAAGTCCTTAAAAGGGTTTTCAAGCACAAAAACCTACTTATCTTCTTAACACTCATTAATGAAGATGATGGATTGGTTTCTATGAAAAATGATTATAAAACACTCTTAGTAACCTTAATAAAATACTCCAAAATTATCAGGTCACCATGCAAACTTTACACATGCCAATGAGTATTAGAACTTTCTTCTCGAGATAGGAAATCTTCAATCTGCATGTATAAGTGTCCTTGCAACAGTTTATCTTATTTTATCTTCATCCTCAAGACCTAAAACTTGGTAAATTTTTTTTAAAAACCTTATAATACCTCATTATATGAATAAAATATCTCTTCCATCTTGTAATCTCACATTGACCCCTATTTGGACCTCACTAGGTCACTATGCACACTAGGTCTAGGACTGCAAGTCAAACTTGGATATAGAAAGTACTAGGATTATTATTGTACTAATCTAAAATCATAATAAAAATGTTATATGAATTTATCAAATGTTATATATCTTTCCTCTATGTTCTCTCTAGCCTCAACAATCTCAACATACTAGGCTACCAAGCCTATGCCAACACACTTTATCTTCTCTCCTTGACATATAACACTTTTATAATGATAGAAAAAACATGAAAAACCTAAAAAAATGATTAACTTATCTCATATGCATCCAAAATTGACTTGAAAAACTTCATGCCAAACATTATCATCATTATGACATCACCACTTTGTCATTACCTTTAACATCAATACATGGCATTATCTTTTTGACGTTAATGACAACATACCTCCAACATCATTGGCATTCATCTTGGTGGATCCTTATGTGGATTGATGTAGTTGGATATGATTTAATCATGTTCAAATGTAGTATATTATGATGATCACAAGGGATAAGCAAGACTTGATCGTGTTCATCAAACTTTTCTATAAAAACTCATAGGGTAAGCTTCTATATGGAATGCCATTAGTTTTGGTTAGTATCAGGATGTATAGTACCCTAGTTTTAGTTTCTTCATAGTTTATTTGATGACATAATTTTTATTTATCCATTTATTTCATATTCCTTTGGATAAGGGGGAGTTTGTTGGATTATTTATCCAAAGTTATTTATTTATATTTTATTTAGTTTTATTTAATTAATTATTAGTTTTTAGGCTAGTTACACTCATTAGTTGGTTTTATTTAACCAACTTCTTAATATTAATAAATCTTAAATTTTTAGAAAAATAAACACATGCTTACATTAAATATAATTTATCAGCTATTTTTTTATTTACCCATGCCAACAAAGGTTGGTGTTAGAGGAGTCCATAAAAATGTCATCTCATGAAGAAGAAAGTTGTAAACAAGAGAAACTACCAATGAACAGTCATGAAACTCTCTTCAACATGTGTCATATTGATATTATCTTCTTCTTCAATTAAGGTGGTGTAGAGCGACTCTTTACCTTCCTATATGATTCATCAACTTCATTCATGAAACTATCCCTTCTTGGTTTAGAAGGAGTTACAAGTCTATGTATTAACATGTGGAATCCTTGATCATCCTTATTAAAATATTACCACATAATATTAGGCCACCTAAATGTCTCTCTAATTTTGGTAAGGATGATAATATAGACTCAAGCTTCTTCAAACTTATAAGAACCTACATCTCATTTAAAGTCTTATTTGATTCAAATGGAGACCACAATGACAATTCTATATCTCCACATAAGTCTTAGTATTTTCTTGAGTAATATAATCATAGCTTTAATACCTATTATAAATCTTATAGGTAATCATTACACTTATATTCAATCTCAAAATCATCTCAAGGAATGATACACATGTTCATTAAGTCTATTAGGAGCTCTTGATGGCATGTTTGGTTACAATTAAGTGTCTTAAAACCTCCTAATGGTGTTAAAGTAATTGTAAACCTTATTATTATTATTATTTAGGAAAATATTATAATATCTTATCCAATGCATATATGATTTCAAATTATCCCATTAGGTCTCACAAAATTTAATTCCATGAAGAGTCATGAAACTTACATTTTTAAACCCATAACAACCATTTCTAGACTATTTTTTGTACTTTATCATTCCATGTATTCGAACAAAAGGATAAAAAGGGTTATTATGGTATCTATATAATTCATCATAATGAATCCAAAACAAGCTAGATTCATTTGAAGTCATATAGAGTGCAAGCACAATCATCAGGGCATCAAGAGGGTTTTAGGATTGTAACTTTCTTAAAGTTGATTAATAATCCCTAGAGCCTTGAGATAAAAACAAATACCACAAATTTTGAAATAAACACCTTAACCATATTCCATATAGATCATAGTAATACATAAAAATTATCCTTGGATTTTGAATGCAAATTTGCCAATCTTCTTGAACTTTATTAAGCATTATTCACAAAGTTGTGTACTTTAATGAATGAAATAAAAACAATATTATCATATTATTAACCATATACACCTCTAAAATTATTCTCATTATCTCATGTAAAATCTCATTGGAGTTAAAAGCAGATAAAATCCATCTCAAGTTGGTAGACATGGCATACTTAGGCTGAGAGAGTTTTTATCCATGTACTTTTAGGCCTCATTATGTTCAAACCCTATTTTTCTTGCATGTAGGTGGTCCATTATGACTTTAGGCCTGATTAGGCCTCTTAGTCCAATCATTACATTCTATCATCTTGAAAGTTATATGAATATCTTATTATGACCTTATAATATAATTAATATTTCCTTTTGACTCTCTCATATACCTAAATGGATTCATTCAACAACCAATACATGATTTTTTCCAATTCACCTATAATAGGCTTGCAAGTGCTTATAGGTTTTTGACTACAATTCTTAGGGTGGATCTTCTTCCTTTGGATTATTTGGAAATTTGGTGATTTTTTAAAAAATTTACGATCTCCATAGTATCCTTATTTACTCTATATATACTTATGAACACCTCATTCTACATCACACATGTCTTTTATTCATATTTGCCTAGAACCAACCTATAGGTGGTCATTAGGCCTTCTTGGCTTTTAGGATTACCAATAGAGTTCCATAAACTAGTATAGCCTTCTTGATATGTTTTTTTAATATTAAAAATTTAAACACATTTTATTTTTACCCATACAACCTTTTTTTCCTCAAACAATCATCAACAATATGCTTTTTTACTAGTACTACCTGTGACAGTCTGTAGGTGGTGGCCACTGGGACTATAACCTTATTTTTTTTATAATTTTACCATCTTGAGTCTAATTAATCAGTTATACAATTGTGGAAAAAGTGAATCATTTTTTTGGATCCTTTTCATCACTTTAATGGACTAAAATCACCTTTAATATTCCCTTAAAACCTTCACAGTCCTCCTCTTATGCTCACACAATCCTCCATTTGAATGCATGCAAAAAAATACATCTACTTATTCAATAGAATATATAAATTAATATGTGAAATAAAATTTATATAAGGCACATTATTGAACTTATTTAACCCTCACAACTCAATCTCATGCACCTATCTACCCTTTTCTAGTTCATTTCTTGTACACAACCTTGCAACCGTGGAGTGCATCTCATGAGGGAAGGTAAGTTCACGTTTTAATATTAATATACGTTTATGATGATTGGATAACCCATATATATATTTTATAAATTTATTTTTAAGTCCATGAAGTCACCATGAATTTTTATTTCCTATAGAATCACAATTATACGTGTTGCATGCATTATATGCACCTAAACTTCATCCATTCACCATGGGTCTAAGAAGTTTGTATATCAATGTTTCTAAAGATATTCTAAAAATAATAACACAATATAATGTTTTAAATAAATACATATATAATTCCCCTACACCCATTTTTGTGCCAATGCTAACCTACATGTCTACATACCTATAGGATCACAAAACTCATTTTGGACGTGGATTTGAAGAAAGACACTAAGATATTTGACTCCCATGGATTTACACTTAGAATACCTACTTATAATTATATTAAATTCCATGTGAATATGGTACTTTCCATTCAATAATCCTGTATAATGACAACATACCCAAACTTGCCTAAGCCTAAATTAACCATGTCTATTAGTTTAAACATCACAATTGTGCATGCTTAGTTATTAGGTTTTATCAAAGTTATTTAATTCAATGATTATTTTAATAGGTTTTATGGATATTTATGAATTTTTAAAAAAAAATTATAACATGATTTCATTCATTTCATCCACCAAAACACTTCACAACTCCTTCAAACCATGAATCTCATGTTTAAACTAGTAGATCAAGTCTATTTGGTGGCAATCCAAACACAAACATTAATAAAATTGATATAAAATGTTTTTTTAGACTAAAAATAGTGTTAAAGAGACCCTATAAAATAATTTTAATGCATTCATTAATCTTTATAAATATATATCAAGAGAAAAGCGTCCATTAGGGGGTTTTGAATCCTCTTTCTACACCCTTAATTTTTAATGATTATTCATAAAGTTAAGGAGTATAACTAGATAAATAATGTGACAAATTAAAATGGTATTAGGGCCCCATCCTATTATAAATATCTTTGGATACATCTCTCTCTCTCTCTTTTGAGTACCATCCACAAACCATTTGGCCTTTTGAGGCTACCAAGAAACTCGAAGAAGAGAAAGATGTTTTTTCCTTGTTTGGATTTGAGACTCCACTTCTTACATGGGTTTGGGTTTGAATAGACCAAGGATAGAATTTAAAGTGTTTATAAATTATCCATAAATGTAAAACCTTTGTAAAATTCCTCCAAAATCTTGATTTCTTCAAGAATCTACCTGTTGTACCTTTTGAAAGTATTTGAAATTATGATCCATTTGATCATGCATCTTTTCTAAACCATTTGAAAATTAATTATCCCTATAACACTTTCAATATATCCTCATTTGGACATTATAAAATTATTAATGGGTAACTACAAAGGGGATTCCAATGTGGAAAGTAGTTGTCAAGACATTTAGGGAATACGTACGAACAAGTACAAACATGATGTCATTACTTGATGTTATATGACTTAAAAACTGCTCCTATCCAAGGATAAAACCTTCATATTTTCTATTTTATAGAAAGTATCATCATAATATTGTAGTGTAAAAGGAAACTAAAGTAATTGAAATATATTAATATTATTAAAACTACCTTTATTTGTCTAAATTTCTTGAAAATACCATGTGATCAACTTACTAGTCTGCTCCTTGGTAAATTTGATTAGCTTAGATCATGGTTCTTCCTAGAAGGGCCACCACCTTACCTCCTTGATAATGATTCAATGTTAACTTTAATTCACACTTAACCTTAACTTTATCAAACTTAATTTAATCAATGATAAACACGTGAAGAAGACTATGATGAATGGCCATTTGATGATAGGACAAAGTGAATTGACCTTGTTACTAACTAGACAATCCTATAAGGCTTTGTAGGATGCTAAGGAATACACACTAACTATCATCTTAAACCATTAACGACTACTACAATACCTTTATAATGGATGTAAACAAATTTAAGATCATGTATATCAAATTTTTGAATGATACTCATTCATGGTGGCCAAGTTTGGCTAACATCTTTGGCAACCTTTTGGTATTGCATGTTTGTTATGAATTTATACTAGTGGCCTTGACAATCCATTGGTTTATTGGGTTATGAATGTTTATTTACATTAATTTAAACTTAAATTTGAAATTTAAAATAGACTTTAAATAAAATTAAACTAAAACAACTCGAAACATACACCACACATACACATGTGTCATAAGACACTTGTAGGAAGGACAACAACAAAGCAAACAGACAACTTGTGATCTAAACACTTAGGAAAAACAAAGACCTACTCTACTATGTAAAAAATAAAAAATATAACCGTAGTATCATGGTTTAAAATTAATCTCATTGAGTGGGACACTCAAATTTTCTCCATAAATCTTTGAAAATTGAAAGGCATTATGTTCTTTTCAACTAATGATAACTTAGGTCTCACTACACAATGTATCAAACTTGATATGATTACTAGGTTCAATAATGTATTCATCCCACTTAAATACAATATATACCTCTTGATATGCTCTTGGAATAGCCATCTTATCAAATGTCTTATTCACTTGGGCTTGGTGGTAATCTATGGTATGCATAACATGATTCCTTGTCTTCTCTAAATATATTAAATCTATCAATATTATCTTCATAGGATCACTCTCCATCATCTCAAGTTTATGAGATAACTCTAGGGATAATATTTTAAGATAAATAGGTAACTTGGTTTCTCTACCATAGTCAAGCATGTAGGGTGAGTTTCTAACAACCTTATTACTAGTTATCCTATCATCCCATAATGTTATTATTATTTTTTAGGTTGGTTATACCTGTTAGTCAATTTTCTTTAACTAAATCATTAATATTTCTAAATATTAAATTTTTAAAAAAATAAACACATGATTAAATTGAATATGTTTTATCGATTATTCCTCCATTTACCCAGGCCAACAAAGGTGGGCATTGGAGGAGTCCATGAAAAATTTCATCTTTTGAAGAAGAAAGTTGAAAATAAGATAAAATACTAAAAAAAATTCATGAAACTCTATTAAACATGTGTCTTATTGATATTATATTCTTATTCAATCAAAGTGGTGTAGAGTGACTCTTGACCTTCTTGGATGATTCATCAACTTCATTCATGAAACTATCTATTCTTGATTTAGAAGGAGTTACAAGTATATGTCTTAACATGTAGAACCCTTGATCATCCTTATTATAATATTACCTCACTATCCTTGGACACTTTAATTTATCTCTACTCTTGGTAAGGATGATAATCTAGACTCAATCTCCTTCAAAATTATAAGAACCTGCATTTCATTCAAAGGCTTATTTGATTCAAATGGAGACCATAGTAACAAGTCTATATCTCCACATAAGTCTTAGTATTTTTATTTAGGACTATTATAATATATTTATTACATATTATAAATCATGTAGATAATCATTCCACTTCTATTCCATCTCAAAATCATCTCCAGGATTGACACACATGTGCATTAGGTCTGTTAGAAGCTCTTGATGGCATGTTTGGTTACCACTAAGTGTCTTAAAACCTCCTAATGCTTTTTAAGTAATTTTAAACATTATTATGGTTATTTATGAAAATATTAAAATATATTATCAAATTAATATATTATTTAAATTTATCCCATTAGGTCTCACTCAATCAAATTTCATGAAGAGTCATTGAAACTTGCATTTTTTAACTTGTAACAACCATTTCCATATTGTTTTTTTTACTTTCTCATTCCATGCATACCAAAAACAAGATAAAAAAAGGTTATTATGGTATATATATAATTAACCCTAATGATTCCAAAACAAACCAAATGCATTTTAAGTCATTTAGAGTGAAAACATAGTCATTAGGTCATCAAGAGGGTTTTAGGATTGTAACTTTCTTAAGGTTGATTCGTAAACCCTAGAGACTTGAGATCAAAACAAATGTCACAAATTTTGAAATAAATAACTTGCCCATATTATAAATATATCATATGAATCTATGAAAATTTTCCTTAGATTTTGAATGCAAATTTACCAATCTTCTTGAACTTTTCACAAGGTGGCAGGAGGGTTTTGAGTGACTTCAGTTCTTAAACATTGGTCTCAAAGTTATGTGATTTAATGAATGAAATAACAAAAATATTATAATATTATTAAACATATAAAACTCTCAAATTATTCTCATTATCCTATGTAAACTCTCATGGTATTTTCAAGCAGAGAAAATCCTTCTCGAGTTGGCAGACATGGCATACTTAAGATGAGAGTCTTTTTTGGCCTAAAAGCCATCAAAATGACATTTAGTAGTTGTATTTAATTATAATTTTTTTTTAAAACCCCCATTCCCAAAATATTTATAAATGTAATTTTATGCTTCAGTATGCTCAAACCCTATTTTTCTCGCCTATAGGTGGTCATTTATGACTTTAGGCCTAATTAGGCCTCTTAGTCCAATCATTACATTTTATCACCTTAAAATTTATATGAAGATATTATCATCACCTTATAATACAATTTATATAGCCTTTTGACTCTATAATATACCTAAATGGATTAATTCAACAACCAATACATGATTTTCTACAATTCACTTATAACATTCTTGTGTCTATGAGTTTTTTAACTGCAATTCTAAGGGTGGATCTTCTTCCTTTGGATCATTTGGATATTAGGTGATTTTTACAACTGTTGGACAGATCCATAATATATTTATTTAATTTATATATACTTATTAACACCTCATTCCACGTCACACATGTTTTTTATTCATATTTACCTAGAACAAACCTATAGGTGGTCATTAGGCCTTATTGGATTTTAGGCTTACCAAGATAGTTATATAAACTAGTATATCTTTATTTATATGTTTTTTTAATATTTTAAAGTTAATAAAAAATTATTTTGACCCATATAACCTTTTTTTCCTCAAATAATCATCAACAATATTTTTTTTATTGCTACTACCTGTGGCAGGTCTGTTGGTGGCCACTAGCACTAAAACCTTATTTTTAATAATTTTATAATATTGAGTCTAATTGATCAATTATAGAAATGTGGAAAAAGTGAATCATTTTTTACATCCTATCCATCACTTCAATGGACCAAAATCACCTTTAATATCCCTTAAAACCTTCACAGTCCTCCTCTTATGCTCACACAGTCCTCCATTTGAATGCATTCAACCAAATAAATATCCTTATTAAATAGAATATACCAGCTGATATGTGAAATAAAATTTATATAAGGAAAACTATTGATCTTATTTAACCCTCATAACTCAATCTCATGCACCTATCTACCCTTTTCTAGTTCACTTTTTCTACACAACCTTGCAACCATAGAGTGCATCTCATGAGGGAAGGTAAGTTCAAGTTTGAATATTCATATATGTTTATTATTATTGGATAACCCATATATATATTTTATATATTTATTTTTAATTCCACGAAGTCACCAGGGAATGCTGATTTCCTATAAAAGCACAATTAAGCAGGTTGCATGCACCTAAACTTTATCCATTTACCATGGGTAAGAGAAGTTTGGATATCAAGGTTTCTAAAGAAACTTTAAAATGAAGATAAAAATAAAATATTTTCAAGAAATACATATATAATTACCCTACACCTTTTTTATTGCCAATGCTAACCTACATGTCTATAGACCTATAGGATCACGAAACTCATTTTGGACTTGGCTTTGAAGAAAGACACTAGGATATTTGACTCCCATGGATTTCCACTTTGAATACATACTTATAATTATATTAAAGTCCATGTGAATATGGTAATTTCAAATCAATAATCTTGGACAATGGCAACACACCCATACTTGACTAGGCCTAAATCAACCATGTCTACTAGTTTAAACATCATAATTGTGCATGCTTATTTATAAGGTTTTCTTGAAGTTAATTAATTTAATGATGATTTGAATAGGTTTTATGGATATTTATTAATTTTAAAAAACTTTTGATAACGTGATTTCATTCATTTCATCCACAAAAACACTTCAAAACTCCTTCAAATCATGAATGTCATGTTTAAACTAGTAGATCAATTCTATTTGGTGGTAATCCAAACATAAACATGAATAAAATTTATATAAAATGTTTTTGTACAGGTAAATAGTGTTAAATAAACCCTCTACAATAATTTAAATTTAGTCATTAATCTTAATAAATATGTATCAAAATAAAAGTGACCATTATGGGGTTTTGAATCCTCTTTTTACACCCTTAATTTTTAAAGATTATTCATAAATTTGAGTCTAACTAGATAAGTAATGCCAAAAAGTAGAAGGGTATTAGGGTCCCATCATATTATGAATATATTGGGATCCATCTCTCTCTCATTTGAGTACCATCCAAAAATGATTTGGCCTTTTGAAGCTACCAAGAAACATGATGAAGATAAGGATGTCTTTTCCTTGTTTGGATCTGCAACTTACTTCTTACATGGGTTTGGGTCTAAATCAACCAAGGATATAATTTAAGGAGTTTTTAAATTTTTCATTAATGGAAAACCTTTGTAAAATATCTCCAAAATATCAATTTATTCAAGAATCTACCTATTCTACCTTTTGAAACTATTGGAAATTGTGATCCATGTGATCATGCATCTTTTCTTGACCTGTACAAGGGTGAAGGAGCATGCCAAACCATTTAAAAAATAATTTTCCCTAAAAACATTTCAATATATCCTCATTTAGACATTATAAAATGATGAATGGGTAGTTACAAATTGGATTCCAATGTGGAAAGAAGTTGTCAAGACATTTAGGGAATATGTAAAAATAATTACAAACATGATGCCACTATTTGATGTTAGATGACTTAAAAAATGGTCCTATCCAAGGATAAAACCTTCATATTTTCCCTTTCCTAGAAATTATCATCATAACATTGTAGTGTACAATGAAAATAAAGTAAATTAAATACCTTAATCCTATTTAAACTACCATACTTTAACCAAATTTATTGAAAATACCATGTGATAAACTTACTAGTCTACTCCTTGATACATTTGATTAGCTTAGATTATGGTTCTTCCTGGAATGGTCACAACCTTACCTCCTTGATAATTTTTTTAATTTTAACTTGACTTCATGATTAACCTTAAATTTTTCAAACTTAATTTAATCAATGATAAACACATGAGGAAGACTCTGATGAATCCACATTTGATAACAAGACAAAGTGACTTGACCCTGCTACTAACTAGATAATCTTATAAGGATTTGTATGATGATAATGAAGACATACTACCTATCATATTAGACCATTAATGACCAATAAAATACCTTTATAATGGATTTCATTAAATTTAAGATCATGTACATCAAAGTTTTGAGTGATACTCATTCATGGTGGCCAATTTTGGCTAACATCTTTGGCAACCTTCTAGTATTGCATGTTTGTTATGCATTTATACTAGTGGCGTTGACAATCCATTGGTATGTGGAGTTATTAATGTTTATTTACTTGAATGGAAACTTAAATTTGGACTTTAAAATAGAATTTAAACAAACTGAAACTAAACCAACTCAAAACACACACCACACATACACATGTGTCATGAGACACTTGGAGGAAAGACAAAAACAAAGAAAACAAACAACTTGTGATCCAAACACTTAGGAAAAACAAATACAAACTCTACTATGTAAAAAAATTTAAAAAATTGATGTTAGTAGTATGGTTTCAAATGAAACATTACAAATCTAAACTTAGTATCATGGTTTCAACTCTTCTCCATAAATCTTTGAAACTTTTAAGGCATTATGTTCTTTACAACCATTGATAACATAGGTCCCACTCCGTAATGTATACAAATTGGTATCATTACTATGTTTAACCATATATTCATCCCACTTCAATATAATAGATACCTCTTGATATGCTCCTGAAATAGCCATCTTATCAAAGGTATTTTTCACTTGGGATTTGTGGTAATCCATGGTATGCATAACGTGATTTATTATCTCCTCTAAATCCATTAACTCTATCAATCTTATCTTCATATGATCACTCTCCATCATCTCAAGTTGATGAGATAACTCTAGGGATAGTATTTTAAGAGAAATAGGTAGCTTGGTTTCTTTACCATAGATAAACATGCAGGGTGAGTTTCTAATAACCTTCTTGGTGGTGATACTATCATCCCATAATGTTATCCTCAACTTGGCATGCCAAGTTATTTGATTGTATTCAATCATTATCTTAATTATTTTGATCATGTTCTTATTAGTATACTTATTTACCCCATTCCCTTGAGGGTAGTAATAAGAATAATAAATTAAATAAATGCCATGTATAAGATCTCACTCAATTTTTCTTGCACCACTTAATGCCAACACGTTATTATAAATTATTGTTGAAGTAACTCCAAATCTATGAACTAGACCTTCTTACTAATAAAGAACAAAATTTTCACTAGCTTCCTTGAGATTTATTACTTTCACCCATCCTTTTGAAATAATAATTGGTTGTAAGCACCCATTTATGGATAACACTCAAATGTGGATTTATCATTCTAATGAAATTAATACTCATTTATATGAATGGTTGATCTAATTTAATAGGATTTGGATGAAGGGATATATTATTTTATTTACTTGAGAAATATGTACACTTTTGACACCTTCTTATCAATGCATAAGAGTCCTTAAACAAACTAGACCAATATTTCCCAAACCTCATTACTTATACTACTTTGGTTTTAGTTACAAAGTGACCTCCAAGTAGTATATCATGGAATTGTTCCAACAACTTATCAATATGATTAGTTTCAACACAACTAAACAAAATCATAGTAATATCCATTCTAAATATAAATCCATACAAAAGATCATAGGGGATGCAATTCAATCTAAATTATCTTCTCTTTGATTTATCCAAACCTATAAGACACTCTCCTATTTGAATAAATCTTACCATATATTGTGTTCAACTTGGAGAGATTGAAGGTGTAGCTTCATTAAGATCATATTAAAATTCCAAAACAATAACTTTTTCTTCTTTAAGGTTTGATACCAAGTGTTCACAAATCCCTATTCCTCTTACCAACTTAGTAGCCTTGATCTCTGCATCATACTCCATGAATTTGGTTATCCATCCAGTCCTTTTCTCCTTTAAATTAGTTTTTAAAAGGAAGTCTCTTCTACTTGTGTGTGTCACCATGACATGAATATTATTGTTATAGATAATATTCCTAAACTTCTTAAGGCTTATTATGATTTCTAGCACTTACTTCTTAATGAAGGTGTATCTCTCTTCATATTCTTCTAAAACATGACTAAACAAGGTAATAGGTTACTCAATACCTTTATTATTATATTTTATCAACATGGATGATATGGTTTCAAGGTTATCAAAATCATACAAGAAGAAATCCTTGGATAAATTAGGATTGATCAAAGTTGGTGTTTGTGAAATGACTTTGTTAATGGCCTTAAAACGTTTTTTTCCTTATTTAGTCCAAATAATGGCTTGGTGATTCTTCAACATGGCTATAATAAGATTCATAAGGTTATCAAAACCAAGTATGAACATTAAAACAAAGTTTATTTTCCCAATAAATTTTGTAAAAAAGACAAAGCCAATATGGCACTCACCCTTTAAGGATCTATAACAAGCCCATTCTTGGAGACAATGTGGCCTAATAACATACCCTCATGAACTATAAGAACACATTTTTGGGGGTTTTGAGAGATCACATATTGTATAAACCTTTCACAAATCAATTTAAGATGAGATAGGTGATCATTTTAATTCTTTAAAAAAATATTATTTCATCAAGATAGATCACTACCATTTGATTGATTGAACCCCAAAAATACATATCCAAATGGCATATGTGCACCATTTAGTAGTATATGTTATATTATTTTGATCTTGTTCCTTCACCAATATTTGGTTATAACCTAAGTAGCCATCCAAGAGAGAGAAACATTTTTAACCTAAAACCACTTGAATAATTAGATCCATGGAGGATAAAGGATAATGATCCTTTAATGAAACCCTATTTAAATCCTTGAAATCCACACCTAAACTGATCTCTCCACTCTTATTTCTCATAGAAACTAGCTTAGCAAACCATGAAGAGTGCTTAATAGGGAATATGATTCTTGATTCTATCAACTTGGCTAGTTATTTTTTCATTAGCATTATGATTAATAGAACTTTGTCTTTGACTTAAAAGCTTGGAATTTGGATTAATCTATATGGTATATTGGGCTAATGTAGGATCAAACCCCTTAAGATCACTATATTCCCAAACAAAGACATCAGAAAGTTATCTACATATCTCAACAAATGTAGCTCTCTCAAATAAAGTACATACCTTTCCAAGCCTATGAATCTTGTCTTTGAAGATAATCACTCTTTAATGATGTTATTATTTGGTAGACATACTCACATTGTCCTTTTTCATTTGATCACTCTCATTGAATATGCTCTCAAAATTTACTATCCCTTTGGGAAGCTTATTAGACCTCAATTATAAAATTTGATCTCCTTATTGATGATACAATTTGGCCTAGTTTTTATAAGAAAATTTAGCTTCTTATTGAAGGAAACATGTTATTCTATTATCAAATTCAAAAACTTGATAATGGACATCATTATCTATTATTTATGACCTTACTACCACCTTGATATGTGGATGCAGTTTTGAGTTATTGACATCATTGGGGATGTTATATTGAGATCCCATTGAAGATAACCTATCATCATGCTAATTATACTCCCTTGAAACTGATTGGATGTTGAATGCCTCAAAATATTCAATAGGGTCCCATACCCTATTCTTGGAGGACTTAAACAATATATTCTTGGTAATACACTTACCTTTTAATTGCTAGACTAATAGTTCACTATATCTAAAAAATTATAATTTATTCACTCATTTGTTTCTTTCCCATTGAATCCCATGTATGAGATTCTCATATTCAGATGAATTACAAGTATAATTAAACTGAAATCTAATTGCAGAATAGTAACTTTCATTTGAGGGAGAAACTAACATTATAGCTACCCCAAGTCCATTCTTAATTTTTAAACCATCAAAGAAGAATTTACATAATCCATCACTATATTGACTTTTATTAGAGAGAGAGAGGGTATGGATGTACATTCATCATGAAACATGAGACACGAAGACCAATTTTTTCAACACCTCTATATGGAACATACTCATGATTTTTGGCTCCCCACTCATCAAAGAAAATATATGATATACCTTTAAGAGGAGCAACTTGTTATAGATCACTAGGATTATATTCCTCATATATAATGGTGTGATTGAAATTTTAAATATTTTTATTATATGTACAATATGAATGTTAGACACAAGTTTAGATCTGATTGTAACTTTAGTTCCATATCTAGTTTGTAAAGCCAAGTATGACCAATCAAATGATAATTAATATCCAGTCTTGATAGTGAAGTCTCTTGATAATAAAATAGAAAATTATGGTGTAAAATCAAGTAAAAAATCATATTTATAAATATATAAATAAGGAAAAACATGAAGTGTAATGCTCAAAACTTTTATCAGACCCATGGTCTTAGTAGCTAAACCATCCAATTCCAAGACACCTTTGACATTAGGCTCATAATTTAGGCCTAACTTATTAGTTATTTGTTTAGGAATCAAAGTGATACTTGACCCATTATATATCATTTAATTATGTATTAGTTAATCTCAAATGATCACTAAAACATAAAATTGGGGTGGTTTACCATCTTTGCTTGGTTGCCCACTAGTAGGTGTAGGATTGTTTATGAAAACTAAACTCTCTCTTTTTATTAATGTTTTTAAAAGGTGGATATTTGACAACTCTTATTAAAGTATCTCCCTTCCAATGAATATCCAATGTATCCCACATAGTAATACTCACATTAAACCTCTTTGTTTGGTCTATAATGTTGATGTAAGAGATACTAACTCTTGGTTATCCTTTAGGAGCTACCATATTGTTTTAAGTCTGCATAGTTTGGTCTATAAAATCACCCTTCACATTATAATTTTTATGATTTTATTGGGACTTATGAACTGTTGATGTCTTAAAATTGCACTAGATCTTAATCAACAACAATGGGAAGTTTCAAGCTATGGGACAATGTGGCTTGAAAACAAACTCTAGATTTTAAAGAAGCTAGTCTCTTCTTTTGTATTGGGTGTTGGGGAAAAGGGATAGGAGACTAAAAAGAAATGCAAAATGTAGGAATTGAAACCTAACTATGGTGATGTGCCTGAGAGTAATCCTAATCCTAACCTGAGCACAATGAAACTATTATGTGATTTTATTACATTTAAGAGCAGACAAGTGCATGATCAATGTTAAAAGATTGGAATAACAGAAACAGAGGCTCACAACAGGGGAGTCTTTTGATAAGATACAGGTATTGTCAACAAAGGCATAGTGTTCAATCTTCTTAATAGAATCTTATAATAACATAGGAGGTGCAAAAGTCATGCACAGTCATGTAAATCTTTAGATTTAAGAAAATGAAATAAAAGCAAATAACATTTCAAATCACCACACTAGAAAATCTACAGTATAGACTACTTTGCAAACAACACAGATAACATCAACAAAGGCATGGAGCTCAAATTTCCTCAATTCATTTAGCCACATAAGGGGCAAAAAAACATGCACGATTACATAAAATTTACAACTCAAAAAAATTGAGACAAGAGCAAATGATATTATTGGCCATAAACTTCAGATAGTCTAAAACTATGAGAATTCCCCCCCTCTTTTCTTAGATTTTACAATCCTACTTATATAGCCTTGGATGTCTCCTTTGATCACTTTCTTTCCCATGCAATCTTCTCCATCCTTCACTCATATGGGACAAACATACGGCACCTTCAATGTTGTGGGTGGCTCCAAAAATCTACCCGATGAACTGTTTCATCTACTCGAATTAACTCTAGTTGCTTTTCCCTCCATTTCACTTTTGGAAACTGATACACAGAACACTCTACTATGTTTTAAATGGGAGAGGACACTTAGTCAATTTTCTAAAAATCCCCTTGATCACCTAGAAGGCACCAAAAAATGACACTTGGCACTTTTTGCCTGATTCATTGAAGACATGTGACTCTCTCCGCTTTCCTTGGCTATGTTATAGATTTATTCAAGACTCATAATAGGCTCTTACGAATGGCGACACCTGGCAACTTCCATGTATTTTGAAGTAACACCTGAGGCCTACCACAACCTTTATTCAATAATGAAACTCAAGGATGATACCTCAGACATTGACACGTGGAAATCTCCACTGCTCCTGGGAAGATACGTGGCATCTTTCACTTCTTCATCTAAAGGTACGTGGCTCCTTCCACTGCCTTTTGGGGATGGGGTAAAAAGGGACCAGAGAGTGACACTTGGTAGCCTCCACTACTCTTAGCACTTAAGCAAAATGAAAGGATGCCTTTATGTGTTGAACAAAATCATTGGACCAAAGTCTCCCAGATGACGACACGTGGTGGCTTGCAATTTTTCTCCAAAAAGGTATTTCAAGGCCTCCGCAACTACCACTTGGCACTTTTCACCTTCTCTACTACCTTATGTTGAAAGTCTTTGAATGATGTGCGGATGTCGATATGAGACATGGATGCTGACACATGGTGTGTTCCACTTAATTACTATTGGGTATGTGGCATGGTCCATGGTTCTTGAAGGTTAAAAAAAGGGGACTCGGGGGATGCCAATTGTCTACTTTGTCTCCTAGAAAGTAACACTTGGCAGCATCCACTTGAACTAATACTCACGCAAAAATGAGATGAAGGAAACAAGAAGGGGAAAAAGACTTGCTCGGAGGGCAACACTTGGTAGCTTCCACTGCATCTCAACACTTAGGCAAGACAAATCGGCCCTCTATTTCAAAATTCTGCCACTTCACCTAAAAAACCAAAATTGCAGTGCTCAACTAAAAATAATTGAATATGACATAGAGTAGGAAATTACTCTACAGTTATTGGTGACCATCAGAGCTTTTGAGCCTGCTCAAAATGAACCCGACTCCCTCTCGATCAAAATTTTGAAATTTATAGCTTTAAAAGAGCTATCTGAAAGATAGACCACTCATAGTCAGATAATCCTTGCTTGTTCTGTAACTCATCAAAAGCCAAATCCAAGCTAATGAGATCCTTGTGTGAGAAGGTTTGTAGGACTTGGGTAGTGGCTTTTAACTTGGATTCTAGCAAAAAAATAGGAATTAGAATAGTTTTGACCTTAGAGGTTGGAGAATCATCCTGCAAGCTCTAAAAAACTATTTGATCCCTTTGCCTAGCTAGCATCAATGGTTGGATTTGGTCCACCATCAACACTATCCTCACATGTAAAAATTGGGAAGGAAGGTCCAGTCACACCATATCTTCAATGTGTTGCCTCATTTCACCGATGCCTTCTTTGACAACATTGAGACAGCTTCTGCAATTGTTGGCTATGGCATTATGACTGAGCTCTTTGTTGACCCATTTCATGGTGGCCATTCTGTTGAGAAACCCTGAGGCTAATAATTTTGCATCCCTTGAGCTATAGAGGTTCTCTAGTAAAAAATGAGAGTCAATGACTCTTCTAGAGATCATGGCTAGAGTGCTCTGTACTGTGCTTTGAGGAGGAAGGTGAAAAATAGCCTGAGCTAGAGAATCTTTGAAGAGATTCTCTCCCATGCTGACTTGTAGAGTTCCTTCACCAGCTGCACCATTCTGACACCTCTTGGCCTATTGGCTAGCTCAATTACTGCTCTGCCTAGAGTTGGGCTTGAAACGCCACACCCTTTTTATATTCTTCCAGCAACCTTTGCTATGATTGGGTAACCTACAGTTGGAGTCCTTTGACTCTTCCCTATAATGTTGCATTTTCCCATCTTAGAGCTATTGTTGTATCCTTGGCAAGTATAAGCTTTACTTTCAAAGAATCATTTTGGGCCTGCATTGCCCATTGAGTCTGGAGGGAAATAATATCTTGTAACTATTTCTACAAACTAGCTATCTCATTGTCCTTCTAGTTTATTTGTTTGGCCAAACTATTGTAGTTTGCCTTTTCCATGGCCAAGTCGGCCTCCAGCTTCTACAGTCTCCTTGATATCCTCAAATAATATTTTGTGACCATAGAAGTGGATTCGATCATGAGCTTGACTCTATCTTGAGCCCTGAACAGGGACATGTTGATGGCCATTATGTTCATGGTGTAGTCTTCTGGCCACATTTGTTTGCTCAGCTTGGCAATGTTGGGTGATAAATGGGTCACCGTCAGCTGCTGTTGAATGGGGTCAAATTGTGACCTCAAATGTGGCACCATCAGTGCTTTATTCTCTTTACTCTTCTTCTCCAATCGGGCTTCTCTTGCCTTCCGTGTGGCATCAGCTTGCATCTAAAAAGTGAAAGGGGACACAATACATCCCCCTATGAAGGGAAATCCTTGTGGCAGGCTATATTAGAGAGCCATTGGTTGGCTAGGGGTGAGTTGAAGGGGCTTTTTTTTGGGAATGGAGGGGGAAAATTAAGGTAATGTTAAGGCTTGAGGCATCAAGGATGAAGTGAATTATGAAATGGGAATGCTAGTAGTGGCGGGAGGTGTCATTTGGCTGGGTGGAGGCATGGATTGAGAGGGAGGAGGGGGAGTAATTCCTACCTAAGGGGAAGTTACAGTGCTCTGCACTAGGTGCTACGAAGGCTGTTCTTCCTCTTTTGGGTCTACTTAGACCCTTCTCTTCCTAGGTGTTTCTGATGTTCTCACCATCTCTAAATCTCTTGTATAATAACCTAGTATGAACCTTTCACAAGATAAAAACATGTTTGCTGTAACAAACACCACTAGGTGCCACAATCATAATGAGCAAGATATTTTTGCAGGAATAAGGGAGTTTGTAAGCATTAAATTAAGGAAACCGTTAGCAAATCCTACTCAATCTTTAGGAAATAGTGGAGCAGACACATTATGCAGCACAAGGTACTTTGGAGATTTTGAAAGATTTAGGGAAGCATTTATTATGGCAAAAAATAAAGAATTAAAGAATTTTTAAGACGTCGACTCTACATTTAAAATGCTTATTTTAAAGGAAAAGCGGGAAAGCAAAAAATAAAATAAAGCAATGCGGGAATGGAAACTACATAACTACATTAATTACAAATCCTTATTTTCCTTCGGGATCGAAAATGAACTTTCCCACATCCTCTTTATGACAAGCCAACTTGTGTTTCCATACCAGTGATTACAATGGATATGTCATTGATGGGATGTTCTCTACACCAACCACATAGGTCTACCTACACTCGAACAAGTTTGAGCAAAATGTGTATTTGACACCTATGAACTCTTCTTGTCCTTGAATGCCCATCGAATACTAGATCTTCATGTTGTCAGGAGTCATCAAGAAATCATGGGCTATTGGATCTTCGAGTTGTGCCTTTTGATATCCATTATCTTTTGGCACATCTTCTTTAGATTCTAGCTTTATTTCATCATCATGCTCCTTGATGACTTCATCCTCTTGCAAGGATGAATTAAAAAGCTGACATCTCTTCTGCATACTCATTTGAATCTTAGGGCTTTCTTCTTCATATAAAACTAGCTCAGCACCTCCTATCTCAATGACTTTTTTGAGGGAGTGTCCATATTCCTCCATATCCTCTTACAGAGTGACAAAAAAATCTAAAATGATCTCCTCCTCATCAGAAGTTAAGGAAAAATCTTGCAGCTTATCCTCTTGCTCATCAAAAGGGGAGTCTATGGTGATCTCTTCCTCTTTTGTACTGATGTAATCTTCTTGTTTGGCCATGAATTGAGAATATTCTTTTGCATACTCAATTGCTTCCTTTAAAATATATTATTCTAGGGTGAAAGAAGAAGGCTGTGATGGAAAATAAGAAGCTTCTTAAGTAAGGGTGGAAGGAATTTGAGGGGAAAGTGAGAGTTCAGGATCATCTTCCCTTGCTGCTATCATAGACTCTACATTATTGGGGAATTAGTCTTGATGATTTTGACCTTGTTCACGAATAGGGGTGGCATATGTTTGATATGGGATTTGTGGTGGTGGGTATGAAGTTTGGTAGACTTGGTAAGGCTGGTTCTCATGAACGCTTAGCCTCTCTTCTAAGAACACAATCAATCCACACACTTCTAACATCTCATATGTAAGTTCTTGCCAATTTGCCCTCTCAATGGGATCCCACTCACTTTTAATTAGGTCTATTGCATCCCTTACTTGAGAGATGATATGACAAGGAATCTCTTGGCCATATCCCCTTCCACTGTCAAGCTCTAACATATATCTTTAAAATCCCAGCAATGCTTTTTTGAAAGTGAAAATAAGGTTAGGTTCAAAATGGGATGAGACATATTGGGGGGACTGGGCATAAGACTGATGTGACTCATAACAATATGCATCCTCATTACTCGACATGATTCTAGGAGAAGCTTGTTTTTGATAAAACATATTTGAAGGAGAATAAGACTCATTGCTATGAGTTACAGAGTTATACATACCAAAGGGATTTCTTGATGATACTGCTTGATTGGCTGGTGATACAGAGTCATTGTTGGTGTTGATAGAAACCTTCAAAGGTAGATTGGTTGAAGAATACACCAAAATTATTCAACTCTTTGAAAGATTGGTCCCACTAGGGATGCCAAAAACTGTTGATGTCTTAAAATTGTGCTAGATCTTAATCAACAATAATGGGAAGTTTCAAGCTGTGGGACAATGCGGCTTGAAAACAACCTCTAGATTTTAAAGAAGTTGCTCTCTTCTTTTGTATTGGGTATTAGGGAAAAGGGATAAGAGACTAAAAAATGCAAAATGTAGGAATTGAAACCTAAATATGGAGATGCACTTGAGGGTAATCCTAATCCTAACCTAAGCATAGTGAAACTATTATATGATTCTATTACATTTAAGAGTAGACAAGTGCATGATCAATGTAAAAGATTGGAATAAAAGAACCAGAGGCTTACAATAGGGGAGTCTTTTGCTGAGATACAAGAATTGTCAACAAAGGCATAGTGTTCAATCTTCTTAATAGAATCTTCCAATCACATAAGAGGCACAAAAGTCATGCATAGTCATGTAAATATTCAAATTCAATAAAATGAGACAAAAGCAAATAACATTTCCAATCACCGCACTAGAAAATCTATAGTATCGACTACTTTGCAAACAACACAGATAACATCAACAAAGGCATGGAGCTCAAATTTCCTCAATTCATTTAGCCACATAAGGGGCAAAAAAACATGCACGATTACATAAAATTTACAACTCAATAAAATTGAGACAAGAGCAAATGATATTATTGGCCACAAACTTCAGATAGTCTAAAACTATGAGAATTCCCCCCCTCTTTTCTTAGATTTTACAATCCTGATTATATAGCCTTGGATGTCTCCTTTGATCACTTTTTTTCCCATGCAATTTTCTCCATCCTTCACTCATAGGGGACAAACATACGGCACCTTCAATGCTGTGGGTGGCTCCAAAAATCTACCCGATGAACTATTTCATCTACGCGAATTAACTCTAGCTACTTTTCCCTCCATTTCACTTTTGGAAACCGATACACAGAACACTCTGCTATGTTTTAAATGGGAGAGGACACTTAGTCAATTTTCTAAAAATCCCCTTGATCACCTAGAAGGCACTAAAAAATGACACTTGGCACTTTCTGCCCAATTCATTAAAGACACGCGGCTCTCTCCGCTTTCCTTGGCTATGATGTAGATTTATTCAGGACTCATAATAGGCTCTTACAGATGGTGACACCTAGCAGCTTCCATGGATTTTGAAGTAACACCTGAGGCCTGCCACAACCTTTATTCAATAATGAAACTTGAGGATGATCCCTCAGACATTGACACATGAAAATCTTCACTGCTCTTGGGAAGATACGTGGCATCTTTCACTTCTTCATCTAAAGGTACATGGCACCTTCCACTGCCTTTTAGGGATGGTGTAAAAAGGGACCAGAGAGTGACACTTGGCATCCTCCACTACTCTTAGCACTTAAGAAAAATGAAAGGATGCCTTTATGTGTTGAACGAAATCATTGGACCAAAGTCTCCCGGATGACGACACCTGGTGGCTTGCAATTTTTCTCCAAAAAGGTATTTTAGGGCCTCTGCAACTTCCACTTGGCACTTTCCACCTACTCTACTACCTTATGTTGATAGTATTTGAATGAAGTGTGGACGTCGATATGAGATGTGGATGCTGACACGTGGTGCATTTCGCTTATCTGCTACTAGGTATGTGGCACGGTCTGTGGTTCTTGAAGGTTACAAAAAGGGGACTTGGGGGACACCAATTGTCTGCTTTGTCTCCCAAAAAGTGACGCTTGGTAGCATCCACTTAAACTAATGCTCAAGCAAAAATGAGATGAAGGAAACAAGAAGGGGAAAAAGACCTGCTCGGAGGGTGACACTTGGTAGCTTCCACTGCATCTCAACACTTAGGCAAAATGAACTGGCCCTCTACTTCAAAATTCTGCCACTTCACCCAAAGAACCAAAATTGTAGTGCTCGACTGAAAATAATTGAATACGACATAGAGTAGGAAATTACTCTATATGAACTACATTAATATATCTTGTTCATTGGTACATATAAGTCATCGTAGTTTATCCTTTACCCATCTCTATAACATCATAAATTACTCTCATTTTTGACCTTGTATTGGCTGTTATAGAAGTACCAATGACCTTAATTGTGCTCCCCAATTAATTAATTACACACCAATCTCTCTCTTTCTAATTTACCAATGTAATATTAGATTAAACTTTCTCTACATTATTCATAACCTAATTTAGAACTTCATCTTGTGTCATATAAAGAATTACTCTATTTTATGCCATACAAGAATAATTAGTCATCTCATTTTGATTAAAAGACTGATTAGGAGGCTAATATCATTAATAAGTCCAATAATTCTCTTTTACCAAGATATTTTGAGTAAGTACTATGGATCTATAAGTGGAGGTAGCATTGGGATTGTATCTATATATGGTCTAACATTAGTAATATGCCATTGCCCTTAAGGAATTCCTTGGAAAGGTGGCCTATTGGATTGATTGAAATGATAGGACTAATATGTTGATTGGTAAGGTATATATAAATAACTTATATTCCTCTTCATTTCCACCATATGATTTGAAATGGTTTTGAGAATCCCTTATACATCACTTCTTTTATTTGGTTGACTATGAGTAACTAACTCATGACCAGTTATTGTAATAATGGGGGCAAGAGTGGGAGTGAGGCCTATATATCATGAAAAAATGGCATGGGAGACCTTGGAGATAACTTTCCAATTTGGATGAGGTTATGTTCATCTTTTATGGCAAGGTCATAGTCTTCTTGTAAGGTTTATCCCACCATGGATTGTATCATAGTAGATAAGTCATTATTTAATGCCTTGATATAGTAGGGAAAGGTATAATTTGGAGTGGGTATCAATATAATTGGGACCTTATCCCATGTTTTATAAAACCTAGAATTGAAGTTTTGCATGAATTCTTTCAGAGCTCTCTTAATGGTGGTTAATTTTGTAACTAGAGACAAGTGATCACTCTTGTCTTCAAACATCTTACTCAACTTCTCTCCTAATTTATCCAATGAATTAATTTAATTAGGGGATAAAGTTATATACAAATCAAAATATTTCACCTTAAATGATATTTTCAATAACCTTATGGCTATATTCTCTTGATGACATTATGGATAATGCAAAAATTAGCCATGTCTCTTATGTGTTCAATGGGAGTAATGGTATTTTCTTAACTAAAGTATGGGGCATTTTTAAGGTCTATCATAGGGATGTAATCATATTATGAAATATTTAGAGGAGATCCACCATATAATGGAACAAAATTCATATATTTTTAACTTTGGGAGAGCTTGGAGTATATTTAAAATGAATCTTTCTTTTAGGTGTTTTGGTATAAGGAAGAGTATGAATAAATATCTTTCTCTTGATTGAAAATAAAGGTAATTCAACAAACTAAAAAGGAATAAATTGGATCCCTGACCTTGTTGTCGCCTTTAGCATGAAAATTATCTTACTAATCTGAAACTAATATTTAATAAATTGTTGGAATCACCAGATGTTGTATGAAGGATCCTGTTATAACTATAAATTTGTTAAGATTGACATAAATACTGAACAAAATTGTTCAAATTTAGTCCCACCAAGCATGCCAAAACTATTATTTATCTAATTTTCACCCCTATGAAGGTTTTTAAATCCTTCCTAACTATATTATACCATATGAACAATCATAAGTTGTGGGTGACCTAAAGAGTGGATTTAACCTTTAGATGGGGCTAACTCCCTTGATGCTTCCTTGTTAGCTAAAAATCAGTTTGCTTGTCTTATAGACTATATAGCCAACATGATATGTTTCTATGTTTTGTTTATTAATTGTAAATTATTCATCATAATATAGTATGTTATGTTTTTAAATTTCATCATCCTATGTAATACATTTTTGTGTGTCTCACTAACTACATCAACCATCTTGATATAATATAGTTATACCTTCCCTCCACAAATTGTATCAGATAATGTGATAGAGGTATTTCATATCATCAAACTATATCCACCAACTAGATACAACTATTTTTTTATAGTTTTGGTTATCAACTTTATGGGATAGCATGATATCATTTGGTTTTACTTTTACTATTTTAACTCCACTATTGAACCTAGTTTAATTTACCTTTTCTCTTCCATTGTGGAGTACACCTTTACTCAATCTATAGAGGAAATCTAATAGGATTTAACATAAAAAATATCATATAAAATATTGAAAACCCATTTACCTTATATTACAATCAAAGAATAATTTATTATTATATGTCATGTGACTTCAACTCGGTCTAATAGTTACGAGCCACTTGACAATCCTAAGACTACCTAGTGAAATTAGTAATCTCAATACATGAGATAGGTATAATATTAGTGTGATATCAAGTGTACCATTGAAATTATTATTTTATTTCAATAAAATATTAATCATATGGAAAATATTATGTGTTAATATATAATATCATGATGGCCACCCATGTATAAATACGTCCTTACCCTACTCATATTTTTAATACTAGACTTGGTGTAAGTCAATATGTGGCTTCCTCATTCCATTCTTCATCATGCATTCCTATTATTACTACTAAAAATGTATGATATTTCCTTAGAGGGTCAACCCAAATAACCCAAATTAACAACAAAGTCAATACCAAATCTAATGCATCTCAATAAGATAGTCAAAAGTGTCTTGATCATCAATAACTCTATTGCAAACTATGAACCAATTAGCTAGCTTTTATGAAAATAGTGATGCCCAAAATATGAAAATGAAAAATTAAATTTTAAAAATGCAAAATAATACTCAAAAACCATTATATATGCTCATGTTAATATTCATAACATCAATCTCATTCTACATCCTCCACTTCTCAATAATGACATTCAACACGTTGGAAATGAAACACTAGATCCACTAATTTTTTGTTGTATTTAAAATACTTAAGAAATATCTACAAGAGACTAGATTAAGCTTAACAACTTTGTAACTACCAAACTACAAGCCAAAACATTTTTTGATGACACTATAGATTGTTATAACCAACTCAAGTCTAAATCAATATATAACTTAGATGAATTCATTAATGCATCAGCTCAATAATTATATAAAACCAATGATCTATCTTAAAATATTCTTATCCCACTTCATTAATCACAAGGAATTAGAAACTGAGACTACCTAATTTTTCATCAAGTGTTTTAAATCCTTAACTAAAAAATCTAAGCATAACATGTCAAATAATAAAATATTACATTTTTTTACCAACTCTCTTCATCATAAACATAATAGAGTTAAGATTATCTATCCAAAATCATTGGAAGAAGCCCTTGATCAAGCTAAAAGATAAGAAGTCTTCCTAATATAATTCAATCAATCCTACCCCAAACCTATAACTCTTATGCTTATGAAGTGTAAAAAAATACTATTAATTATGGTGTTAGTCATCAATGATATTTTAACAAGAGCCCTTGATGATGTCACACTTTACTAACCTATCAAGTGAAGTCCCTTATAGCCTCATCTTTCTTCCTCACAATTTAATAACTATGAATTTCATCACTTTATTTATTTATTTGAGATTAGTAAATGCCATCCTAAACCATCATCTAGATAATTTGATACCTCCTAACATATTGATTATATGTATAACCTTCAAAATAAATTATGGTTTAAGAAAATTATTAACATTGCCATGATACCTATAAATCACTAAATCACCTCGCTTTTAAATTCTGACTTGGTTTAAACTTTGATCACAAAATGATGATATGAGAATGACAGAATTATTATGACAAGGTAGTAAAATCATATGACTTCAAATTCAAGAATGAATGTCTTCACCAAACTAATTCTCACCTTAATATATAATTAAATACACTTGTAAACCATAATCAAAATCAACAACCAAATAATCATAATCAACCTCCAACCATCAATGTTGTTACAACCATAGTTTACCCACATTATTCTAATGATAAAAAAAACTTGGTTAACATTAACACCATGAATCATGAAAAGTCATTTATTGGCCCTTATCCTCAATAACATTGTATTCCTCATTCTAATTACAAAGTAATTCATAACTCAAAATCATTTCATGGATATCAAGCCTAAATAAATTATCACATTTATTATTCCAACTTTCTCAACATGGTAGAGCATTTTTTCTTTACAATTATACCAAAAAATTCTATATAATTACTTTCAGTCCAAACTACATTAAAGAGCCTAATGTAGTATGTTTATATACCATTTATAGTCTCAAATATACCATCCGACCTAGTACAGTATTTTATCATTAGATCCAAATATAATGCATCAACCATCCCAATACATTTTATTTCCCTAGCTAAATGTGCTTCTCCTATATTGGTTTAGTTGAAACAATTTGTTTTTATCTATCATTATCATATTATTATATTTGCTTAGATAATATAGTCTAATTATGATTTTTTGTTAATTCAATGACATCAACCAATGTGATACTATTGGCTCAACTTATAACAAATATATTATGTATTTTAAGACCATATAGTTCCATTAATCACTAGTTTAAATTTGGACTATCTTTCCTCATTTTTTTGCTTAATAATTCCACACCTCTATTTTTTTTCCAACTCATGTAGGATTTGATGATTGGGTCCCTATAAAATAAATTTCTAAGTCCCTTCCCAAATTACATTCCTAAATAACATGAGGACTACCCTACATCATAACAACTATTTGATGCCTTTTATTTAACATGAACATTCCTTGACCAATGCCTATGGGGAAAGAAGCTACCTTGCCATCTAGGTTGAGGAAATTATGAATGAATATCTTTCACTAAAATTTCATATTATATCTATGATCCCAAAAAATATATTACATCATGTAGACAAAACACCTTTGTTAATTAATGTCCAGGTGGGTGACATTCATGTGAAATGTGAATTAATAGAGAAAGACTATCACCTATGTCACCAACCTTGAACTAATCAAAACCCTTGGATACTCTTAATGTAATATTAATTCTACCTAAAACATATGTTAATGATATCATAAAATAAAAATTCTTCCTTTAGGATGTGTTTCTATCCCTATCATAGTATCGCTCATCATAGTTAGAGTTAAGGTTATGATATTTAAATTTCATTTATCATATAACATATTTCTTGAACACCCCTAGACTCATCGCATGAGAGTATTGGCATCCTCTACATGATAGTGTGTCAATTTTCCATATAATGGTTATATATAAAATATTTAATGTGATATCAATCCCTAAAGATTTTTATAATTCTAATAGTGTGTGATATTTAAAATACCTACCCTTGAACCTTTTTCTAGCATTACTTTATGGTAGTACCAATGCTTTAACTATCCCATTAATTATAATCAATTTTACAATAGATATCTCAAGCTTGATGGTAATATCCAATCTTATCAATTATATTCTAATGATTATGATGAAGATGAGATAAAACAACCTAAATATCAAAACATTACACTTTCCCTCTACTATCATAGTTAATTATCCTCCTCATTTCTAACCTCATTCTCTTAAGAATATAGAAGACAAGTGTTTTGCTTCTATGGTCATTCTTAATATTTATAATTCCCAATCATACTCCAGTGACATATTCGATGAATAAATTAATATAAATCTTACTACTACATATTAAAATGATAAATATTCTTGTAATGACCCATAATTATTTGCCTATGACCAAACTAAGGATGATAAGGTCCTTTATTATCATTCTTCCCTTAAACATTCCTATGAGTAGTCTACATGTTACTATAATATTAACTTAATTGAAAATGTTTTGTTTCCTTCCAATATAATTCACATTAATGCTTTTATGGTTGATATCCTTAGGTTCAAGATGGAGCACATTCTAGATTTTACCATGATTTAATTTATAAACATGGTGGATATTACACTTTAAGTTTTCCCAACACAAATGTTTTAAATATAAGGCTATTTAACCCTAAAATATGGATCTAAGGTGATATTATAATTGACCCTATATTCTAATTAAAGGTGTCTATATAAGTGAAATGGAATGAGGGTGATAATCAAATCTATAGCAAGCCAATTAGATGTTAAACTTAGATATACACATATATTGAATTTATTCTACTAAGTTAGTTTAAATATGGGAAGTACAACTATGTTATATATATATGAAAAATAAGTGTTTTACTTATTTTATTATAAAGATAATGTATTAATGGATCTAGAATAGGTAGAAATCAATCTAGAAATAGATTTTAGAATAATCGTTAAACTTGGGATTTGACATTTATGTATCTATGGATAATAACATCAACCTTAGATGGTTGAGTCAATGATATTATTTGGGTTAAACCATAGTATAATGTATAGAATATATACTTGAATAGGATGCAACTACCTACATGTTATGGTTTTTTTTCTTTGCCTCCACTCTAGTGCATTTACATCTAGATTATGGACATTCACCCTTTATGAAATAAAAAAACCCTAACTTTCCATCTTCATAGTGACCTTGGTGGAATAGGTTAGTGGGAACATGGTGTCGATATGACCCCAAATAGCCAAATATTATATGGATTTACCTACATATCTAATACTCCATGAAAAAACCTCAGGCTCATGTAGTTTTCCCCTATATGTTGGATTGTGTTTCAATCATACAATATGTGAAAAATAAGTATAATAGTGACCTAGCTTGTAACTTGGAATATTAGGCTCTTAAGATGCTCCTTTAGTACATAAAACCTATATGTGTGTAGTCCCTATGATCAATATTGAAATAGGAAATATTTATTTAATTGAATTCTTGATAGAGTATTTTTGCTAAGTTATGTTGGTATCTTTGGTCTTTTTATAGGTGTATATAGCTAAAGAATGAATGAGGGTTGATATTATACTATATCAATCCATTTTGTGTAATAAATTATAGTAAATAATTTATACTAGCCATTAAAAATATGTCTCATTTGTAAATTGGATGTCTTTAGGGCACTAGACACTTGCATTAGGATAGGATAGTAGAATTGATGATATTATTTATCCTAGATATTAGTGTCAATGGATCAAGAAAGTAGGTACAAGTTTAAAACTTGTAGATATGGAAGATAAGTACATTTTAATCATTATGGTTAAGATATAAGCTGTAGGTCATCAAAATAATATTGTTTGGACTAAGAGATATAGGCCAAGGGACACAAAGACATGTAGATGTGAGACCTTTGGAAGTGGGAATGGTAAAGAACGGAGAGGAACCCAAGGTCTATGTTTTATAATTATACAAGATTAGGGTGATATATAATCATAAAATATCATATAAATTTTTCCCCCATTTAATCTATTAATTAAATTTTTAGTTTAAAGGAAAGGAATGTATACCTAGGTGTGTATACACATATTGTCTTTGTGTGTACCTAGCGTTAGTGCTTTGTTGGTGATTGACCTAAAACCAAGAGAATGTTATAGTATAAAATTAGTGTATATAATCTAGGTTGAAATTACTTGATATAAAATGAAATTGAAAGAGAAAGGTTTAGGAGTACACCTATGTGTCGATGTAGCTACCTTGCCTATTGGTAAGTTATTTTTAAAAATATATATCATTATAGAGATATAAAATGATATTAAGAAAAATATAGATAAATATTTAAATTTCATATATCCAAGGAGGTATATATATATAGAGAGAGAGAGAGATTAGAAGGCACATGCCCCCAAATTTAAATCAAACGTGAGTTGCCACTTGGCAGTTGATATCAACTCAACCATGCAACCCAATGATACTTATAACTTGGTGAACATATTTGATCAATTCAAACATAAACACATGGTAAGATTAAGTGTTTTCATCAACTAATCCATACCAAAATATGAACCGACTACTGTAGTAGATTGGATTAATAAAAGTCTATAAAAATTCCATGGGGTATCAATATGAAAAAGTCTGTGATATAGTGACAATCCATATAGGCATTTTGGATTATAAAATTGCTTTTCATTTTGAAATATTGGGCACATGTTATATAGAATGATTACCTTAGATATGTCTCATGTTGAAGCCTTGTATAATAATAGTACAAATATATAAAATTCTACCATAATTGTGAATTCAAATCATATAATTATGTACTTTGGCTAATTTAGATAGCTGTGTAAGTGTGGAGGACATGATTCAAACACATGCTACCACTATATATGGAGAAATATGAAAACTTATATAAGTACTAATGTAGATTACATGTTTCTAAAACATACCCCAATGTAATTTTGATATTTTCAATATTGAATAGGTGTGAAGAACATGTTTCTAAAGCATGTCTCTAGTGAATATGATAATTTTGAATGTGTGGAAGCCATGCCCATATGACATGCCATCATTGAATTTGAAAATTGATATAAATACTCTATGTTGAGGACATGTTTCCAAAACATGCCCCCACTATAAAATAGAGATGTTTAATACTAAATAGATATGGAAAACATTATTCCAAATCATGCCCCCACTAAATCTAATAACTATGAATTTATGGAAGCCATGCCCATATGACATTCCACCATTAAATCTAAAAATTGATATAACTACAATGTACTAAATGAGTGTGGATAACGTGATTTCAAATCATTCCCCCTCTAAATCTATAAATTGTGTCAATTGTGGAGAACATGCATATATGACATGATCCCACTAATATGCCCCCTTTGAGGTGAACAGAAAATATGAACTAGTAGTTACCTCACATAAAATGGAAAAGGAAACTATATATTATTTGAATATAACCATGTATCATATAAAATGAATATTTATAGGTAGATATAACATTGAAGTGTGTAGAACTAATGTGATCACATATAGGACTAATACTTGTAGACACCTGAAATTGGCCACTGATAACCTCTAACCAAGCTTTTGACAAATTCTTACCAAAGTGCATAATTTGGCCTAAAAACACTAAAACACATTAAAAGATTTGAAAATAAAATATTGAAGTGCCAATTTTGGCCAAATTATTACTAAATGGGATAATGCAATTTATGGGCCAGCTAACTTTGATCAGATCATTTCCAGTCAAAATGCCAATTTTGCACCTGGGTGTTTTGGATTGCTCTTTTCTATCAAATCTCTTGCACTAGGTGTTAACAGCATATAAAATGGGATAATGGATCAAATGGATCTAAAATAAACTTCCAATTCAAATCCAATCAAATTTTGGGCTAATAATGAGACATTCTAATCAATTTAAGTAATTTGTGCACAAAGAGCCAAGGTTTACATCAAAGTGCTTAATCATGATTAAGAGATATTTAAACCAAATCATGAGCCTAATTAAAAATTCAGTGGAACTTGTTGAATAATTTATTTTTGGAAATGAATATTAAATATCTACATCATCAGGTGACATCATTTCTTGACAAGACATCCCCAAGCCATAATTGCATAAAATATCAGGTTTAACCCCTTCCATGCCTCATTAAGACCTTCCATGCCTACTAATTTCCCCTCTATTACAAATATTAATGGAGATATTTGTAGACTAAAATAAATAATTGGATTTATTCATGGCCACACATCTCAATCTTAACATGGACAGTAATGGTTGATCCTAAAACCATTCCAAAATTTTATAAATAGGAAGCCTCAAAGACCAAATTTTAAGCTCTTTTATGCCAAACTTATAATACCCAAATGCATTCAAAATCATTGCATCTTAGTGTTATAATTCCAAAATATTGAGCCAATCCAAGATAATCCAAATCCAAATATGGTGCCAAGGAGAGATGAAAGTAGCCATACTTCATTGATGCAGACTTCATGAGCACACACCAACCAAGACACTAGAACAAGCATTTTGGAACGTCTAAGGAAGGTGAAGGAAGGTATTTCTTTCATGTTTTACTTCTATTTTCATTTTTGTTTTGTTAAATAAGATGCTCCTTTGAGATAGGCTTAGGGTGTTAGTTTAGTGTGCTTTTTTATTAATTTGGTTTATTCACTAACAATACTAATCTCCCCCTATTAAAATCTTATGTTCATAAATGGCATTCCTAGTGGAACTGTACCCAAAAAATTTGGTCACCAAGCAACCTAATAATCATTTCCTTGTAGAATCTTCAAGTGGGAGGCCAAAAGGAGTGAAAATTTGAGCAAAACCATATTTTTCTAGAAGTCACGAGTTTACCCTAACGTAGTCATGGGTTTTTCACTGCAAGTCTTGATATTGTGTTTTAACTATTTTTTTGGCTTAATATTTGTATATATCTATCTATCCAGTAACTATATTGCAATCTTGCTACTTGCAAGTAGCGATATTGCAATCCTTCTATTTGTCCAATAACAATAATTCAATCCCACTATTCACAAGTAGAGATATTGCAATCCTACTACTTTCTAGTAGTGATATTGTCATCTTATGCTTGACTTAGTGGTGAGATTGTACTGTGAGTCATAGTATTGCAATGTGTAGAATAAGCCATTTTTTGGATCTTGGTTTGGGGTCATTTAGACTCTATATTTGATGATTTTTTTAAAACCATGTGTTTTCTTCCAAAATTTCTAAATATGTATTTAGTTTCACTTGATGTTTTATAAAATTTTCATAAACCTCTTTTTTAACTAGATTAATGAGATTGTTAACCCAAGTAGTGGGATTGTCAACCCAATTCATGGGACTGTGAACCCGAATAGCAAGATTGTCAACCTAAATGGTGGGATTGTTATCCTAAGTAGTAAGATTGTTTGTCCATGTTAATCTAACCTAAATAGTGATATTTCATGTCCGAATCATGGTTTTGTAGATTTGTAGGATTGTGAATCTATATAGTGGGATTGTCAACCTGAATAGTGGGATTGTTAGCCTAAGTAGTGATATTGTCTTTCCCTATGAATATAACTTGAATAATGATAGTGCATGTTTGAATCATGGTTTTGTAGAGTCATAGGATTGCTATGTCAAGTAGCATGATTGCATTATGTGAGACTGAGAGTTAGTTTTTCAAAAGTCTTTGTTTCATCCTCAGAAGTGCTTCAAAGCTAAACAACTTGCTAACAATTTTCTTATAGGATATACTTGGAAAATTATTAAAACAACCTAAATTAGTGATTTTCACACTTAATTTGAGTGTCTTAAAATGGACTAGGAACCTTGTTTTGGTACTTAATGGAAAATTTAGATGCTTAGATGAATGTTTTGATACATTGTGCTTTCAAATTCACAACTTAAGACCAAGGGTTCAAAATAACACCACCTAAATTTTCATTTTGTACATAAAAATTAACTTATTTGTCCATGTTTTGTATTCAATAGTTGTTTAATCTAGTTTTGGTTGGCAAAGAGAAGAACGCCACATATATGCTCTTTCATTTATCCCTTTTAGAGAACCCTTGGAATCAAAAATACCATCCTTATTGTAAAGAGCCTATTCCAAGGCATAAAAAGAATTTCATTTAAAGCACTCCCAAAAAATTTGCAAAAGTATTGGGTGATCTTAACATGACCCTAAATTCTTTTTACTATGTCTTTTATTTTATGTAAAATTGGCTTGTGAGGGTGACTTCATTACCTCCCATAATTTTTATAAGGAAGCTTTGACCTGGGGTTTCATCTCCAAGCACTGACTTTAACCACTCCCACTAGGATTAGAGGTTTTAGTTGTTAAACCACCTTATAGTGTTGGAGTTGCACATAGGATGTATCTACACTTTGGATATCATACCACACTAAGCAAGTGATGTAGTGATTGCAAAAAGAGAAAGATCTTTTGTAACAAGCCAAGTGTTATATACACCCAAATAAAGTGTGTTTCTTTTGCATCATGGCATGAAATTCATTATGCAATTGATCCATTTAGAATGTTAAAAAACTAATTAGTTAGTTAACCCCACTTTGTCATACCTTGTCAGTTTAGGATTTAAGATGATTAGTTAGTTGGTTTGTATTTGTCTTAGATCACTTGGTCTTATTTTAAAGATAAAACTTAGTGTTAACAAAATGATTTAACCAAACACATTATCCCCAAATTTATTTGAACAAGGAGGCATTATGCTACTAAAGTGAAAAACATATTTTTCCTTATTCAAATCATCATCATACACTTTGTGGTATATCTTCCAATTTGGCACAATTATGTTACCAATTTTAGTCTATACCTTTTTCCACATTTATTTTAAGTCCCTCATTGCTAGTTTAAATCCAAAATTAGACTTTTTTTAAGTTTTAAGGGTTGTTGTGTTAAAATTAGGTTCAACAATTTTTACTTCAGACTTATTTTAACTTGGGATCAATTTCCCATTTGGATTGAGGGCCATTTTATAAACTCATAATCACACTTATCACCATTGGTATACTTAAGTCATCTTATGTGAATGCTTACACTTTGAGTCTAGAAGCAAACATTTTATGTTGCCATCCTATTCCATTTCCATTAAGATAATTTGAATACATACTTTTTTGCCTTAGAGATATTATCAAAACTTTGAAGGTATGTATGTCGTTTGAGTTAAGAAATGTAGTTTTACACTACCGAATTTGTGATAAACCATCTTTGCCTTAGAGAGTTTTTAAAACAAATGTTCTATCATGTCTTTTGAGTAGTCTAACATTTTTACGCTACCCAAAACATTTCAAACAATGTTTTATAGACATTTTTGCATAGAATTAAATTTTGTATGCATTTTTCAAGCTATTTTGAGTATACCTTTATGAACCTTTATCTATCATAGTTACATCATTCACATTTATCGAGACTATTTGTCAAAAAATCCAAGATTTTATACCATTATTTGTAAGAAAACAAACTATTCCTAAAGTGACTTTTGTTTCATACCTTATACCTATTTGATTAAGTTTATGTCCAAGAGTCAAATGCCTAGTTTTCTTAGAAGTGTTTCAAATTTGTTAGATTGAAATATCATTTATTTCAAATTCTAACTTTTGATGGTTTTTGGCTATGAATCATAACACATGCCTTATTTGAGCCTAGATTTTAACACCGTGTTTAGTTAAAATACCTAATAATGGTTTATTTCCTAGATTAGACTAATTTGAAACACTTTAAACTTAGAGTTTAGCATTTTGATTTTTAGTCCATTTAATTAATCTATTTGTATAAGATGTGTAATGTTAGACAATTAGTTTTAGGTTGTTTTATCACAAATCATTACATAAAACTTTACATCCTTTGGAAGAAACTAAACCGAGTTTCAACATCATCTTTTTAGACATTATCTTTTTAGATTTTGTAGAAATCCCTTCCTTTTCTATTGAAAAAACATTTAATATGGATCCCAACATGTATTATTACACTCATAGTGGACTTATGCAAAATATATAGATTAGTAATGTGGTTACACAAGAAGAAATGGTATAAGACCCCTATGTAGATAATATTGCATATGAGATGGATCCTTATCCCTATTATAATACTCAAATAGGGGCACAAAACCAAGATCCATTAGACAAATATTTGGCTAATACACCACCATATTTAGAACAAGACCAAGAATGAACTATAAAATACCTAGCTATGATACCCATAATTGAAGAACCAGTTCCTAAACAATCATACTCTATTAATATGACTTCTACATATGATCTATTTTTATTTGAGAATCATTTGTTGGAGAAAAAAATGAGATTTTGGTTAGATCCATATAAGTAGGGGATAATTTTCTAATGGACTTCCCTCATGAAAGTTTACCAATCTTAGTAAGATGCCTCATAACATATTGTATAGTAAATAGGCCTCTTCTAGTAATCCTTTAACTCTAGTAAAAATGACATATCAATAACTTAATATGCATAAGAAAGGAAAGAACCTTGTGGAAGACCACTTTAACCAAATGTAGACAGTATATCAAACCTACTTAAATCTAGTGTCCAATTCCAATTAGATGACCATGGTGAGTAAACCTCTTATTAACTTAGTTCCTTCAATAGAAGTTTTGATAGAGTTAAATAATAAATAAAATAATAGTTTAAGCCTATTCATGAAAAAAAAATTGGATGACAACTTGTTACATATACCAATTATCAAAGAAGTGTCTTCTACTTCTTCATAGAATAATGACCAAAACATAGTGGACAATAAGAAAACAACATCCAATCCAAATCAAAGTGGTACTAATACATAAAAAATTAGTCAATAATGTATGCCTTTAGTGAATAACATGAGTGGATATACAAACCTATGAATGGGAGCTTCTACACCTCAACCTCAACCAATTGCTTCATCAAGTTCACAACCAATAAGATCAGGTAGTCAACCAACAACCAATACCATGCCTCAACAAAAGAATGTGATGAATCATATTCCTCCTCAACAGGTGATGAGTAGCATTCCAAAATAATAGGCATAAAATAATATACCAATTTATTAAAGACCAAAAATATTTCCACCTCAACAAGGATCAACTAATGTTCCACCTCATTGGGTAGTATAAAATGTACCTTTTTCTCTGCATACCAGCATGTCAATTCAAAACCAAATGATGTTTAATCAATAGTGTATTCATGTTGGTCAGAAATGGTGCCAAATATCTAACATGCATCCACTTCCCAACCAAGTTTCATGCAAAAGGGGGTTTCAATGTCTCTCAAATACTTACTAGGCAATAATTGCCTTTTATGTAAAGTATACCACTATTTCAGAGATAGGGTTTTGGCTCACAAGTTCCCACTAGAAAACAAGGTTTGAGTAGTCAAAAATAGGTCCCTATTCAACCATAATAGGAATATTATCATTATATCTCTCCATCCCAACCTTAAAATCCTCCAAGTCAAATGTTTATCACCAACCTAAACTAGAATATCACACAATAAAATGTGTAATTTCAACATGTACATCCTAATCTATGTATGTGTATTCCTAGTTTCTTTCCTAACCAATATAATATATACCAAATACCCCCATCATACCTTGGTCAAAGTGCTCCAATTATGACCAACCAACCATCTGCCTAAGCCAATATTCCCACAAGTTTCCTATAGAAAGAGTTACAATAAATGAAGGATGTAATCACCACCACCCAAGTGGGGAAACATATTAAAAAGTTTTAGTTAGATGATGTGTGTTCCTATCCTTTCAGTAAGGATTACTTACATATTCCATTTATTTTGAGATATGAGCCACCAAAATTTAATAAATACAAAGGGAAAAGTAACCCCAAAACCCATTTAACCAAGTTCTTTGTTGTGTGTTAGCCAGTGGCATATAGAAATATATACCTTTTTTTATTGTTTTCAAGGAGCTTAGCTAGACAAGCTTTGGAGTGGTTTTTAAATTTACCCAAGAATTTAGTAATAAATTTTGATGACCTTTTAGAAAATTTTGTACAACACTTTTCCTACAATCTCTAACATGAGATTTCATTGGTCGACTTGACAAAAACAAAACAAAAAGATTGTGATATTTTTGAAAGTTATCTATAGTAATGGAAAGCACTTAAAAGCTGATTCACTCATAGTTTACCAGATAAAAAATTATCTATTGTATTGATTAAAAACATGCATAGTGAGATAGCCTATCATCTAGAAGTATAGTGTGCACATACCTTTAAATAAATCATTGACAAAGGTTTGTTGATCAAGAAAGTGCTCATTAAAAAATTAGTCATCAATCTTAATTAAAATAATCAAAACTAAGTTGCCAATCAAGGAAGTAACTAAAACCAACATCCAATCTAAATGCAAGCATCACAACCAACACAGGCCAATAACGAAGATAGACCAAAGCAATTCAACTACAATAGGAATGTTGTGGGAAATGGAGTAACTGAGTCATGTCATGTCCAAATAGTGTACACATCATCTTCTCAACCTAAAACACCTTTTAAACTTACTCCTACGCAATAAAATCTTCAACCAATGCCATAAGTGCAACAACCAAGACCTATGCACCAAATTCCACAACCCTTGCCATTATAAAACCCTCCTCTAAAGAGAACTATGCCTACATATCATGTTTTTAGTGACCTTGGAGAGCCTATTGAGTTTTTTATTTCACAAAATTGTCATGGATAATTTAATTATTTGGCCTATACCAAAGCATTATCTTTGAGTCATCCCTTATCCTAATTGGTATCATGAAAATGAATCATATGAGTATCATTGGGTCAATGGGCACAATTTATGAAGATGTGTATGAATCAAACATTTAATTGAAACTATGTTGGAGAATGGGGAGATCACATTGGATGGTGGTGATTCCACCTCTAATTAGACTCTTGGAATCTATCAAAACCCTTTTCCATAGCATAACTAGAAACAATAATGACAACAACAATAACAACCCGTGTAACAACAAAATCAATAGTATCAAAAATTAAAGACCAAATGAGCATAACCGATAGAACTAGTAGAACCATCAGAATCAATATTAGAACCAAAAATATTAGAATAATGGATAAAACCAAGGTTAGAATGATAATAACCAATAAACCTACGATGCAGTTTCACATGACTAAGATAGGTTTATAGGTCATATTATAGGGGGTAGTGTTAATACCATCTCCATTACTCCTAAATCGAGCACCAATCAATCTAGACCATTGTTAAACAATGCCACTCAACAAAATTACATGGATAATCCTTCTTTGACTTGAGACCATATGCAATCAAACCAAAAAATTGGGATTTCCACTTTTGGACCTTTAATTGATAACTCATCCTTTCCCTATGACCACATATAAGTGCACCAACAATAGAGATTTGTCTTATTTGGTCCCACACCATTACCACCATTTTTTATCAACCATAGTCCTATACTTAATCTTGATTATGCAATCATAACTCAAAGGTCATGGATTACCATCCCAGGGCCACAACCATCTTTCACTTTGCCCATTAACCAACCAACCATTCAACTTTGAAATAAGCCATTTACCATTGACCCAAAAAAGAAGTTTGGTATTGTGGAACAATTATAGAAGACACCAACCTAGATCTCTATTATAGATTTATTGAAAATGTGGATAATCTAAAAGAACATTTTGAATGAGTTTTTATCCTAATCCATTGTTACCAGTGACATATCCCGTGATAAATTATAATGTTTAGTTGGACACCTAGCTCATGTCTAGTAAGTCACGTTTAACCAAAGAAATTATCTTCCATTGGCCCACTCCATAATAATAAATTATACATATAAGTTTATATGAATTGGTATAAAGTTAAATGTGCCCTTATAGATAATGGATTAGGCCTCAACATAGTGTCTCTAAAGCTCATCAAGCTTCTTCGATACACAATGGTAGATCTTCAACTAGAAATGATAACTATCAAATCCTATTATAATTAAAAGAGAGAATCACAAGGCACCATTAGCTTACCAATTATAATTGGGCCTTTGACCCATGATACACTTTTTCATGTGATTAATCTTGAGTTGTCATATAATATGCTTCTAGGTAGGCCTTGGTTACATGATATTCATGTAGTCTCATCAATGTTGCACCAATGTATCAAGTTCTCCCACTCAAGGATGAAAGTAAATATTTCAAGAGATTTGCACCCATAGGAACACTACAAACATATTGAGGTAGGGTTTCAAAGATATAATCACCAATATGACATGAATACAAGCTCCAAGTGGATAAAGGAAAGGGCATACTTATTGATTCTCTATAACACAATTGTATAGATCATAATACCTTGGATTCTCTTTCCCACATGTCACCTCCAAAAGCTTCCAATCATTTCACAAATTTAGATAATGGCCTAAGAAAATATTTAACACATGATACCTTTCATATTGCTAATATTCCTTAGAATATAAAGACCTTTGGAAGACCTAAAGTTACTCCACACATGCATTGCCAATAGAAAGGTAAAGATAAACTCCATAATCTAGGACTAGTCACATTCATATCAACATCTACCCAAGAATAATATCCTCTTGAAGGAGATGAATCATGGTTATATAATGACAATTTGGTTGATTGTAACAAGAGCACTAAATATCTCATTGCCAATCAGATCATGAAATATGAAGATTTTAAATAAAGAGGCCTCAAACTAAATCAACAAGGAACCATTGAGCTAATTTTCTTGACCAAATATAAAATACCATATGGACTTGGATTTAAACCACTTGGGGGTGACCCCACATATCTTATTCAAGTTCTATCCCTAGATACTAGTGATGATGATGTTGATAGAAAAGAAGAGTCTAATCATAGCCTTATCTTTGATGACCTAGCCTAGACTAGCCTATTTGATAATAATGTCATATGTAACCTTATCCCAATCATTCATAATAACCCATTACCATTATACTATCCCCAACTGATAGATTGGGACCAATAAGAATCTAGTTTACTGATTGACAAGTTTTAGAATGCGAGGCATTTTGTTATTTTTTAGGCCTTAGAGATAACATGTCATTGGGAGATCATAAATCAAGGTTCTAAATCACATTGGATCTTGAAGCCTATTTTGGAGAGTGGGTGAAGCCAAAAAAAAAATACATTGAGGTCCCAAAGTAAAAACCTCTTTGTGATGATTTTTGACTAGGGAAAAAGTAAATATAAAGGCTAGTCTAGTGGTGAAAACCTATTTTAGGCACCATTAGATGGAAGTGTTCATTCTTCTTCAAATTTAGACCAAGATACCACCAATGATGAACTCACCTATGGATCTGAGTTTAGTTTTGAGCAACAATAAGTGTTTTATCAAATTCTTCAAGAATTTTTGACTATTTTTATCACATGGCTAGTTCTCCCATTAGGGGACTTAGATTCATCATGCCTAAGAGAAGTTTAATAGAAATTCCTAACAAAAGAACCTAATATAGTCTAATAGTTTAGGTCAAAGACAACTTGACCCTTCTAGTCAAAGATATAACAAAGGTAAACATCAGGACTCCATCAAACTTCAAATGGATAAAATTAGGTGTGTCCTTCATAGAGGAGGAATGTGAAGTCTTTAAAACTCTAATGAGATAATTTGTAGATATATTTACATGGGCTTATTTTGACATGTAGGTTTAGACCCTACTTTGGTTTGACATCACCTTGTGGTAAATATTGAAGCCAAACTAGTTAATAAAAATTTATGCATGATAAATCCTCACATTTTTGTATTAGTAAAGAAAGAGTTGGAAAACTCTTAGAAGAAGGATATATTCAATCCATTGACTACTCAGAATGGATATATAATGTTGTACCTATTAATAAAAATCCTAAAGGAATCATAATCTATACTAATTTTTGAGACATAAACAAAGATTTCCCTAATGATGACTTTCCATTACCTAATATTGACATGATCATTGAATCCATGTGGGCTATGAGATGCTTTCAGTCATGGATGGATTTTCAAGATATAACTAGATTAGAATAACACTAGAATATTAACACAAGATAGCATTCACCACTCCATGGGGAGCATTCTATTATATAGTAATGTTGTTTGATTTTAAGAATACCATAGTTACATATCAGAGTTCCATGACCATCTTATTCCATGATATGATGCATGATATTGTTGAAGACTACATCAATGACATACTAGGTAAATGAAAGACCAAGGCCGACCATCCAATAGTGCTAAAAAAAATATTTGAAACATTAAGGGAGTACAAAGTCAGACTTAATCTAAAAAATGTGTATTTGGAATAACATCAATAAAATTACTTAGCTTCATCATGTCTTGTAGAGGCATTGAAGTTGATCCGACTAAATTTCAAGCTATAACAGAGATGCCAATACTAACCAATTTGAAGTACCTCTATAGTTTGCAGAGTAAAATCTAGTTAATTTGACATTTCACATCTTAGTTAGCAGAAAAGTGTCATCTACTTACACATGTTTAGAAGAAGGGAGTTACATTTCACTAGGATAATCATTTCCAAACAACTTTTCAATAGATAAATATTACCTAACAAATCTATCTATTTTATTACCCCCTATGCCAGGAAAACCATTTTTGTTGTACTTATTAGCTACAAATAGTGCCTTGGGAGAACTTATAGCTCAACATGATGACAATGAAAAAGACCATTCACTATACTAATTAAACCATACATTGGTCATGTATAAACACAACTATAAGCCTATTGAAAAAGCTTGTCTATCCATGGTTTTTTTAGCTTAGAAATTATGACACTACATGTTGAACAATAAGACCATGGTTATTTCAAATGTAGATCCACTCAAGTATTTACTATCTAAAAAAGATTTACAAGGTAGAATAGGAAAGTGTATCATGCTTCTTAGTGATTTTGACATAGATTATGTCAATCAAAAGGCAATCAAGGGATATATCCTTGTAAATCAGCTTGTTGAAGCACCCCTTATAGACATAGAGCCACTCACATTCTAACTTCCTAATGAATCTATTATGGCCATCATTGACATACCTCTTAAAGAGTAATATTGGAAGCTATATTTTTAATGATCATTTATTGTACATGGATCAGGGGTAGGCCTCTTATTTATTACACCATAGTGGGATCTTATTCCTAAGTCTTTCAGAATTAGTTTTCCTTATACAAACAACAGGGTAGAGTATGAAACACTTTTTGTAGGTCTCTAATAGGTAGTATAGTGGAACATATCTCATCTCAAGGTTTATGATGGTTCTCAGTTAATCATCAATTAGGTCACATACCATTTTTAAACTAAAGATGATATGTTGGTTCCTTACAAAGCTATGGTCAACAATCTAAAATAATAAATTGTAGATATCCAATTTAAGCATATACCAAGGGCTAGTAATAAAACTATAGATGCCATAGCTACTATCAACTTTATGATTTAATAAATGGAAAAATATAGAGAGTATCAGTTCCTCATCAAGAATTTATTCATACTAGTTCATGATTCTTCAATTGTTGTAATGATTTATGATATTTCTGGTCCTAATTCTATCTAGTATTATGACCTTTATAACTATCTTCATGACAAAGTTATGCCACCTGACCTATCCCAAAAATAAATCAAAGCCTTTATCTATCACTCCAATTATTATAATCTATTTGGATCCACCCTTTACCATCATATGTTTGATGGAAATTTGATTTATCATTTAACTTAAATAGAATATACATTAGTGTTATGGGAATTTTATAAAGGGGTATGTGGAGCCCACACTAACAGGGCCATCATGTCCAAAAATATCTTGTGTACTAGTTATTATTGGCCCACAATGGATGTAGATGTTTTTGCATATGTAAAGAAGTGTGACAAATGTCAATGACATGATAATTTGATTCATGCCCTAGTAAAGACTCTAAAACCAATGTTGATACCATGGCCATTTGTTACATGCAACCTTGACCTCATTGGGAAAATCAATCCCACCTCATCTAATGGCCATAAATATATCCTTACTAGCATTGAATATTTCACTAAGTGGGTTGAAACTATACCCCTCACATGATTTGAAAGTATATTTCCAAGTTCATTTTCAACCATCTCATCTTCCACTATAGTATACCCTTTGACATTATATCTAATAATGGAGGATCATTCATGAACAAGGATGTCAACAAGATATATATTGAATATAGTATTACACAACATTTTTATATGTTATATTACCCTCAAGGTAATTGTTAGGCTGAGGCATCCAATAAAATAATTATTAACATTCTCAAAAAGATTGTCAATAATGTTGGTCATGACTGACACCTTCAAATATTCCATGCCCTTTGGGCATGTCATACCAATCACCGTACATCCATAGGAGACACTCCATATTCACTTTTTTATGATATAAAATCCATTAAGGTTAAGATACCATCTTTATGCATATATTTCAAGCATGTCTTAGATGATCATGACTATCGATTAGCTCACCTACAAGAGCTAGACCTACTTGATGAAAAATGCATAGTTATACTCAATAATCTTTAGGCATATCAAAAATGACTCTAAGGTGACTATAATCATTACATCAAGTATATAACATTTAAACTTGGTGATCTTGTTCTTAAATAAAACTAAAATAATACCATAGCCAAGAAGAAGCTTAAAGGTAAATTCAAACCAAACTGGATAGGGCCTTTCAACATTACTATAGATTATGGACTAGGAGCATAGAATATTGTTACACTAGATGTAGATGAACTTCCTAAGCTAATGAATAATATTCACCTCAGGTAGTACTATGCTTAATCATTATAGTGTATTTTCTATAAGGACCATTTTAGTTGTGCCACTTTATCACTTTTCTTCTTTATATGGATATTATTCTTATCATTACTTTTAGCCTATTACTTATCCATTTTACCATTTCATTATATTAACCAAGCATGTTTTGAATCTTATTTACCTAGCCTATTTAACCTTGGTTTTTCCATTAGTTGTACATTTTTAGCACCAATGAATCTGATTATTTTTATTAGTTGTTTCAAGCATTTCAAATAGAGATAGTATTTTGGAGTAGTATGATAGAAGTTTTGGTAGTTACATGCTTTATTTGTTGTTCCTTTCTTATCACTTGTCTTGCTACTAATTATAACTTCCTATGGAAAAATTGGTACCATTGATTTATGCCATTGTATCCTAGTTATAACCATGTATGGGAAAACTAGGGGAAACATTTATTTATTGAGCCTTGACATACAAACATTCCATTTCCTATGTCATACTATGCCTTCATCTCAACTTTGCCTATTTTGTTTGAATTGACTACTACACTAGTCATATTCCTCTACTGTAAGGTGTAACTATAGTGACTTGAGGTCCTACTCTAGGGCTATATAGGTAGTTCTCAATACTTGTTGAGGTTAGCTCAGTCACCCTTTTAAGCCACACTCTCACTATTTTGTGAACAACCTAAGCCACACTCTCACCATTTTATGAGCAACCTAAGCCATGCTCTCACCAATTTTTGAACAACCTAAGCCTCTCTCTCATTATTTTGTGAGATTTAACCATTTTTAGTATCTTGTCATTATCTATTGAGTTGAGATACTCCAAAATTCCAAAAACATTTGTAAAACCATTTATTTAAGACCAAAAACATTGACCACTTCTTTGCCTTAAATATTTTAGGAACCCTTACTAAGTCACAAGAAAATCACTTATTCCTTAGTTTCTTCATCCTTTTTGACCTTTTACCCCATGCACTTGCCATTTTTCAAGACCATTCCTATTATTTTATTACATCCATTATGTTGTTTTCATCAATTATCATTTTTTTCCCATTTCTTGGGAGAACTACATTTGGCCTAAAGTTTTTTATTGGATAATATGTCCATGGAACTATGTAGGTAGCATCCACTTTCCTAGTACATAAGGAGACATCTTAACCACCCCATTCTTTTTCTTATATTCCCCCCATTCTATTAGTTTTTTAAGTTGTCACCTATTTTCTAGGAGAAATGATCAATGTCGTAAATAAATTATTTGTTTCTTTGTTTATTATTTATTGTTTTGTTTATGTGTTTATTTATTTTATTTTAGTAATATTTCCTTGATTAAATATATGTACATTCAGTGGATGATTCCCTTCATGAAATTACACTTGAATCCATCCATATTCATGTGTTTACATTGTCATCATGATTTTTATCATTGGTGCATTGTTTTCTATTGAGTATTGGATTTTGGGAGTCAGTCCTTATGCATATTTCAACCAAGTCCTCATAATGTTATACCTTGATTCCTATTGACATGTGCTACAACAAACCTTATCTTCATGAAGTTTATTTATCAATGGTGGTATTGACATCTCTTTAGCACTGACATCTTGATTCAATCCCAATCATATCCTACATAGAGTAATTAAATAATGAAAAAAATTCAACCTTTATTATTTTAGATGAGCATCTCTCTACTAGTAGGTTGTTCCAATTCATCTTTATTATCTATATTATATTATCATCATCATTGGCCAAATTAGTGATGTTTGCCATAATTAGGGACCAATGATTATAACTATCTATGGGAAAATCATTACACACCATCTCACCTGCATTTCTCAATGATTATAACCACCTTTGTAAAAATCATTGTGTTGTCACCCCTTTAATTTTTATACCTAAATAGGGGCATGTTTTTATCTTTTTTATTTCCTAACTAGGGCATCTCCATCTTCTCAATGATTATAATTACCTTTGTGTAAATCATTGTGTTTTCATGCCACATTTCCACTACCGAGGAACAATGCTTATAACCATATTTGAGAAAACCATTTTACACCATCCCACTTGAATTATCAATGATTTTGACTACTTTTTAAAACCCATTATGTTTTCACCCCATCATTTTCCTTTTGTTGGTCCCCTCATTTTACTCCTTTCTTTTCGAGGGGTTATTTGTCAACCTTTACTTGTGCCAACCATTCCCTCATGGGGGAATCATATATTTCATAAATAATTGTTGAAGTTGTAATCATATAAGACCTTTTCATTCTTTGAGAAGATGTTACTATGCTTATAGCTTTCAATGCCTTCACAAATAGGAGCAAATTGTAGACACCTAAAACTAACCACCAATAAACTCCAACCAAGATTTTGACCAATTCTTACTAAAGTGCGTAATTTGGCCTAAAAACACTAAAAGACATTAAAAGATTTGAAACTAAAATATTCAAGTTCTAATTTTGGCCAAAGTATTACTAAATGGGACAATGCAATTTATTGTTTAGATAACTTTGATCAGATCATTTCCAATCAAAATGCTAATTTTGCATCTGGGTGCTCTGGATTGCTCTTTTCTATCAAATCTCTTTCACAAGACATGTGCCTTTATTATTTCATGTTGACAACATCTTAAATGGGATAATGTATCTAATACATCTAAAATTGACTTCCAATTCCAATCCAGTCAATTTTGGAGCCAATAATGAGACATTCTAACCAATTTGAGTAATTTGTACACAAAGAGCCAAGGTTTGCATCAAAGTGATTAATCATGCTTAAGATCTATTTAAACCAAATCATGATCCTAAATAATAATTCCATAGAACTTTTTGAATAATTTATGTTTGGAAATGAATATTGAATATTTGCATCATTAGGTGACATCATTTCTTGGGAAGACATCCCCAAGCCATAATTGCATAAAATATCAAGTTTAACCCCTCCCATGCCTCATTAATACCCTTAATGCCTATTAATTTCCCCTCTATCCCAAATATTAATGGGGATATTTGTATAATGACTTTCATAATTACATTTATTCATGGCCACACATCTCAATCTTGAGATGGATGGTCATGGTTGATCCTAAAATTATTCCACAAATCTATAAATAACAAGCCTCAAAGACCAAATTTTAAGATCTTTTATGAAAAACTTATAATACCCAAATGTATTCAAAATAATTTCATCTTAGTGTTATAATGCCTAAATATTGAGCTAAGTGAAGCCAAGCTAAAGCCAAACATGGTGCCATAGAGAGATGGAGGTAGCCTTACTTCATTGATGTAGACTTCATGAGCACAAACTGAGCAAGCCACTATAACAAGCATTTTGGAGCATCCAAGGAAGGTGAAGGAAGGTATTTATTTCATGTTTTACTTGTGTTTCCATTTTTTTTGTTAACTAAGCTCCTCTTTTGAGATAGGCTTAGGGTGTTAGTTTAGTGTGTTTTTAATTAATTTGGTTTATTCATTAACACAATACTAATCTCCCCCTATTATAATCCTATGTTCATAATACTCATGATAAGTATTAGGTAAATGTGTAGATAATAATATTAAAATCTTGACAAGGGAATACAAAACACACATAAGAGCACACAAAATCAATTCAAAAGGCAATAATCAAAGCAAACCAAAAATAATGGGCATGTTTAAATTCTACACAATCAAAGGGACATGACTTGTTCAAATGTCCATAAAAGGCAAAGATGACATATTCAAATGTCCATAAAACAATCAATGATATATGATAATGTCAATGAAATCATACATAGGAAAGGGGATGAAACCAAAAGAACATATTTAAATGCTTGAAAAATGAATATAATAATAATGTAAGGTACTCAAGGAAGTGCATTAGGTAAAGCAAAAGCAACCAACATAAACATGTAATAATAAACCATGGATCTAATGTGTTAGTAAAATTATGTCAAGTGTATATAATATCAAGTACCCTATTAATATATAATCATGGATAATAGGCAAGGGTAATTACATATGTAATCTCAATCATGGTAATGTAGAGTGATCAACTAATCATATAACCTATTGTATCAAAATAAAAAAATGGATGCCCCTAATATCCATTTGACATGAGTAGATAGAAATCCCAACATCAAAAATAGGAATGTATCATGTCTCTATGTATGCATGTATCACACTCAAGTATAAGTATGACACATATGCGTATGTAGGATTAATTCAATATACCATCCATCAACATGTAACTAACACATACATATCCAAGAGCGAATAGAACATACAAGTGACAAAAGTGTCTTTGGATTTTTGTATATTTTGTAATTTTTTATTTCTTAGATAATATATTTATACAAGGGCATAATTATAATTGGTATTTTAAATTCTTTGTGTCAAGTGTAACAAAGAGGTTTACACATTTTCCTAATTTTTTTGTAACTATAAATAGACCCAACCTATTTGGTTTGAACATGCCTTTTTTTCTTTTTATACATTGGTATTACTTTTATTTTATTTTAGTTTTAGGTCACCCAGACTAAAGTTATGTGGCCTAAATTTTTTTTATTTATGATCATTTTACACAATCTTGATAAACACATAAGTGCTTAGCATCTTATGTGAATTTTACACTTAACTACTCTAACTGATGCAATCTCGCTTCATAGTATTCATTATCTTTTATTATGTATTTTTAGATAGACATACAAAAAAGGTATCTCAAGTTAAATAATTAATATAGCCTCTATACCACAAACCAATGAGTAAGGTGTGGCCTAAGTAGGTGTGTGTATACTAGTTCGGTATACCCATAAAGAATATACTATTTTTTGGTATCAATCAATGTTGTATCATTCAACTATTTTTCCAAGTATTTTGATAATTGTTTTATTAGTTGCCTCTACCTATGCATGGCCTTGTGGGTACTAAGGTGCGTAAAAGGTACTTTTAATTTTGTATTTACTATAAAATCATCTTATCATCTTAGTTTTAAATGATATTCCATTATCATAACTAATGGTTGAAGATATGCCAAAATCATAAATGATATTGGTCATAAAAAAACATGCATATGTCATCCCCTATGGTGAATTAAAGTGGAATTAATTCCACCAATTTTATAAAATATTATATAGTTATAATGATAAATTTATATCCACCAATGGATATTATATTTACTTTGCCTATTAAATCAAAGTCCCATAAGGAAAAATGCCATGGTGAGATAATCAGATGTAATTCATGTGATGGCACATGACTCAAATTTTTATATTTTCGGCATTATAAACATAGTTTTTCATGTTCAATACATTATTATTCCATTTTATGCCACTAATAACCTAAACATAATAGTTTTTTAGATATGGCATGTCTACGAAGATGCCCACCACACTTGATATCATGCATTTCTAAGAGTATTGTGTGAGCTTCATATTTGCTTAAATATAGAAGTAATTGTCCATCAAAGCCTCATTTGAATAAATAATTTCCAATAATAACATAATAAAATACTTTGTGTTGTATTTTTTGTTGATCATTTAATTCAAAATGGTCTAGTATATAGGCTTGATAAATAAAATTATAATTATCAGTGTATTATTATGTGTTTATAATATTGTGAGTAATAGTAAGAATAGAGAATGCATGCATTTGATAAGAATAAATGTAAGGATTTCATGCCTATCATATTTTAAATTTTATGTGATCATCATCAAAAATCATCAAGGTGATACATTTACCATATCACCTTTATGGTGGTTTATCTTTATATGGAGTACTATAGATTGAAAACGTGTCAAATGTCCATGTTAGTTTCTATACCATTTATTAATATGACATAATATGAGCTTATTTAGTTTATTAATGATTAGTAACTTTATTAAATACCAATTGGGAATCACCAAAAACATGTATGTTTATTATATCAAGATTATGTGTTATGGATATTTCAATGAACAAGGCCTCATATTCGGGTCTATTATTGGTGTAAGAAAAAGAAAATTTGTAAGAGAAATGCATGTATTCACCTTTAGGGGTATAATATACAATGTTATAACCTTCTCTTGTTTGAAAATTTTATCTATCAAAGAACAGTGTCCATGGATTGGAAGATATATTATATACCTCAAACTCATCCTGAAAAGCCTTAGTGTGTGGAAAACAATTTGGTAAAGGAGCCTTAGACAATTTGTCAACTATGAACTGATATTTTATTAACTTTTGGGCTACAAATTTTGGATCAAAATCTATAAGCTACATCACCCATTTTTATATGCAATCAGTTAGGTGTGTTTTGTTCATGAAGAACCTCAATGGGTCTTATTTAATTATAACATGAACCTCATTATTGAGAAAATAATGTATTAATTTATGGGTAGTGAAAACCAAAGATAAACATAATTTTTCATGTCTGTATAGTTTCATTCATAATAAACTAGCTAGTGATTGATATAATATATTTCTCACTCTTTATGATTATCATAAAATTGTGCTTATAAGGCCCCTATGACCTCATAGTTAGCTAATATGTAAATAAGTAATGGTCTACCTAGAATAGGAGGCATAAGTACTATTGGGTTTGATAAATAGGTTTTTATTTTATCAAATATTTATTCACATACCTCACCCATTTGAATTTTGTATATTTTTTTATCAAACATTTAAAAAGCATTTTTTTATCAACCATTTGGAAATGAAACATTGAATGGCTTGAATTTAGCCCTAAAAATATCATAATTATTTTAGATTGATGGGAAGTGGCATTTCTACAATATATTTTACCTTCTATGGATCAACCTTAATACCTAGATGAGAAAAAATGTATCCTAGAGTTTTCCTGAATATGCCCCCAGAACACATGTTTTTGGATTTAATTAAACATTAAACTTTCATAGGCACTCAAATATTTGTCGTAAATTAGTAACATAGTCACAATGATTTTTTTTTGAAAGTAAGTCATCAACATAATCCTCAATAGTTTGTGTATGAAATCATGAAATATATGAGTCATAGCCCTTTGATATGTAGCTCCTGCAATTTCTAATCTAAAATACATGATTGTGTAACAAAATGTCCCCCAAGGAGTGGTAAATGTGATGTTTTCTTGATATTTAGGGTTAATATTTATGTTGTTGTATCCTATGAAGCCATCCATAAATTAAAATGTCTCATATTAAGTTGTGGTACCCAAAATCATTTCGATATTAGGTAAAGGAAAGTCACATTTATGGAAATACTTATTTAAATTGAGGTAATCAATGGAATATTGAATGTCACCATTTGGTTTTATAAAAAGGATAATGTTGGACACCCAATCAAAATATGAAATGACTCTTATAAATCTAGTATCTAAACGTTTTTGAATTTTATCTCTAACCAACAATGTAAATTTATGATGTGGTTTTCATATTTATTTGTTTGATTAGCCTTACATCTATATATAATACTGTATTATGCATTACTACTAATGGATTAATCCTAGGCGTATCCGAATATATATAAAAAAAAGAGTTAAATAATATCATGAAATACCTATCAACAATTTTTTCCTTCATCCCCTACATCATTTCAACAAATAAAACTGGTCTAGGGTCATTATCCATTCCAAAGTTATATTTGTTTATTTCTTCATTTAACAAAGTTGATTTCTATTTAATAAATGGTGCGGTATGAATAACATTCAAAGCATCATGTTAGATATTTGTATTATCATTATCACCAAATCAAGAATGAGTAGAGGTACCATGCATAAGATTATTCTTATGATATAATAAAGTGAGATCCTCATATTCCCCCAAGTACTCTAGTAGTGTATGTGCATGGAGTTAGGAGACAATTCAATGGATATTTAAGCTAACATGTATGCACTATTTAAATTTAGTATTGAAAATGTGATATAGGAATTTGACTCAAGAGAGGATGGTTAGTATGGTGTTAGTTATAAAATGAAAAAAAAAATGAAAGAAATGCACTAATAGCATAACATCTCTAGTACTAGACACTAGGGAGAGCTTCGTTAACAAAAACAAATGACAAACATAACTAAAAAGTAAGGAATAACACACAAGAATTCCTTCACCTTCTTTGTATGCTCCAAATTTCTTTGTATTAGTGGCTTTCTTGGTTTGTGCTCATGAAGTCCTTGGCAATGGAAGCTTGGCTACCTCCATCTCTCCTTGGCACCTTTGGATTATAAATTTTCTTCGCTTAGAATCAATTCGGCATGGTAACACTAGTTAAAATGGATCCTTGAAGATATTTGTGCATTATAAATTTTAACCAAAAGAGCTTAGAAATGATGTTGTGAGGCCTCCTATTTATAGATTTTTGCAAATATCTAGAATCAACCTGAACCGTACATCTGAGATTGAGATGTGTGGTTGAGGATTAATTCAATTTTTAGAATTAAGTTTGTAATTATCCTCATCATGACATTGGAAGAAGGTGAAATTAATAGGTATGGACGGCATCATAGAAGGCATTGATGAGGTATGGAGGGCATGAATCTTGATATTTGTGGCATTTATCACCTAGGGATATCTTCTTAAGAAATGAAGTCACCTGATGATGCAAATATTCAATATTCATTTCCAAAAATAATTATTCAACAATTTATAATATAATTTTTAATTAAGTCTTGATTTGGATTAATTAACTCTTAAGCATGTTTAAGCACTTTGTGCACAAATTACACAAATTGATCAAAATGTCTTGTTATTGGTCTAAAATTTGACTAGATTGGAATTAGAAGTCATTGTTAGATGTGTCAGAACTGTATTACCATTTAGGATTTAATCAAAAAAAATAACAATGACACATGTCTTATGCATAAGATTTGATATGAAAGAGAAATCCAAAGCACATAGGTGAAAAATTGGCATTTTGACTCAGAATGATTTGATCAAAGTTAGCTGGCCCATAAATTCCATTACCCCATTTAGGGATACCCTAGCCAAAATCAGCACTTTAATATGTTAGTTTCACATAATTTATCATGTTTTAGTGTTTTAAGGCCAAATTGTGCATTTTGGGTGGAAATTGGTCAAAAGCCTTATTGGAGGTTATTGATGGCCAGTTTTAGGTGTCTACAATTTGCCCCTATTTGGGAAGGTATTACAAGCTATAAGCATAGTAACATTTTATCAAAGAATGAAATGGTTATGTATGCCTATAACTATAATTGTGATAAACTAACTTTATGATGCCCCCTCGAAAGAATAGTTAGTACAATTAAGTTGACAAACGGTCCCTTAAAGAGAAAGAAGTGAAATGAGGGGACTAAATAAAGGAAAGATGATGGGGTGAAAACACAATGATATTGAAAAAGTAGTCAAAATCATTGAGAATTCAAGTGGGATAGTGCACAATGGTTTTCCTAAATGTGGTTATAAACATTATACCCTAATAGTGGAAATGTGGTATGTTAACACAACGATTTGGCCAAAGGTGGTTATAGTCATTGAGAAGATGGAGCTTCCCTAGTTAGGATAGAAAAATAAGATAATAACATGCCCCCATATGGGAATAAAATGGGAAGTGGTGACAACATAATGATTTGCCCAAAAGTGGTTATAATCATTAATAAATGCAGGTGGGATGATGTGTAATGATTTTCCCATAGGTGGTTATAACCATTGGACCCTAATTATGGCAAACATAATAAACTAATTATATGACAATGATGATAACTTAACACAGAGGGTAATGATGAATTGGAACAACCTACTAGTAGGAAGATGCTCATTTAAACAAATAAAGGTTGAAATTCTTTTGTGGTTAATTACTCTATTTGGGATATGATTGGGATTGAATCAAGATTTTAGTGCTAAATAGATGCCGCCATTACTAAATAGACTTCTTAAAGTTGAGGTTTGTTTTAGCATGTGTTAGTAGGCATCATGGTATAACATCATGAGGAATTGGCTAAAATATGCATAAGGATTGACTTCCATAATCCAATAATCAATAGAAAACAATGAAACAATCATAGAAACCATGATGATAATGTAAACATATGAATATGGATGGATTCAAGTGTAATTGTGGGCAAGGAATCACCCAATGAATACACATAAACTAAATCAAGTAATCTGTGTTGAAAGCAAATAAATAGATAGACAAACAAACAAAATAAGCAAAAATAGACAAATAAAGAACACAATAAAAACCCTATGAAAATTGCCCCTAAAAAATAGGTGACAACTTAACAAATGAAAAAAATAGGGGAATAAAATAACAAGAAGGGGGTGGCTAAGCTATCTCCATATGCACTAGGTAAGTGGATGCTGCCTACATAGTTCCATGGATGTAATATCCAATAAAAAGATTTCCAGATAAATGTAGTTATCCTATGGAATGGGAAGAATGTGATAACTGAGTAAAACAAATAGAATAGATGTGATAGAATAATAGGAATGGTCTTGTAAAATGGCAAGTGCATGACAGAAAAATGCCAAAAAAGATGGGGAAACTAAGTGATTTACTTATAATTTAGTAAAGGTTCTTAGAATCCTTAAGGCAAAGAAGTGGTAAATGTTTTTGTTCTTTTCTAATGATTTTTTAAATATTTTTGAAATTATTTTGGATTATCTCAACTCAATCAAGAATGATGTGACACTAAATGGTTCAAACTCACAAAAAAATGAGAGCATTCAAACTGAGGTTGCTCATAAAATAGTGAGAGCATGGTTAAGGTTTCTCATAAAATGGAAAGAATGTGGCTTAGGTTGATCATAAAATGGTGAGATCATAGCTTAGGTTGCTCACAAAATGGTGAGAGTGTGGTGGAGAAGGGTGGCTAAGCTGACCTCAATAAGTATTAAGCACTGCCCACATAGTCCTAGAGTAGGACCTCAAGTCACTATAGTTCTACCCTTTCAGTGGAGGAATTTGACTAGTGTAGCAGTTAATTCAAACAAAACAAGCATAGTTGGTACAACGGCACAATGTGGCATAGAAAGTGGAAATTTGGTATGTTAAGGATTAATGTTTCCCCTAGTTTTCCCATAGGAGGTTATAACTAGGACACAACAACATAGATCAATGGTACTAATTTTCCCAAAGGCAGTTATAATTAGTAGCAAGATAAATGGTAAGAAAGGAATAATAAATGAAGGATGCAATTACTGAAACTTCTATCATATTGTCCCAAAATATAATCTCTATCTAAAGTATTTGAACCAATTGATGAAATTAATTAGATAGCTTGATGTCAAAATTGTGTAATGAATGGAAAAAACCTAAGGTCAAATGGGCTAGGATTTAGAATACACTGGGTTGATAAGATGGAAGTAGATTATGGATATAGTGAAGAAGATGGATAAGGATGGTATTTGTATAAAGAAGAATAGTGATAAAATAACATAACTGAAATGGTCCTTATAGACAATACCCCTTAGCACTCAAGCATAACACTGCTTGAGATGAATTATATTCATTAGCTCTATAATTTCATCTCCATTTGTTGTGGTGAGCCTATATGTTCCTGCTCAATAATCTATAATAATGATGAAAGGCCTTATCTAGTTTGGCTTGAATTTTCTTTTGTGTTTTTTCTCAACCATTGTATTCTTTTAGTTTTTTTAAAGAACAAGATCATCAAGTTCAAATGTTCTATACTTAACATGTTGATTATAGCATCTTTTGGGTCAATTATAATATACTTGAAGATTATTGAGTGTAGTTGTATGTTTCTAATAAAGTAGGTATAGCTCTTATAGGTGGGCTACTCGATAGTCATGATCATCTAGGACATACTTGAAAGAGATGCATAGTGAAGGCAATTCGACCTCAATGGGAAGGATGGCTTTAGTACCATAAATAAGTGAGTATGGAGTGGCTCTTATGGGGGTATGATGATTGGTATGGTATGCCCAAAGGGTAGGGAATATCTATAAGTTCTAATCATGACTGGCATTATTGACAATCTTTTTAAGAATGTTAACAATTATTTTATTGGATGCCTTAGCTTGGCCATTATCTCAAGGGTAATATCCTATAAAAAAATGTTGTGTGATGTTGTATTTAGTATATAACTGGTCTACATCCTTTTTCTTGAATGATCCTCCATTATCAAATATAATGTCAGAGGGGATATCATAGTGGCAAATGAGATGGTTGAAGATGAATTTGGAAATTTGCTTTCCATTCATATAAGTGAGGGGTATAGCTTCAACCCACTTAGTAAAATATTTAGTGATGGTAAGGATATTTTTATGGCCATAAAATAAAGTGGGGTTGATCTTCCCAATGAAGTCAATTCCCCATGTAGAAAATGGACATGGTGTCAACATCAGTTTCAGAGCTTTTGCTAGGTCATGAATTAGATTAGCATGACATTGACATTTATCACACTTTTTTACATCTGTAGTGGCATCTGCATCTATTTTGGGCCAATAATAACTAGTATGCAAGAAATTTTTGGATAGGACTACCCTGTTAGAATGAGTTCCACATAATCCGTTGTGAACTTCTCTTAATGCTAGTGTAGAATTTGTCAAAGTTAAACAATGATGTAGAGTTCCATCAAAACTATGATGGTAAAGGGTGGATCTAAGTAAATTATAATGAGTGGAATAATTAATAAAGACTTTAGTTTTTTAAGATAGGTTAGGTGGTAGAACTTGGTCATGAAGGTAGTTGTAAAGGTCTGAGTACCAGATAGAATTAAGACCAACAATATCACAAATCATGGAAAGGGTTGAAGGTTCATGAGTTGGTGCTGACAAATTATCAATGAGGAATCGATACACTCTATCTTTATTTATTTTTTGAATCAAAGAGCCAATAGTATCCATGACATTTATAGTTCTGTTACTAGCCCTTGGTATATGCTCAAATTGAAGATTAGTAATTTATTACTTAAAAGTGTCAACCATGGCTTTATATGGAACCATCTTGTCATCTTTGGTCTAAAAATGAACTATGATTTGATTGATGATTAATTGAGAATCACCATAAACTTGGAGATGAGATATATTCTAATGCACTACTTATCCAAGTCCTATAACAAGTGCTTCATACTTAGCCATGTTGTTTGTATAAGGAAAGTTGCTTCTGAATAATTTAGGGATTAGATCCCCCTATGGTGTAATAAATAATAAGCCTACCCTTGATCCATGTGCAGTAAATGAACCATAAAAATATCGATTCCAAGGCTACTCCTCAAGGGGTGTGTCAATGATGGTTAATATGGATTCATTAGGAAATTGAATGTGAGTGGATGTTTGTTTGTGAGAGGTGCTTCAACAAGTTGATCTACAATACCTACTTCCTTAATTGCCTTTTGATTGGCACACTCTATGTCAAAATCACTAAGAATCATGATCCATTTAACCATTCTACCTTTCAAATATATTTTAGATAGTAGATACTTGAGTGGATCTACTTTTAAAATGACCAAGGTCTTATTATTCAACATGTAATGGTGCAATTTATCAATTACAAAGATCATGGCTAGACAAAAAATTTTAGTAGGTGCATAGTTATGTTCATATATAACCAAGGTATGGCTTAGGTAATATACAACATGATCATTTCCATTGTCATTATGTTGATCTAAGAGTGCCCCAAGAGCATGGTTGGTAGTTGATAGGTATAACAATAATGGCTTTCCTAGTATAGGAGATAATAAAATAGGTAGATTAACAAGATAGTCTTTGAGTTATTGAAAAGTTATTTGGAAATGATCATCCCAGTGAAATGCAATTCTCCTCTTTAAAAGGTGTGCATATGGATGGAACTTATCTAATAACTAAGAGATAAAGAATCGGATTGACTAGATCTTACCTTATAAATTATGGAGTTACTTTAAATTGGTTAGTGGTAGCATCTTGGTTATAGCATGGACTTTAGCTAGGTCAACTTCAATACCTCTATGAGACACGATGAAGCCAAGTAGCCTGCTTGAAGTTACACCAAATATATATTTTTTTGGATTGAGTTTGACTTTGTACTTTGATAATTTTTCAAATATCTTACCTAACACTATTGAATGGTCAGCCCTAGTTTTGGATTTTCCTAATATGTCATTGATATAGTCTTCAACAATATAATGTATCATATCATGGAATATGATAGTCATGGCTCTTTGATATGTAGCTATAGAATTCTTAAGGCCAAATGGTATTACCTGATAATAAAATATTCCCCATGGAATAGTGAATGCTATTTTATATTAGTTTTATGGTGTTATTTTGATATGGTTGTACCCTAAAAATCCATCCATGAGTCAAATAATTTCATAACCTACCATGGAGTCAATGATCATGTTGGTATTAGGCAAGGGAAAATCATCTTTAGGACAAGATTTGTTGATATCTCAAAAATTAGTACAAATTTTGATCCTTTCAAGATTTTTGCTAGCAGGTAGCACATTACAGATCCATTATGAGTAGTCAATGAATTAGATATATCTTACATCTAAGAGTTTTTCCAACTGTTTCTTTGCCAATGTAGCAATGTGAGGATGCATCTTATGTAACTTTTATTTTACCAGTTTGGCATCAAGATTAACCATAAGGTGGTGTAGAGCCAAGGTGGGGTCTAAACCTGGCATGTTAGAATAGGCCCATGCAAAGATATATAAAAATTATCTCAACAGAGATGTAAAGATGTCACATTCCTCCTTAGTGAGGGATGCTCCTAATTTTATCAATTTTAGGTCTGATGGAATCCTAATATTTACCTCTATAATATATTTAACTAGAAGGGTCAAACCGTCTTCTAGGATAGTAGGCAATGACTTGAACTATTGAATTATGTTAGGGTCCTCCATTAGGACTTGCTCTTCAACTTCTCCTAGGCATGATGAATATGAGTCCCCTAATGGGAGATATAGCCATGCAAAAAAAATAGTTGGAAATTCTTGAAGAATATAATCAAATACTTGCTTCTCAAAGCTAAACTCAGATCCATAAGCAAGTTCATCGTTGGTGGTATCCTAGTCTAAATTTGAAGAAGAATGAACACCCCCATCTAATGGCACCTGAAACAAGTTTTCACCACTAGATTGGCCTTTATATTTACATTTTCCCTAGTTATAAAGTGCTTCAAAGAGGTTTTCACTTCGGGACCTCAATGTTTTACTTATTTGTTTTTGGCTAAGGGTGTTCACTCACTCTCCAAAATAGGCTATAAGATCCAATGTGATCAAGATTCCTAATTTGTGATCTCCCAATAAAACATTGTCTCTAAGGCCTAAGAAATCACAAAATGCCTCATCATTCTAGAACTCATTAATTGATACACTAGATTCTTGTTGCTCCCAATCTATCAGTTGGGGATAATATAATGGCAAAGGGTTACAATGAATGGCCAAGGTAAGGGTACAAATGGTATTGTTATCAAATAGGTTGGTTTCAACTAGGTTATCAAAGGTGAGGCTATAATTAGTCTTTGTTTCTCTATCAACATCATCATCACTAGTTATTGGTGATGGAGTTTAATTAAGATATGTGGGGTCACCCCTAGGTGGTTTAAATCCAATTTCATAAGGTCTTTCATACTTAGTCATGAAAATTGACTCAATGGTTCCTTGATAATTTGGTTTGAGGCCTCTTCTTTCATAATTGTGAAACTCTATGATTTTATTGGTAATAGGATACTTTGAATTTTTATAGAAATCATCTTGGTTGTCATTTTATAACCATGATTTTACCCCTTCAAGAGGGTTAGGTCCTAGGCTAGATGTTGGTACAAATGTGACAGGTCCCTTATCTTTATTCTTTTGTTACCAATGCATATGTGGGGTGACTTTAGGTCACCTAAAGGTTTTTGAATTCTAAGGAAGATTGGAAATATGAAATACATCATGGGTCAGATAGTCTTCTAGTCTATTTTATGAAATGGTGAAATGATTAGAAGCTTCAGGAGGTGGCATGTGGGAAATGGAATCTAATGTATTAGGGTCCATACAATTATTTGATGAAGGATCAATAACTATATATTTTCCTTTATCTGGCTTGGAACTTGGATTCATATTGTACTACTAATTATAGGTTTGAAATTCAACCTAAATATGCTTCTAGTTTTAATATGGATGTAAATCTCCTAGAATATTCACTTCCATCCTTGAGTGGGAAAACTTGATACATTGGTGCAACGTTGATGGGCTACATGAATCTCATGTAACCAAGGCATACCTAGAAGCATGTCGTATGATAACTCAAGATCAAACACGTGGTAAAGTGTATCATGGGTCAAAGGCCCAATGATAATTGGAAAATCAATGGTGCCTTGTGATTCTCTTTCCTGACTATCATAGGTTTTGATGGTTATTGTTTCTAGTTGGAGACCTGCCATTGTGTAGCCAAGAAGCTTGATGAGCTTTAGTGACACTATGTTGAGGCTAGATCCATTATCTATAAGGACACATTTTACTTTATTCCATATTATATAAACCTCTATGTATAATGGATTATTATGGAGTGGGCCAAGAAAAGACATATCAATTTGGTTGAATGTGACTTATTAGGCTGGAGCTACGTGTCTAACCAAAGCTTGAAATTTATCAAGGTATATGTCAATAGCAATAGTGGATTGGGTCAAAAACTCATTCAAGATGTTCTAATGGATTATTGACATTCATAGCAAATCTAAAATAGAAATTTGTATTTATGTCTTTTACAATTGTTCCATGATATCAAACTTCTTGTTTTAGCCAATAGTGAATGGTTTATTCTGAGGCTGAACAATTGGTTGGATGATATGCAAAGTGGTGTATGTTTATGGGCTTGGGATAGTAATATTTGACCTTTGAGTTATCATTGCATAATTAGGATTAAATACTATACCATTATTGCTAGTCGATGTTGGAAATGGTTTGGGACCAGACATGATAGGTCTCTATTGCTGATGCACTTTAATATGGTCACATGGCAAGAATGAGTTGTTGATATAAGGTCCAAAAGGGGAAGTCCTATTTTGTTGGTTTGCCTATATGCACTCCTAGGTCAAATAAGGATTATCCATGTAATTTGGATGAATATTATTGTTTATAAATGGTCTAGGATGATTAGTGTTTGGTCTAGCATTAATAGAGATGGTATTGATGCTACCCCCTGCAATATGACCTATAACCCTATTGTAGTCATGTGTAACTGCATGGTAGGTTTATTGGTTGTTACCATTTTGACCCCCTTTTTTTGTCCATTGTTATATCATTGTGGGTTCTACTATTTATTTTGTTGTTTCTACTAGTTTGATCTTTGATTTTGATACTATTGATTTTACTACTACACTAGCTGTTATTATTGTTGATGTTGATTATTTTGCTATTACTAATTGTTATGTTGGGGAAAAGGGTTTTGATAAACCCCAAGAGTTTGATTGGAAGTGAAATCACCATTATATAATTTTATCTCCCCATTTTCCAACATAATCTCAACTAAATGCTTGATTTGGACACATCTTCATAAATTATGCCCATTGACCTGATGATAGTCATAGAATTCATTTTCACAGTACCAATCAGGATAAGGAATTCTTCATAGATAATGATTTAGTATAGGCTAAATAATTAGATCAGAATTGTTAAGCTTAATAAATATAGACTCAATAGGTTCTCCTAGGTCACAAAGACATGATGTGCAGGCATGGTTCTCCTAGGAGGAGGGGTTTGTAATGGTAACTGTTACTATATTTATTATGTAGGTCTTGGTTATTACACTTACAATATTATTTGGAGAGGTTTTTGGGTAATAGTAAGATAAAAAGGTGGTTTAGATTATGTTTTCACTAGTTGGACATGATGGGATTTAGTTACTCCATTTCACATAACATTCTTATTGTGGTTAAATTGCTTTGGTCTTTCTTAGTTACCAGCCTATGCCGATTGTGAGGTTTGCACATGAATGGGATGTTGGTCATTTCCATAATTAGTACCTTTATTTTTATTAGTTTAATTAAGCTTAATAAATCCTTTATTGATGAGTTCCCACTTAATTAATAATCCTTTTTTGATGATTTTGTTGAAAGTATGTGCATTGTAGTTCTAAATGATAAGCTATCTCACTATGCAAATTTTTGGTAAACACAATGTCTAATTGTTTATCTAGTAAACTATGGGTGAAATGGATTGCAAGGTCTCTCCATCACTATAAATAACTTGCAAAACTCTCACTTTTTTTTTCTTTTCTTGTGCTAAGTCCACCAATGAAATCTCATGCTTGAGATTATAAGAAAAGTACTACATGAACTTATCAGAAAGATCATCAAAATCCATTAATAAATTTTTGGGAAACTTCAAAAATCACTCCAAGGCTTGTCCATCCAATATTATTGGAAACAACAACAAAATTTATGTCTCTATACGCCACTTGTTGACATGTGACAAAGAATTTGGTCAAATGAGCCTTAGGTCCTCCTTTCCCTTTGTATTTATCAAATTTTAGTGGTTTATATCTTAGAGGAAATATTATCTATAAATACTCCATGTTGATTGGATAGAAACATACATCATCTAATTTGAAATTTTTAGTTTATTTACTAGCTTGAATGGCATCAATTTCACCCTTCATTTATTATAATTATTGGGATAGGAAACTGAAAGGAATATTGGTTTGAGGGAGAACATTGGTTTGGGTAAATGGTTGGGAGGTCACAAGTGGGATACATTGACCAAGGTATGATGGGGATACTTATTGGGGTACATTGGTTTGGTTGGGGAATGGTCCAAGAATATACATACATGGGTTAGGATGTAATTGAAATTGCACACTTGGTTGTGCAATATTCTAGTTTAGGTTGGTGATAAAGGTTTAACATAGAGGATTATGTGGTTGGGATAGAGGGATATGAATATATTGTCTTATGTAGTTTAAAATGGATATGCTACTAACTAATCAAACCTTGCTATTGAGTGAGAAATTGTGGACCAAGACCCTATCTCTAGATTTGTGGCACATTTTGAACCAATGATTATCTAGTAGGTACTTGAAAAACATGGGGACCTCCTTATTTCATGAATACCTATGAGGAAGTGAAATTAGGTTACAAATTTGACATCTATCACTGACAAATATTTGCACATTGTTGACTAGTCATTGCTTGGTTTTGGATGGGCATATTAGTTTGTGACTGAAGAGGTACATTCATTATTACCTAGCAAGGTGGAACATTAGTTTCCCCTAATTGAGGTGGCAATGTATTTCTCCTCTATTGTGTTGATACACTATATTGTGCATGTTGTTGTGGAATACTACTCATTACTTGTTGAGGGGGAGTGGGTTTCATCACATTATGTTGTTGCTGCATGACATTATCTATTATTTGATAACCTAATCTCATAGGTTGTACACTTGAGTAAGTAGTTGGTTAAGGTTGGGGTGTAGAACCTCCTACTCCCTAGTATGATGACCTATTCATAGGATTAACTATAGCCACATGTTTTTGACTAATTGTTTGCACATTAGTATCACTTTGATTAGGATTGGATGTTTTTTGTACATTATCTACTATGTTTGGCTCACTATTTTGTGTATAGGCTGAAGACACTTATTTAATAATAGGCATATACATCAAGTTATCTATCAAATAAATTTTTATGAATGGGTCAAAATTCAAATTATCTTGTCTAGTTGACTCTATCAACATTCCTTTTGAATGAAATAGGTCAATAAGAGGCTTACTTACCATGTTCATCTAATTGAAATCATGTGCTAGATTCAGGTAGGTTTGATATGCTATTTGCATTTGGTTAAAATGCTCTTCCATGATGTTTTTACCTTAATTAGATATATTAGGTTCTTGATACGTTGTTTGGACTAGAGCCATAGGATTTCTAGAAGAAGCCTATTAATAGTAAATGATGTTGTGGTGCACTCTTACTAGACTTGGTAAATTTTCATGGGGGAAGTCTATTGGAAGCTTGGCCCCTACCTCTATGTCTCTAACCAAAATCTCATCTTTGTTCTCTAGTAAATGTCACTCAAACAAAAATAGATCCTACGTGGAAGCCATATTAGTAGAATATTACTATTGAAGTACTGGCTCATCCACTTTAGGTATTATAGCTAAAGATTGTGTGGTTTATTTTTGGTCTTATTTTGAATAAGGTGGTGTTTTAACCAAATAGTTAGCCAATGGATCTTGGTTTTTTGCCCCTGATTGAGTATTATAATAGGGATAAGAATCCATCTCATAACTAATATTATCCACATAGGGGTCTTGAACCATTTCTTCATGTGTAACTACATTACTAACCCCTCGATTGTACATGAGTCCATTATGAGTGTACAAATATATGTTGGGATCCATAGTAAATGCTTTGTGATAAAAAGTCAAAGAGTTCTAAAAACTCTAAAAAGGATAATGTCTAAAATAAATGATGTTATAAATTGGTCTATATTTGTCAAAAGGATCAAAAGGTTTATGCAAAATTTTGTGAGGAAACAAGCTAGCTTGAAGTATCTAATGTTTCACTATTCATACAAAAATAAGAAAGTAAATGGACCTAAAATCAAAATGCCAAAATCTAAGGTCAAAGTGTTTCAAATTAGTCTAATCTAGGAATTTAAAAGTTGCTAGGTCTTTTAGCCAAACACGATGTCAAAATCTAGGCTCAAACAAGGCATGTGCTAGGACTCTTAGCCAAACAACATCAAAAGCTAGACTTTGAAAATAGATGAAAGTTTTAATCTAAAAGATTTGAAACACTTCTAACAAACACTAGGAATTTGATTCTTGGACATGAACTTGATCAACTAGGTATAAGGTATGAAACAAAAGGTACTTTAGAAATACTTTATTTTCTCATAAAAAATGGTATAAAACTTGGGTTTTTTGACAAACAAGTGAGATAAAAGTGAATAGTATATCTTTTTTAGACAAAAGATCATAAAAGTACATTTGGATTGGTCTGAAAATGGAGGAGAAAATTTGGAACTTTATGCAAGAGGGTATATGAAAAAAATTTCAAAATGTTTTGGGTAGAGTAACAATGTTATACTACCCAAAAGGTGTGACAAAAAGGTTTCTTTCAAAAAATCTCTAAGGCAAAGATGTTTTCCTACAATTTTGATATAATAACACTACTTTTTTTATTTAAAAAGTTGTGGTGCATAGAATTAATGTGCAAGTGTTTAGCACAAAATGTCTTAAGTCTATAAAGCAATGATAATGATTATGAGTCTTAAACAGCCCTCAACCCAAATTGGAAATTTTACCTAAGTTCTCTCATATTTAGTACAAATGGTGAATGCACTTAATACATCAACCGTATGAACTTATAAAGGTGTAATTCCAAAGTTAGATTATAAGTGGACTTAAACAAACTTGGTAAAGGTCTAGACTCAATTGGGTAGCATAACTATGCCAAAGTGGATGATATGACTCTCAAGCTTTTGATGAACTATTTTATCAAGGACAACTGATGAGCTCATGTGGGAAGCATAACGCCTCTTTGTTCAAAGGAAAATTTGGACTATGTTTTTAGTTTATATTGTTTGTTTACACCAAGTTTTGACTTCAAACAAGACATTAATATAGGACAAGAACAAATAATTAACCTCTTTTAGATCCTAAACTGATAAGGTTACTTGGTATTGTTTAAATCCATCAATATACATCATTTGAGAGGATCTTAAGTGTTTATTCAAAAGTAAATATGCATTATATAGTAGGGTTTTTACACCCTCCCATCTCTCAAATGATAGTATTGTGACATGGACCTTGAGGCACACCTTGCACCAACAATACTTTTGTAGCACATGGGGATTTATCTAAGATCTAACAAGTTTTTTAATGATATAGGGGAATCAATTGCACAATGATTTTCAAACTAAACAATGTAAAATAAAAACATGGATTTTGGGTCCATATCACTTAGTTTTTTATACAAAGGTCTAGTCTTTTTTACAACCACTACGTCCTGTTGTTCACTTAGTGTAGTGTAATGTCCAAAGTACCACTACATCTTGTGTGTAACTCTAAAAGAGCCAAATGAAGTCAATGCCAAGAGATGAAACCCTGGGTCAAATCTCCCTAAAGAACTTATGGGAGGTGATGAAGTCCCCCTCATAAGCTAAGTTTTCAGAAAAATAAAGAAAACATGAAAGTAGAAAGACTTTAGGGACATTTTAAAGGTCACCCAAACTTTGATGAGTTTTTGGGTAGTTTTTTAGATGAATTTATTTCTAATCCTTAGAATAGGATATTTTCAATAAGAATGGCACTTTTGATTTCAAAGGTTCCCTATAGGGAACAAATGGAAGAGCATACATGCAACATTCCTCTTTTTTCTAAATAAATATTTTACTAATTATGTCAGTTAAGATATCCAACCAATGTTGGTATTACTTGTCGACATTAGTTATTGTGTAAAACCTGTGGCAAACAAAAATGTTAAAATAAAGTTAGAAAATAAATTTACAAGAATTTTAAGGGTCTAAATAAATATTTTAAAGTTTAAAAATGATATTCTTTAGGTGTGAGATGCATCTAATCCCACTGAGCATGCCATATGTGATCTAGGAATTTAATAACATAACATCTCTAGGCTTAGACACTAGGGAGAGATTAGTTAACAAAAACAAATGACAAACACAATTAAAATTAAAGGAATAAAAAATAATAATTCCTTCACCTTCCTTGGATGCTCCAAATGCCTTTGTAGTAGTGGCTTGCTTAGCTTGTGCTCATAAAGTCCTTGGCAATGGAAGCTTGGCTGCCTCCATCTCTCCTTGGCACCTTTGGCTTATGGCTTGGCTTGGATTAAAATCAATTTTTTATGGTAACACTAGTTGAAATGGCTCCTTGAATATATTTTTACATTATAACTTTGCACCAAAATAGCTTAAAAATGGTGTTGTGAGGCCTCCTATTTATAGATTTTTATAAATGTCTAGAATCAACCTAAACCATCCATACTAAGATTGAGATTTGTGGTTGAGGATTAATTAAATTGTTGGAATTAATTTTGTAACTATCCTCATCATGACATTGGAATAAGGGGAAATTAAGAGGCATGGAGGGCATGAATCCTGATATTTGTGGCATTTATGGCCTAGGGATGTCTTCGCAAGAAATGAGGTCACCTGATCATGTAGATATTCAATATTAATTTCCAAAACAAATTATTCAACAAGTTTCCATGGAATTCTTAATTAATCCTTGATTTTGATTAATTAGCTCTTAAGCATGTTTAAGCACTTTATGCACAAATTACTCAAATTGATTAGAATGCCTTCTTATTGGTCTAAAATTTTGCTAGATTAGAATTATAAGTCACTATTAGATGTGTTGGAACCATATTACTATTTAGGATGTTACTAAAAACAAATAATAATGACACATGTCTTGTGTAAAAGATTTGATAGGAAAGAGCAATACAGAGCACGTAGGTGCAAAATTAGCATTTTGACTCAGAATGCTCTGATCAAATTTATCCAACCCATAAATTACATTGTCCCATTTAGGGAGACCCTAGACAAAATTGGCACTTGAATATGTCAATTTCACATCATTTAGAATGTTTTAGTGTTTTTAGGCAAAATTGTGCATTTTGGGTGGAAATTGGCCAAAAGCTTGATTAGAAGTCATTGATGTCTAGATTTAGGTGTCTATAAGAACAATGAAACATAAACACATAGATGTTACATGTTTACACATTATATATAATAAAAATAACATGTACAATTTATAATGTGTATATGTTCCTATCTCAATGCATAAAAAAGGTACAAAAAATATATTAGTAGTTATAGATGATCTATTAGGAGATGGTTTACATTTATGTTACTTATACATTAAAATTATTTTATTAAATATATGAAATTTGGGTACTCTAAATATAATATATTTTGTCTCATAGTTTCATGCTTTATGATATGGAAAATAATTTTTAAAAATCTAAATGGGTCATTACTTATTTATTTTCAGGGTCTCAGTATTGAACCTATGGATTTTAGGGCATAGCTTTTGTAATTGATGTCCATTTTTGGTAAAAATATAATTATTTTAAAGGTTTTTGTGATTTATAAATTTCTTCTTGAAATTTATAAGAGTCCTAGTTTTGTCAAATTAAAGTTTTCAAGCCACTCACTTTGAATTTGATCCAAAATGGGGTGATTGGGGAAATATAGGTCATATTGATGATTTGTGCATAATCAAATGACCAATTTGTGTTAATTTCACTTTTTCATCATCTATCCCTCATCCTTAATCACTTCCCACTCATCTATCATCACCCCTAATCACTCTCTTATCATCACTCATTATCCCTAATCACACCCTCATTAACCCTTACTATCCCTCATCATCTCTAATCATTCCCTCTTTCCCCTAATCACTCCATAATTAACCTTCACTATCCCTCACCATCTCTAATCACTCACTCTTCATCATTCATCATCCTTAATCACTACCTTATTGACCCTCACCAATCCTCATAATATTTAATCACTCTCTCATCATCCCTAATCACTGCTTCATCATCACTAATCACTCCCTCTTCATACCTCTTCATACCTAATCAATCCATTATTTAACCTCACCATTCCTTATCATTTATAATCACTCCATCATCATCCCTAATCACTCCCTCATTGACCCTCACCATCCCTCATCATCTTTAATCAATGTTTCATCATCACTCATCATATTTAATCACTCCTTGCTCATACCTCATCACCCCTTATCACTCCATCATTAACTCTCACCTTCCCTAACAATCCTTAATCAATCCTTAATCCTCCATAATTATTCCCTCATTGATGCTCACCATCACTCACTATTCCTAGTCATTCACTCAACATCTCTACTTAATCCTTCCTCATCCCTCCTCATTCTTAATCATTCCATTCAATACCTTGATGGTAGGTACAATATATGATTGTATTGTTTTCCAAATCTAAACCTTATTTACTCAAATAAGGCCCAAATAATCTCTTCTTTCACTCATCCTCTTTCACTCAAATAAGGAACTCAAACATATTATGTGATTATTTCTTGGACTCAAAGATATATATATGGATCCATGCCTTGACCATGGAGAGAGTTTTTTTTCAAGGTCCTAGATTAGAATAAATATGAAATAAATCAAGAAAAGTGTGGGATGAAATTATATTACTTACATATATAGATTGGTATTTGGGCATCTAAAAGTCCCAATCCTAGATTTGAGAATCCAAATTTATATCTATATATATATATAGGGAGATTGGATACTAGTTGAGAATTTAAATCCCAACACCATAGTTGACCATATATCCATATTATATTGACATACTCTTGTGTATTCTCTTAAAACACTTAACTCACATTCCTTGATAAGTTTACTATTTGTCCCAAAAAAGATGTACAATGATAGTCATATAATCTTGAGTCCTTGTGTATTTAAGAAACATGAAAATAGATTAACATAAGATAAAAGGGTTTATGAAGAGTCTTAAAACATCACCAATGATATCCTTCAAATGACAAAACTAATCTAGATATTGGTTTTATAAGTCAGTTCACAAAATAGTCTAAGACCATATTTTAGAACTAGAGACTTAATGGTGCTCAAATCAATCAAAGCTCAAAATATACCTTTTTTTAAGTAACTAAATATTCTTATAGGTCTACATATATGTATTAAAAATGATTCAATATTTATTTTAACTCTATAGACTTGAAAATTTGAGGAAACTAGATAATTTTCTCCTCTTAATGCCAAAAATTCTTTGAACTCTAGGTTTTTATACACATAATCAGCTATAAATGTCTACATAATCCTTCCAAAGGTGTCAAACCACTTTAGTCATATTCTAAACTCTACTATTTTTTCACAAAATTTAAAAAGGTTTTAAACAAAAGCTACATCGACATTGATGTTTGGGGTCAATGCTAGTGCCCAATATGAAATATCTACTTAAATAGAATGTAACCACCTTAATGTTTCTAGTTTCTAATTCACCTTCACTCTAATAATTTTAGATCTAGGTCATGGACTATTACTATTTGTGAAAATGGAAAACCCTATATTTTCATAATTAATGGACCTTGTGTAAAAATTGGTTAGTGCATATACAGTGTCTAACTAAAGTTAATGACCTCACTATCAAAGGACACCATCTACATTGCTAATACTCTTAAGTGGACCTCACACTGATGTAATTATTTTGTATGTGTTGGTTTATGTGTGAATCATGAAATATATGTAAAATAGATACAATAGTTATCTAACTTGTAACATGGAAAATTGGGCTCTTGGGAAACTCCTTTAGTACTTGAGACCTATAGATGTACAATCCCTATGATGGGTATGGAAATAGGAATAAATAAGGAATCTTATGATCAATTAATTTCTCTTTAGTCTTTTTACTAGGTATTCTTGTGTTTTTTAGGTTTAAAATTAATGATTGTTGATCCTTGTAAACTTATAAAAGTGAAACTTGAGTGTTAAGAGTGATACTTGAGATCACATATCCTTATCTTATCCCTAGACTTATCCTAGATCCTATTTTCACACTTATCTAGCCTTTGTGTGGATCAAAGGCATCCTTGGTCATCCCAAAAGCAATATTAGGCCCTCATTATTTCATCTTAACCCTTCATGCCCAGGGTTTAGGTACTTGGACACTAGTGTCATAATATGGATAGTAACACCACATGGTGCTAGTGTCCGATATTAGTGCTACTAATTCTTTCCCTCCTTGTTTCAAAAATTGATATACTTTCACATATTAGACCTAATATGGTTAGCCTATAATAGTTTTATCACTCATACAAGCACCAAAACAATATATATATATATATAGACACACACACACACACACACACGACTTTTACACCTCTAACCACTAGATGGAAATAAATTAAAAATTACTTATTCAAATCCAGAATAAGTTGTGAAAAATAAGTTTAACAATCTCTATTTGACCTATTTCTATGTACTACAATCTATAACATTCCTAAGATTAGATTGTTCATATTTCTAGTCTCAAGAACACTCAAATCACTCAATCAAACTATCATATTATCCTCATTTTCACTTTCACAAGCTCCTAGGTGGAGATAACTAAATTAGGATTGATCCCTCTTAAATGTATTTGTATTTATGCAACTATCTCCATAGTGAGGTGTTGAGGATGTCCACCTACCTTAATAAAAAACATAATTTTATGATGTTATCAAATGGATGCCCTAAAAACATGAAATGTTAGTGTTTGATAACAAAATTAGACAAAATAATCCACTTATAGGGTTTTATAACTCATTCATATAGGAAAAAACCCTAAAGATACAGACATAGGTACACCCAAAAACTTAGGATAGTTCTGCATAAAGGAAACTATCACTAAAATAGGGACACTAACACCACATGGTGGTACTATCTAATTAAGGTGCTACTATCTAGGAGGGTTTTTGACACCTATATCTTATTTTTAACACTTACACAAGTTTTTTCCTTAGTTTTCATCCTCTATATCATTTGTTTCAATAAGTTTCCAACTAAGTTCTTATTTACATTATTTATTCCTATTTTTAGAAAGGTTAAATTAAGTCAATTCTATACCATATCAGTGGATATATTTATTAAATATTTCTACCCTAATTTAGTTTACTCATCTCTTTAACTTAGGATTTAAATTCACTAAGTACTAAAAGGCTAATACACTTGGTGAACTTGACTTACTTTGAATATTGAACAAACCCTAACCTTGGATAACCAATGTTTTTATTCTAGCCTTCTAGGACCCTCAACTAGATTTAAATGTCAAATAATCATGATGATAATGATAGATTAATTTAATTACTTTTTGATGCAAAATTTTATAGCTTTTCTTTCAAGCTTGTTTGCTTTTATTTGTAATGAATTCAAAGATGCCATAAACATACATGTACATGATACTTTAAATCAGTTTAAATATATGTCATATTTCATAGCCTGTTATCTTTTTATTAAATGAATTTCAATTAATAATCTAACCCTTACACACATACAAGATTTAATACATCAGCTAACAACAATGTTTCAAGTTTTAATGTCATATATTATACATGGGAAAAAATCTCATTCTCCTCCTCATTTCCATGAGGGTGATAGTTTATTTACCTCTAACTAGGTTTATGTTATCACTCCTCCATGAGATGAAGTGGATTATAATATTTATATTAATGTCCTTACTCATCCTATCCACACATTTCCTTATAGGGTGTGTGCCAACATTTTCAATCATAATTAACTAAGGTTTGCTATTGTGAGACTCTAAGGGATCAAAGTTCTAGTATCAGTATGTTAATATTAGAATTAAAAAATAAAATTTAGTTATTAAGTGAATAGGTTACATTATTCGTAAATCAATTTACATATTAAAAGTCTTTTTAATATGCCACTGTTCATCATGTATATACCTATACACCTATAAAATTTGTGCCTCACACTCTTTTATATCCAAATCATAAATTATAACATAATGCATATATTATAAGTGATTCAAAAATATTATAAGGGTCTAATAAGAGTTCAAATGAGATACTAATGGAAATTATTAAAGATAATTTGATCAACCTACTTCCCCTTAACCTATTGAGGACATCAAGATATTATTAGGCATATCATAGAATGCATGGGCACCACACTAAATCATGTTTAGCATTAAAAAGGAAAATATAATAGATAATGGATACACATGATTCAAATATTGACACATCATATAAAAAATATACAATTGGACATCTACAAATATAAAAGAGTTCAAATTTAGAAACAACATAAAAGTGGTTACCAAAGCATAACTCATAACAAGAAAAGGTTCACAGACCATAGTCAAAATAAGAAACAATACAACAAGCATAGGTAAAGCAAGTAAAAGATGCAAACCTAAATCTCCAAAATGAGGCTTAAATTTAAAAGTAGTATGGGTTTGGTTAAAAAAATCTACAATAGTTTGATTATCATGATCAAGGTTTGGGTAAGTAGGACTACGGCCTTACTACTCATTTTAGTAGTTCATACTGTTGGTCAACAAGGTTTGGGATTTATTAAACATCCTAAGGAAAATCATCCATAAATATAATTTATCTAAGTAACAAGTCTAGATACATAATAAATGTTACATAAAGAGAAATAAATTAATTTTCAAAGTCAAAATCATGCTAAGTCAAAAAACATTCTAAAAAAGGGATTTCTATCAATAAAGCCTCCACAATACCATATTCATACAATTAGCATAATTTAAAAGGGTAAAATCAAATAAATATTCCAAAGCAAAATTCAAAAATGTCAATGCAGTCTGAGGCAATTACCTCTAGCATTCTACATTATTATTGATATGATTCTGATGATGAATAATACTCAATTTGATCATGTAACACTATTCAACTATAATATAACAATCACACTGCATGAGAGATAACCATTCTTATATTTTAAACAAGCCACATTGATAGCGAGTCTCCCATGAGAATCATTAGTTAGTATTGTTCCTCCCTTTTTGTACATACTTTCCTTATTTATTTATCTTTATATATATTTATTTTCATGTTTCTTGCACCTAGATTATATCCAAAAATTAAAAAACAATATAATATGTCAAAAATAGATTTTTTTTTTTGCATATTTACTCTAAAAAAATAAAATTATAGATTGTATGTATTATATTTTATAGACACTACATATGCTATCTATATTAGTATAGTCAGTTTTATCATACATACAAGATTCACTTGTTCTTGTCAAGTACTTATAGATTGCTTACAAGATTTAGGTCCATTACATTAATCTAGATTTGTTATTATCTACCCATTAGGGGCCTTTACATAGATACACATGTTCTTCATTCTACACAATCACCCATTTGGGGGAACCCTATACAAATTTTTGATTACTAGGTTCCATATTCCTACACTCTACACCACAAATTTAGCATTGTAATATCTTGATATTGATCATGCTACACTTACTCAAATTTTTTGCCAGCTATTACACTTTAAACTCATCATATGTATATCTTGTCTCTTACATAGATTTGTATTACATGTTCATTCATACTTTCATTTCTAAATTTTATATTATAGACTTGATTATGTCTCTATGCTTCATATATTAAATGGCATTTGAATATGTCATTACTCTTTGGTTCTATGCCATTTATTTTGACAATATGTATGCTTTGGACATGTTCCCATGTCCTTGTGTTTGCTTTCCCAATTATATATGAAGACATTTGAACATGATCCATAAAGTGGATTTGCCTTTTAGCTAAATCAAAAAAGTTTAAAATTTGGATACTAAAAATCTCAAATCCTTAAGTAAAATATAATTAGTTGTAGAATATTCTAATAATGAATTAAAGTAATTAGAAAACTTTTGTAAATTCATTTCCTATACTAAACTCCTAAGTTGTGTCATTTTACCTCTTTCTATATTTATCTCTAGTGTTATATTAGTTCATTTACAACTAAATTAAAACAAAACATAAAACAAACTAAAATGAAAAAATAGACTCCAACTTGAAAATAGAGTTCACCCATTTGGGATACATCTCTAGGTTTGTGAAACAATGAATTGATCCATTTAAAATGATGCAAATGTCAATATTTTTCAACTTACATAAAAATAGAATATGAGAACCTATAATATGATGTTGAAAATTGATCGTAAAGACCTTGATCCATTCATTAACTATCTTCTTTGTGAATATGAGCATGTTTCTCCATTAGATTATATGTAAACTCCAATACATGGGCATTAATGGTAATAAAGAGTGTACCTATTTTTCATAGACATGTAACTCCTTAAGATTAACCTTGTAATTAAAACTAATATTACCCTTTATGGCCAAAGGCCTTACAAAATAGAGGAATTAAAAAATAATATAGTCAGGTCTTTGTGTGTCTTCAACATTATATTGACATAGATGTATATGTCTTTTAAAGCCATGGTATATTGGCTAAAGATGTGTCATTTGATACACCTAGTTGTCATTTCAAATCCTATTCTTTCTAAATTTTTCATAGCTTGGGTCAAATTGAACCATAACCTATATAATTTGATCATGGCTTAAAATCCTCTTAAACATGCATATGTATGTATGTATGTATGTATGTATATATATGTATATGTGTGTGTGTCTATATATATATATATATATATATATATATATATATATATATATATATATATATATATATATATATATATATATATATATATATATATATATTCTTCTACTATGGAAGTATCTCATTCACCCAAGCCCATAAAGACGTACAAATTAGATGAATTTTCTTTATAGAATTAGTTATATCAAATACGTAGTCACCTACCTCATCAGGGCCTATATTTATAAGGATACAGTCTTTCACAATAGATGCATTTTCATCCTTAAAATGTAAGAGAAATGGCCTAGCTTAGGCACCTCTATGTCTTTTCTATTCCAAAATGGGTTTGCAGAAAATATTCATTCCATGGGTCTATCAACACATTCACCTATGGCTTAAAGCCTTACAACCATAGGCATAATGTAAATACATGATGCCATAACCTATAGGCTTAATTTTTTTACTATGCAACATAAAACAACATCTTTGCCAAATTCAAGACTATGCATTCAATGAAACAACCACATGTTCACATCTCTTATATGGCTAAAAGGCTTGATGAAATAGATGAGAACATCTCTCTCATCTCATTTCTAACATATTTTCAAAATAATATAATTTATAAAATATACTTGGGTATATGTTTCTCCATAGATCCTTCTATGTCCTTGGCCAAAAATGCCTTAATAAATAGATGTCTCAATCTTCATGGATAAGCTCTCTGTCCTTAGGTCTCTATGTTTTTTTTTTTTGCATTCATGGTCACCTCTCATTAAGATCTATTTGTCTGGATATAGCCATACATCCAAAATAAATAAATGCCCTAGGATCTTCACAACTAGGGTGGAGGAATAATATATGTGCTATCCATCTTTGAACTTTCTTGGATATACCTTTTAAAAATAGAAGAATCTAGGCTTGGATATGTGTATCTCCAAAATAGATGCATATCCTTTTTTGCTCGGGTTTCCTTTACATATCAAGCTCTTTTCATTTTGCAAATGGGTTTTGAATCCCCCAAAATCTCCTTTGATAATTGAATCCACCTTAATTTTCAAATGTATCCATGCCACATATGATTCATGGCTATGGCTTAATGATTCAAACCTCTTAAATCTCAATAGTATTTTTGGAATGAAATCCCACATTCATTATAGGTCAATGGTTTCAATAATTTAAATATGAGATAGGTTCTCTTGCCATTTTTCATGAGTTAGATTCAATATGGAATTTAAAAAATATGACTTTAGTTTGAATAGTTGTTAAACCAACTATGAGTTGGGATGGTAATTCGTCACTCAGGCTAGCTTAGAACTCAAGCTAGAGCTTGGCATAGAAAATACATGACTTGGAAAATATGTGGAATGCTTAATTCATTATATTTGGTTTAAACAATATGGAATATTAATCCCACATTTAACATGGAGATAACACAAAGGAATATAAATATGTGAACATGACATTGATAACTTGAATAAATAGAGGCAGAGGCACCCCTCCATAATAAGAGTGTGTCTATCGTGGCTAAGGGTCTTGATCTAGTAAATAATAGGGACCCATTTGTTTCATTCTTATTTTTAAAGATCGGAGATGAAAACTAACACCTTTTTACCACTACACTACCATGTGTCACTTACCAATTGGTCCATTTGGAAACCACACGTGCATCCATGTCAGTGATTAAACTTTTGACCATTTTAATCCAAACTTTAACCAAATGTATTTGGAGCACATGATCTCCATTTCATGCATTCTAATAGATGTTGTAAATCTCTCAAAATGCTCTTTAATTCTATACTAGTTTTGGGATCATATAAAGGTTGAAAATCTTTCAAATCAAAACATGTCCTTATATAAGTCTCTAAGTCAACATGTTTGTTGCTTACTTATGTGTAAATTTGAACATGTAATTCTATGTATTGTTTTCCTAGATATAATGACATGTGCCCATGTCCCTTGTATTATGGCCCCTTAGCCTACTTTGTGTGCCCCATCTATGTTGTATATATGTTTTATTGTATGCATCATGGCCATTACACTTGTATCTTGATTATTACACACTCCAATTTTAGATTATATAAGGGACCTCATGCATTTCCCCTTCCTACTTGGGTGCCTTTATGGACATCATGCCCCATTCCCCTAGGTAGATACTTAGTTATTACTTTGATTTACTATTACATACATTATATTCCTATCTTGATAACATTATAAATGCTAGACATAACATACATCACACATTATAAACTTATGATCATATTATCTTAAATTATGATGTTATGAATTCATATTATATTATATTATATTATTACATAAATATTGTGTATGCTTCATATAACACACATATTCCATAGATTTTTATTATAAGGATAGTTATTGCATAGGTTCAACAACTCCCCTCAAAATAGGGGTCATTTAAAAGGGTTTGTCATAGATAATAGGCTCTTATAATTTATTCACAATACATTTTTTAGTACATAAACTCAGATTATAGAAATGAGACTCATGTAAACATGGTTGGAAAATAGTGACACAAAGATTAGTATAGTTACACAAAAATTAAAACAAACAAACATTAGCCCCCATATTGAGAAACTAGCACCACATGGGGATACTATGCAAGATATAACACTATTGTCTAGTAGAATCAACTTCAAAAAAAATCTAGATTGGCCAGAAAAGTAAAATAGGTACAATCTAGGTTTACACATGTTTAGTTAGATATTTACTAGTTTTGTTCATTTTAGCTCAGATTCATACCAATTTAGTTCAAATTAATACAAGTTTACTTATGATTTGGGCATCATTCATGGCATGACCATTGTAATTTTAGTCTAGATACTTAGATACAAATTTTTATAACTCAATCTAAAATCAATATGCTCAGATATCATATTTGGTGGCATGTGTGTGACACATTGTTTTCATTTTCTCACTTACACACTAATTAATCAAATAATATGAAAAATTCCATTTCATTATCTATTTTTATACATTATACATCATATTATAAGTTACACACCATTTTTAGGCCTTTATCTATATTAGTTGGCATTCCTGAGTGGTTTGGTGTTGCCTATTATACCTGAGTGGCCATACATCTAAGATTTTTAGTTAGATATATATTATTATAGATTTATAGTTACATTATGTAGTTTACATTTTATATGCATCTACTACACATGGTAGGAAATGATGGATCCATAGTCTACTTGATTTTTTGATCCACCTACATGAGAAGGTTGGAAACACCATTAGTCTAATCTAATCTATTCACAAGTCATGATCCATGAATTAGGGGTAGGTAATGATGGAGTCAAAAACATATTGAGTTATTGAGCCACCTACACATAAGGATTGAGAAATACATCAAGTCAATTCAATATATTCACCAATTAATCACTATATACATGCAAACATAGGTTATCGATAAGTTTATGCATCGGTTCATGTACTTAGTGAAGTGTATTTGTTCCTCTCCTCTTTATTATCATTTTAATCATTTTTATACATTTTTAATTCTTTACTAATTTTTATATTTGATAGTGATATCTCTTAAGTAAGGATTGATCTATGCACATTTCAATTAAAAGACATGTATTAGAACATGCTTTATAAAGTTAGATATAGCTTCACAAGCTTCACCTCTTAGGTAAGTCCATGTAAACTTATTTTTCCTTTATCCTATCCCTTTTTTCCTTATGAATTTATAGAAAAAAGGTGAGGGGGGAAATATAATCACCTAAAAATAACACTTGAGTGTTAGATGTGCTACTTGATACCATATATACGTAGTTTATCCTTAGACCTATATTAGATCCTATTTGCATACTTATCTAGCCTTCATACAAGCCATAACATCCCTAGTCATCCATAAATAAGTCTCATACCATCATTATTGCATCATGGCCCTTTGTACCTAGGATTAGGCCACTTGGAAACTAGTGTTATAATAAGGATAGTAGCACCACAAGGCACTAGTGTCCCAATATTGACACTAGTATCCTTTCCCTCATTATTTCACAAATAGATATCATTTCAAATCTTAGACCTCCTAGGGTCATCTAGACCACTTTTAGTACCTAGACAAGCACTATAATAATATATATACATGGATTTTATCCCTAGAAACACTAGATGTAATCAAATTCCAATTACATATGCAATCCCAAAATAAATTGTGCACAATAAAAGTTATCAATCCCTATTCTACTCTATTTATGCATACTACCATGTAGAAATTCTTGAGTTCAGATTACTCAAATTTCTTATCTCAAGCACATTTAAAATATTGAATTCAATTATCAAAATAGTTTCACTTACACTTGCCTAGCACTTAGGTACATATAACTACATTAGGCTTGATCCATCTTCAAGTTATTGATAGGTAGGCAACTCTCTTCATAGTAGGTTGTTGAGGATGTCTAGCCTTCCCCACTAATAAACACATTTTTTTACATCTGTCAACCATATGCCCTAGAAACATGTGGAATTAGGGTAAATTGATCATTAAATCAATCAAAATAGGCCATTTATAGGGTTTGAAAAATTGTGCATGCAAGAATAGACCTTACACATCCAGACATAAGCATACCCAGAAGCTCATGATAGTCCTACATAGAGGATACTACCACTAAAATAGGGACATTAACACCACATGGTGATACTTTCCAATTAGGGAGATACTATTCAAGAGTAGTTTTTACACCTAGATCACATTTTTGACACTAAGACCAATCCCTACCATATTTTTTAGCCTCTAGATCATGTATCTTAGTTACTCTCCACTCAAGTTCTTATTTGCATTATTTATTGAAATTTTTAGAAAGGTCAAATTAAGTTAATTATATAATAGATTAGTGGCTATATTTATTGCATATTTCTACTTTGAAACACTTTACTTATCTATTTAATAACATATAATTTACATTAATTAAGTCCTAAAAGGTTAAACAAATCTTGTATTTATATCAATCTCTTTGCAGTAATAACTCTCATTAAAACACTTAAGCCGACTATTAGAATATGTTTAATTTAAAAATTGGATGACTTTAGGGCACTAAACACTTACGTCAAGACAATACATTAATTTTGATGCTATTTTTTTTACCTAGATGTTAGTGTCCATCGAGTACGATAATGAGTACAGGTTAAGAACTTACATAGATATAATATGAGTTCATTTTAAGTATTATGGCCAAGATAAAGGGCTTGGGTTATCAATATAATATTATTTAGACTGAGAGATATAGGTCAAGAGGCAAAAGGATAAAATAGATGTGAGACTTTTGGAAGTGAGAAAGGTAGATAATTGAGAGTAATTGCCAAGGTCTGAGTTTTCCAAGTGCACAAGACTGAGGTGTTATATAATCACAAAATATCATGAATTATTGAGAGAGAATGGAACATATGATCTTCACAACTTCCAAAATATAGGTTTAATTAGGCATTGGTCATATCAGTCCCATAAAAACATGGCTTAATAGATAAATCTTAGGAGTATCTATTGATAATAAACTCTAATAACACAAAACATCACAAACGCTCTGAAACCCAAACAATGGTGCAATAATGTTTTTTTGTAAATGGTGCTTCAAAATAGTTATGTATAGTACCTAAAAAAATAAAATTAATTCACTTGCATATCTACACAAATGTAAGGAAAAAAATTTATTCTCTATGTATGAAATGAGTAAGGTTTTTTAATTTTTTTTTTTTTGGGGTGGGATCCATAAGGTGGCCAAGAAATCTATCTTTGTTTACCTAATATAAAATCTAGTAAATTATATTATCTCATGTAACTTTTAATCTAGATAAAATACTTCAATGTAAGTTGTTTATAATTATTAACCATCTTGAAAATTAAGTATATTTTGATATTATAATATCAAATTAGTTCATGGGGAGTTAAATAGAATGGTTTTAGTAGTTAATTGGGAACAAGGAAAGGTCTAGGGTTCAAAACCCTTAAAAGGCATATTTTTGGTAAATTTAATATTTTGACCTTATTTTATATTGGAAAAGTTAAAATATTGGGGAAATAAGGTTTTAATAGGACATATAAGGCATAGTTAGTGGAATTTTTACGAGTCTGATAATCTTTGTAATCGAAAGCTATTTTGAGGGTAAAGGCATAACCCCAATAGCATTATCTTTTCTAATTTTATTGTTTTTTTGTACCATGGTTAAAATTATGAGATTAATATATAAAGATGGATGCTTAACACTAAAAAACTACAAGTAATGGTTAATAAACATGGAAAACAGTCTCTTTTTTAATGATTTGTGGTAAATAATTGAAAAAGACACTACACCACCCACTGACACTAAAAAATTACTTGAGTATAAAAAATAAGATAAGCATGCCCTTACTTTATTAAAATCTTCATGTTCTGCTTAGGTGATTATTAATATTGAATATATTAAAACTAGTGCATAGAAATCATGGAAAGTATTAAAATATCAGTATGAAAAATAACCTACCTACAAAAATATTGATCTCTTAATGCAACTTATTAATAATAATATTAGCATTGAAGAAGATGTATCTAAATATCTCTCTCATATGTAAACTCTAAAATAAGAGTATTTTACTTCAAGTGGTAAAATTGATGATGACATGTTTATTTCCATCAAATTTCATGCCCTTAGTTCTATATACATTTTGTTTTTTGAGATGCTACATCTTAATGATAATCTTAACATTGCCACATTCGACTCTATTTATGAGTTGTTGACTCAACATGAGTGACAATTTGTAAGGAATAGGAGTACACCTATAGAAGAGGCTTACTATACAAATAATAAGTCCAATCATAGATATAACTAGCATGTACAATGATACTTTTAGAAGAATTATCTATAAAATTCTTTGAGACACTCTTTGAGTCATTCTCTGAGACACTCTCTAAATTATTCTAGAGGGTATTCAAAACATTATCATCGACACTCTCCAAGATATTCAAAATGAAAACATACCCATAGGAATTATTCTCACTCCTATGGATTTTCCAATGATTTAACTTATTATTTATCATATTAGCATAGGAAAAAGCCAAAATGTTTCAATTATGGTGGTATTGGACATCGTACATATATATGTCCTTGGAGGCCCCACTTTCCACATAAAAATAAAGCCCAAAAAAATTATGTGGATCATTCTAGTGGTAGATATTCTAGAGACTCCAGATATTCCAATTATTTTGACACTTCCTCTGATCAATAAGCAACCTATATTGTTGAGGTCTATGGTCTTGATGGACTTGACAACTTGTTCTAAGTAATTAGTAATTCACTCATCTTGTGCGAGCTAGTAGGCTCAAGAATGGGATATATTGTAGTAGAATTTTTTGGCTTGTGTTATTACTTTAAGTTTCATTTATGGATGTTTACACATGATATTCATGACATGGAGTAGACAATGTTAGTTTGATTTTATTTATCTGGTTGCATAACTTCTCACCTCTCACAATGATAGGTGAGAAGATATAGAATTGGGTTGGTATTTGATTAGTCATCAGTGACAATACAAGTTGACAAGGTTTGATATCATCTTCAATGTTGATAAACATATGTTAGGATTTTTTGGCCATTAAGTAGATGTACCATAAACAATATGGGTTGGTTTCCTTGATGGTATTCTTGATGAATCCTTATTTGGATTGATGTATCTGGATAGGATTTAATTGTGTTTTATTATAATATGATATGATGATCATAGGGGATGATGAGGACTTGATCATGATCATAGGGGATGAAGATGAGGATTTAATTGTGTTTTTTACCATAAATAATAAGGTAAGATCCTATATGGAATGACATCATTTTTTGTAAGTACCAAGATGTACATTACCCTAGTTGTAGTTACTTCATAGTTTCTTTGATTACATAAAAGTCATTACTCCAATTCTTTCATACCCCTTTGGATCATTGGAGAGTTTGCTCGATTATTTATCCAAAGTTGTTTATTTATGTTTTATATATTTAATTATTAGTTGTTAGGTTGGTTAGACCCGTTAGTTATTTTTCTTTAACCAAATCCTTAATATTTTTAAATTTTACATTTGTACAAAAATAAACACATGCTTAAATTGAATATATTTTATCATTTATTACTCGATTTGCTTAGGCTAACAAAGGTGGACATTGAAAGATTCAATGAAAAATGTCATCTCATGAAGATTAAAGTTACAAACATAAAAAACTACCAAAGGATGGTCATGAAACTCTTATCAACATGTGTCATCTTGATATGATCTTCTTCAATCAAGGTGGTGTAGAGTGACTCTTGACCTTCTTGGATGATTCATCAACTTCATTCATGAAACTATCCATTATTATTTTAGAAAGAGTTAAAATTCTATGTCTTAACATGTGGCACTCTTGATCATCCTTATTAGAATCTTCCCATGCCATCCTAGGCCACTTTGATGTCTGTCTACTCTTGGTTAGGTTGAGAATCTACACTCAAGATTCTTCAAACTTATAAGAACCTACATTTCATTGAAAGGCTTGTTTGATACAAATGGAGACCATAGTGACAATCTTATCTCTCCAACTAAGTCTCAGTATTTTATTTAAGGACTATTATCATAAATTTAATACATCTTAAACATAGTGTAATTAATCATTCCACTTCTATTCAATCCCAAAAGCATCTCCAAGACTGATACACATGTGTGTAAGGTATGTTTAGAGATCTTGATGGCATATTTGGTTACAACTAAGTGTATCGAAACCTCTTAATGGTGTTTAATTCAATATAAACCTTATTATGTGTATTTAGGAGAATATTACACTATCTTATCCAAGTCATAGGTGATTTAAAAGTATCCCATTAGGTCTCACTCAATCAAAATCCATGAAGAATAACCAAAACCTACATTTTAAAACATATAACAACCTTTTCAAGATCATTCTATGTACTTTATTAGTCCACAAATGCCAAAAAAGGCTCAAAAAGGTTCTTATGGTACCTACATAATTTACCCTAATAATTCCAAAACCAAACAAATACATTTGAATTTATTTAGAGGGAAAACATAGTCATCAGGTCATCAAGATGGTTTTAGGTTGATAACATTCTTATTGATGATTCATAAACCATAGAGCCTTAAGATCAAAAACAATGCCACAAATGTTGTGAGAAAAACCTTCCAAATAGTACACATAGATCATAGGAATCCATGCAAATTGTCTTTGTATTTTTAATGAAAAGTTGGCAAGCTTCTCAAACATTTCACAAGGTGGTAGAAGGGTTTTGAGTGACTTCATTTATTAAGTATTTTTCATAAAATTTTATGATTTAGTAAATGAAATAACACTAATATTATCATGTTATTAACTATATATACCTCTCCCATTCTACTCAGTATCCCATGAAAATTCTCATAGGGTTTCTAAGCAGATAAAATCCTTCTTGAGTTGGCAAACATGGCATACTTAGGCTAAGAGAGAGTTTTTTGGCCTAAAATCCATCAAAATGCCTTTTAGTAATTGTATTTTATTTTAATATTATTCTCAAACCCCATTTTTCCTCCCTATAGGTGGTCATTTGTGATTTAAGGCCTAATTAGGCCTCTTAGTCCAATCATTGAATTCTATCACGTTAAAAGTTATATGTGGATATTATTAAAACCTTATAACCCAATGAATATGTCATTTTGACTCTATAATATAGCTAAATAACTTTGTTTAATAACTAATACATGATTTTATCCAATCCACCTATAACAAGCTTGTAGTTGTTTATGGGCTTTTTTACTACAATTCTAAGGGTGGATCTTCTTCCTTTGGAATATTTAGAACTTTGATGATTCTAATCAGTGTTGAAGAGATCAAAAATATACTTGTTGACTCCTTATAGACTTATTAATATGTCATTCCACATCCCACATGTCTTTTTCTCATATTTTCCTAGAACCCGCCTATAGGTAGTCATTAGGCCTTCTTATCTTTTAGGCTTAGCAATAGAGTTCCCTAAACTAGTATATCCTTCTTGATATGTTTTTATTAATATTAAAAATTTAGTCACATTTTATTTTTATCCATAAAACCTTTTGTTTCCTCAAATAACCATCACCAATATGTTTTTTTACTACTACCACCTATGACAAGCCTATAGGTGGCCACTAGGCCTAAAACCTTCTTTCTTATAATGTTTTCATCTTAGGTCTAGTTGACCAATGATAACATTACAAAAAAATTGAATCATTTTTTTTATATCTTCTCTATCACTTAAATGGGATAAAATTATACACAAATAATATTTTTAAACTTTACCACTTATTAATACTTTTCATCTTGCATGAACCTATCGAGTCTCAATCTCTCTATGTGCATGCTTTAAGGGGTACATTATGAAAGGGGCTAGTAGGCTATTGGTTATTCATAGGATTTTTTCCCCTTCTTTCCACATTCTTTCTACACACTTGTCTCCTAAAAATAATTCCCCTAAGCTTTTTCTCTTATTTTCATCCTCTTCTAGTCATTTACCACTTTCACTAACCCTTTTCCTAACCTAAACCCTTTTTGGAAGTTTACATAAATATGTTAGCCACATCAACCTTGTATTTTTATTTAGAAAATATTACTAATATCTAGGTTAGACATGGATGACATAGTTCATAACCTAGTTAATTTTTTGCCAATTTCAATACTAGGTCGATTGGGTTGACCTTGTCATCCTAAATTTTTTGAGAGGTTAGGGTTAGATATGCATATATAAACACATTCATTTGCATCATGTATAAATGTATAAAAGAAAATGTAATATATATTTCACATATACTTATCCACCATTTTACCTAAGGAGTAAGCTTAGGGTTTCAAATTTTGTTTGGAGATATGAATCTAATCTTGTGGAAATTTTTTTTGGATGTATTGATAAGTTATTTAGCCTAGATCTAATTTATCTTTATCATCCTTATAATACCATAAAAAACTATTGTGAAGAAACTTGGACAAGGGATATATTGAGGCTCAGTGTGTTAATCTTCAAAGGTAAGTATTCTTAACTTTATTCCTCCAATGTAAGAGTAGATAGATATACATTTAGACTTCTCTTCCATGTATTAGGATTCTATAATATTGATGTGAGTATATGTCTCTTATGCATGTTTAATTTTTATGTTTATTGCCACAAGATTTGGTGATCACTACATTATACTTTTACTTTACTTATTATTATCATAGTAAATATGAAAACATAAGACCTAGTTAGGGTTATTGCATAGTTTTGCTTGACTAGAGGCTTTGGAACCCTCCTTAGTGATATTATTGTGGGAAGAGATCCCTTGGCTAGGTCTAGAATATCCATATTTTTCATGACCTTGATTATATAATGTAGACAAAATTATAAATGTAAGTAGGATCTATCTTCTATGATCTAGGATTGATTTCTACATCTATTCCATTTTTCATTACATACATTCTAATGAACTTGATATAAATCTAACCTTATTAGTTTTTCTTTCATGCTTTTCATTTCTACCATTTTATTATTTTTTATATTTATAATACTATGTTGACCAAGTTGGTATAGTTATAAGTCTTGTGTTTAATTTTAACACATAATCATATCAACATGAATATGTTCTTTCTATGCATGTCTTCATCAGATATAGGTTACTAGATCGAATAGGTCAACACATTACTCTTGTTCAATCCTAGATCAACAAACTATGCTAAATAGGTTGACTTAGTCTTCTATTCAACATCTTGATCAACAAACTAAGTTTGGTAGGTCAATTTAGTCTTTTATTAACCACCTAGATCAATAAATTAAGTTAGGAAAGTCAAATGAGTCTTCCATTTGGTATCCAGATTAACAAACTAAGTTGGGTAGGTCAAATTAGTCTTCCAATCAACATCTAGATCAACAAACTAAGATGGGAAGGTCACCTTAGTCTTTCAGTCAGCATCTAAATCAAAAACCTAAGTCAAACATGTCAATTTAGTCTTTTAGTCAACATCCAAATCAATGAACTAAGTTAGGTAGGTTGACTTATTCAGCTTATCTTACTTCAACACATAAGGTTTTATAAAACTAGGTCAAAATAGTTGATTTAGTTTGTATAATTTCAAAGCAACATTCAAGACACTTTAAGAGAAAATTTTAAATCCTCATAATCCTCCAACCCACCAAGGTTCATCTCTTTATCTCTATATCAATTCAGTACTTCATTATAGTTTTATTTTATGCAAGTTTACAATCTTTAAAATTGCAATCCTATGAAAAACTAAGTTGACCTGATTGACTTAGTTGTGTAACCTATATTCTATCTAAAAGACTAATTTAACTTGGTTGAATTTATTCGTAAAGACTCTTACTTTCACACAATATTAATGACCTATTCGACTCTATTATATACTATTTACATATAGTTTCATCTAAACTGACTTTGTACCATTCTAATTTGGGAATTAATAACTATTTGCTAGTAATTAATTCACACTTTCATTTTTATTTGTTGCAATGCTTAGAGTAGCTCACATATTCTAATAAGGTGGTTTTTTAAATTTCCATTTAGTTACATTATTTTTATCTTTTTCACACACTACCAAATCACACAATATTCAAAATTCATTTAACATTTGTCTTCTCAATGCCTACCTACTTGGATTTCATCACCAAGGGGGAAGCCAACTTGGTTTTTTGGCCATGTATAAACACATGGATAATGGTATATATTGGAAATACACCCAACACCCTTATCGTGATAGGTTTGTGAATTGATGGGGTAGGCCCTAATACCAAGCTAGTACCATTGCCAACATAAATCCCTTTTAGCCTAAACATCCTAAAACCATGCATAGATTGCTTTCTAGTTGGATATTTTCAACTAACTTCTCTATCACACTTAAAATAACACTTTATAATTATCTAAAAACACTCAATATGACCACTTAGTTAGCATTTACTTTTCAGTTGACTATTTAATCTCTAATAATTGTGTGTTGTACTGGAAAAGCTTACATTGGCTAGTGTTGGTGTAATATTTTATGTTGTGCACCCCAATTAGATCATTCCCATTGATTTAATTATTTGTGTGTTTGCTTCCATTTATTGATTTAATTACATTTCAAAAACATTCCCTATTTTTAGTACATTATCATTCTATTTGACATAGTCTCTTATAGACTATATTTTTCCTATCTATAGTACTAAGTCAACCTAGTTGCCCCTGTATTCTTTTTTGTGAGTCAAGTTATAGTACTAAGTTGACCTAGTCAACAATGTGCTCTTTTTTACTAGTCAAGTTATAGTACTAAGTCAACTTGGTTAACCCTGTATCCTTATTAGGTTTACTTTTAAACCCTATTTGCACTACTAAGTTAACCTAGTCAACCCTATTTTATGTTTGGCCATCTATGTCTTCATTTTGCATCCTTATATCCAAACAGTACATAGTCAACCCTATCAACTCTATATACCTTGGTTGATACTTTTTTTGTGTGGTTATCTAGTCTTATTTCATAATGATGTCATATTTTTAGCATTTTATTATTCAATAACATTGTATAATTAAGGATTTAGATCATAACCTTATTTCATTATTTCAGATGAAACTATTAACCTTTTTCCTTCATATTTTGTTAATCCAAAAATAATCACTACATAATGTAATGTAATTGAGGTACTTTATCCTATTCATCCTCCCAATACCAATTTGGGGAATCCTCCACACAATGCCCTTCATCCCACCAACACTTATAGTCCTCCTCTTAATAACACTAATACCTAGCCTTCAAATTATAATGCACAAATCAAAACAACTAAAATTATTTATCAAATAGTTCAATAAATGAACATCATTCAAATAACTAATCATTCCAAAATAATGCATATTATTGTGGGATGAGATCCCTTGGCTAGGTCTAACAGAACCATATTGGTCACGACCTCGATTATGTAATGTATCCCAAGTTATAAGTGTAAATAGGATCTATCTTCTATGATCTAGGATTGATTTTTAGATCTATTGCATTTTCCATTGTATACATTTTAATGAACATGACATGAATCTAACCTTAGTAGTTTTTCTTTCACACTTTTCATTTCTATCATTTTATTATGTTTTATATTTGTGATACTATGTTGACCAAGCCGATATAGTTATAACTCTTGTGTGTAATTTTAACACATAGTTGAATCAAAATGAATTTATTCTTTCTATACATGTCTTCATTATATATATGTTATTAGATCGATAGGTTGACACATTATTATTATTCAATCTTATATCAATAGACTATGTCTAATAGGTCAACTTAGTCTTCCACTCAGCATCTATATCAAAAAACTAAGTCTAGCAGGTCAACTTAGTCTTTTATTTAACATCTAGATCATAAAACTTAGTCAAGCAAGTCAAATTAGTCTTTTGATCAGCATCTAGATTAAAAAACTAAGTTAGACAGGTCAAACTATTCTTCTAATCAACATCTAGGTCAAAAAACAAATATGGGAAGGTGACCTTAGTCTTCCAATCAACATCTAGATCAATAAACTAAGTTGGACAAGTCAATTTAGTCATCTAGTCATCTAAATCAGTGAACTAAGTTAGGCAAGTTGACTTAGTCAACTTATCTTACTTCAATACAAGGTTTTAAAAAACTAGGTTGAAATAGTTGATTTAGTTTGTAGAAATTGAAAGCAAAATTCAAGGCACTTTAAGAGAAAATTTTAAATCCTCATAATCCTCCAACCCACCAAGGTTAATCTTTTTATCTCTATATCAATTCAGTACTTCAATACAATTTTATTTTGTGCAAGTTTACAATCTTTAAAATTACAATCCTACAAAAAACTAAGTCAACTTGATCTACTTAGTTATGTAACTTGTCTTCTATCTAAAAGACTAAGTTGACCTGGTCGACTCTATTCTTAAAGAATCTTACTTTTATAGAATATTAATGACCTATTCGAATCTATTATGTACTATTTGCATATAGTTTCATTTGAATTGACTCTGTACCATTCTCAATTTGGTAATTAATAACTATTTGCTAGTAATTAATTCACAGTTTCATTTTTATTTTTTGGCATGGTTGGAGTAGCTCACATAGTCTAATTAGGTGGTTTTTTAAAGTTATATTTAGTTACATTATTTTTCTCTTTTTTCACACAATTTTCAAAAGCCATTTAACATTTATCTTCTCAATGCCTACCTACATGGATTTCATCACCACGGGGAAGCCAACTTAGTTTTTTGGCCAAGTATATACACATGGATAATGATATATATTATCAAAACACCTGACACCCTAATCATGATAGGTTTATGAAATGAGGGGGTAGGACCCAATACCAAGCTAGTACCATTGTCAACATAGATCCCTTTCAGCCTAAATGTCCTAAAACCATGCATATATTGCTTTTTAGTTGGCTATTTTCAGCCAACATCCCTCACACTTTATAATAATATAAAAACACTCAATATGACCACTTAATTAGAATTTAATTTTTAGTTGACTATTTGATCTCTAATAATTATGTATTTTATTACAAAATTTGACATTAGCTAGGGTTGGTACAAGGTTTTATGTTGTGTACCCCAATTGGATCATTCCTATTGATCTAATTGTTTGTGTGTTTACTTCCATTTATTGATTCAATTACATTTTAAAAACTTACCCTATTTTTAGCACACTATTATTTTTTTTTACATAGTCTCTTATAGACTATATTTTTCCATATCTATAGTACTAAGTCAACCTAGTTGACCCTATATTCTTTTTTGTGAGTTAGGTTACAATACTAAGCCAACCTAGTTGACCCTGTACTCTTTTTTACTAGTCAGGTTATAGTAATAATTGAACTTGGTTGGCCCTATATCCTTATTAGGATTAGTTTCAAACTCTGTTTGCACTACTAAGTCAACCCAATCGAACCTATTCTATGTTTAGCCAAATATGTCTTCATGTTGCATCCTTCTATCCAAACAGTATATAGTTGACCATGTCAACTCTATATACCTTGGTTGATACTTTTTTTGTGTGGTTATCTATTCTTATTTCATAATGATGTCATATTTTTAGTGTCTGATTATTCAATAACATTGCATAATTAAGGATTTAGATCATAACCTTATTTATTTCATTAGTTTGGATGAAACTATTCACTTTCTTCCTTCATCTTTTCCAAATCCAAAAATAATCACTAAATAATGTAATGTAATTGAGGTCATTTATCCTATTCCTCCTTCCAATACCAATTTTGGGAATCCTCCACCCAATACCTTTCCTCCCACCAACACTAATAATCCCCCTCCTAACAACACTGATACCCATCATTTAAATAATAATGCACAAATCAACACAACTAAAATTCTTTCTCAAATAGTTCAACAAATGAATATCATAAAAATAACTAATCATTCCCAAATAATACAAATATTACAACATTTATTACACATGAATAGTCAGCCACCTCAATTCATCATGTCTTAACCAAATCAAAATGAAATTCCTCCTTTTAGAGATGCCAATGTGAATATCATCCCTTAACCTCTAATGCAAAAAATGCTTCAACATATTCAAAATGAACCTTTATCCCCATTAATTTAATCCATATATATTTGAAACATTTCTCCAACAATCACATATGATAAGGTTAAGGACACTACTATCTTTCTTAAGTCTTTTGGTAATCTTTATAAGGAATGGGTCCAAACTAACACCTTTGTTGCCACCAAACTCTTAGCCAAAACCTTTGTTGGTGATGAAATTTAATGGTAAAAACAACTTCTTAGACATTCCATGTCATAAATAGAGGATTTATCCAATTCTCTAGTGAAGGAATTCCAATATGATGACCTTCTTGAAAATTACCTTAGCCATTTCATCAATGCCAAGCAACTTCCTTATGAATATGATCACACTTTCATAAAATTATGTAAGTCTCTAGCTCACAAAGTGGACCATAACATGAATGAAGATACACTTTTAAAACTATATATTACTTATATTAAATCTCCTATTTAATACAAAGTTTGAATCTTTTCCCCTAAAGCATTAGAAGAAGCCTCAGACCAAGAACAAAGGCAAGAATTTCTTATGACTCTATTTGAAACACCTCAAATAAATACTAAAGATAATTTCCAATGATTTTCTCATAACATTGATTCATTAAAGCCTCCCAAACCTCAAAATGTATCATCTAATTTTAACTGAAACCACCCTCTCTTGAGTCTAGAATAACTTAAGAAAAAATTGCCACCCTATAAACTCATGATCTTTGATCCTTCCAAACCTCCTCAAAAATGGTAAAATCCTAATAAGTTTTATTGGTGTAATGATACTATAGGTCATTATCATGGGTCTTGTCATGATATTCATAGATTTATTATTTTTTCCTTGCTTTGTCCACATTTCAATCTTGATACTCTCACAAAATAACATTATCAAGGTTATCATCAAGGTTCTCAAATTCAATCTAAAGAATCATGATCACATCAAAAGTAACTACCTAATGGTCAATAATAATTATCCCATACCTACACCTCATACACTAATTTTTTTCAAACTATAGTTGATCCTTCTTCCTACACCAAAATAAAAGGATAGCTAACATGAACAACTTTAAACATACCATTTCATCCATTAAAACTTAACCTCTTAAGTCACATGAACCAAAGGATTACCTACTTCCAATTCATACTCTAAAGTATATCATACATGGTCCTCCTTTACCTCCTCTACCTCTTGATACCTATCCTACACATCCTATGCCACATTTAACATCCCTAAACTCTAAAAACCCAACACATTTACCTATATGCAAATGCACCTACCAACCCAATACAAATCATTTTTCTGGTTCAATGTTACCTCACTCCACCTCACATGTTGGGGAAACTTGAGATGCCCATCCACATGTCCCTTCAGACCTTAGGGAATCATGTGATTCACATTCCTACATCCACTTACCCAATGGGGAATCTTAAAAAAAAAATCTTATTTTACAATCCATAATAACAAACAAATTTAGCTTCAAGAAATATTTTGAGACGCATATGCTTATATTTCACATGCTCATCTTTGATAGACATTAGCAAAGATTTTACTTGTTATTTTTTGTCTTATGTTTCTCTATTTTGTGTACTTTACTTCTTTTAATCACACTTTAATATCTTCATTTTCACCTTTGGATTCTTTTGTTTTCTTACATATTAAATTTGGCATTTGTTTTCATTTTGGTTCTTATATATCTCTTTAATTTTTTTCTTTTTATGTCATTCTTTGCCTTAGTAGCTTTATGATTAGTTGTACCTATTATTAACATTCACCTCATTGGTGTTCACCTTGTGACTTGTAGTGCAATACCATGGATAGGACCAATCTCTCCTCTCGAATTACCACCTTAAAATATCTTTAAATCACCTTTTGGGACGACTACTACTTTCATTGGTGCTTGTGTTAGGTCTGTTGTAGGATAACATGTCTTCTCTTAGTGACATGAATATCATAGCATAAATATGTCCCCCTTTCATATAAATCTTTTATGTCTTTATGATTAGCTATGATCATATTAATCATTGTATAATTTATTACATAGATGGGTCTCATATGATCCCTATATTTCCTTTATCTTGTTCCATTTGAGGCTCACATCGGTTAGTTTTGAGATTGCACACTTACTTGTAGACAAGTTTAGGATTATTTAGACACCTTGGTCTTTAGGTCCTTTTATCTAGTGACAAAGCATATTCTCTCTTGTTTTTTTCACCTATTTCACTCATATTTCATTATTGGAATCCATATGGAGGAGGAAGAATTAAAAAAATCCAAAATAAGTTAAAATCCACATCATAAAAATATAAACAAAATGTAATGATTCAAATACAAAAACAATATTAAAAGTAATATCACACTAAAATATATTATCTATAATTGGCACATATCCTATCTTAGTATAACCTCAAACTCCACAATTGGCCTCATAATAGATTTGAGGTCCATTGGGGTGTAGTAGGTTAGTAGACTATGGTAGGAGGTCTCATTATATTATATACTATCTAGTGACACTTACATTATCATGCAAGTACCCAATATTTGAATTAGACCAATGAATATCTAAGGGGTCCTAAGGAATGAGTAACACATTGTGGGAAGGTAGGTCCATTTTAATTTTCATGCATATAGCCTTCGTGGGTTGATCTACCTACTTCACTTGCTATCTCAAGCTTTGTTTTCATTAGTCAAAGTGTTTGATGTATTTGGTGTTGATAGTTATTATCCTTTCTCACTTGCCTATTATGTCTCATTATTACTAAATATGTTCATATAATCCAAATGACACCTCACATTAATTATTTACACCATATTTTCCTTACATTCCCCTTAATGGATATTTCTTTTAGATGATCACCTCCTTAATCACCTATACCTACTTACTCTTCTTGGTTTATAGTTTGTGAGTTGCATTGTAAGACCTTGGATAGGATGAATCCTTTCTCAAAAACACCCTTACACCATTTTTTACCACACCATATCATTTTCATACTAGTCATGTTATTAGGTAGTTGTGTTTTCTTGCATTGTATCTTATAACAAGCACTAAGTTTGAGTTTTCATCCTTTATATCTTTTGATTTTCATTTATTTATCATTTTCTTGTTCAATTTTTGTGGACTTCAATTATCTTACATATGACATTTTACATTCTTACATGTTTATCTATATGTATGATTTCTTCATGCTTTTATTACATCTTGCTTTGAATTTCATTTTTAATCAATCATGTTTTTATTTATGTTTGATTCAACATGCTTATCTTACATGGGGTTACTTGTCACTTACATATCTTTGTTAAATTTTTCCTGCATTTATATTTCATTTATCATTCATGTTTTACATAATTCCCAATATGATTTAGTATGTTCTACATTCATTTTTGCCATTTATATTTTACATGTTTTCCAACATGATTTAGTGTGTTCTACATTCATTTTCCATCTTTTTGTCATTCAATAGACATTAATATTTTTGTTTTAACCTTGCCTTCAAAATCCTAATTTTACAATTTTACTAAGTAATTAATTGCTACTTTAACCATCCTATGCATGGATGCATTGATTCTATTATTAGTTTTATATCCCTAGGGTTTCTAAAATGTATGTATTGTACCCTCCATGATAAAGACTAAGATGTTTGTATACAATCATTTAGTGGAAAGGTAAGTTAAGGTATTTATATGGTATTTTTATTTACCCTAATTTCATTCTAGCTTTACTTTTCTTATGTCATTTTTTAGTTATCTCAATTTCATGTATTTCTATGTTATTTATCAAAGCACCATCCCCTATTATAATTACATGACATGTGATGATATTTGAGTGGGTCATATGTATAAAAATAAATTTTTCAAAATTTACAACTTACTAAAAATTTCTATCTTACAATAACCCTTCTATTATTAATATATCTCATTGCATGCCTTAATAGGTGCAATATAAAATGGGTGGGAAGAACATTAATTCTTTTTAGGATTGTTGTCCCTTTTTCCCACTTTCTATCTACACACTTATCTCCTATAAACCATTCCCCTAAGATTTTCCTCCTATTTTTTACCCTCCTCTAGTCATTTACCACCTTCATTAACCCTTCACCTAACCTAAAACCCTTTTTGTATGTTTACATAACTATGTCAACCACATTGACCTTGTATCGTTATTTATAAAAGCTTACTAAGAACTACGTCAACCATGGCAAACATAGTTCATAACCTAGTTAGTTTTTTTTATAATTTCAATATTAGGTTGATTAGGTTGATCTTCTCAACCTAAATTTATGGAAAGGTTTAGGGTTAGATCCAAATATATAAACAAATTTATTCCCATCATTAATAAATGAAGAGAAGAAGAAGTAAGATATATTCAACACCTATTTATCCACCATTCTACTTAAGGATAAATCTTAGGGTTTGATACTTTCTTTAGAGATATATATCTTGTCTCATGGAGAAGTGTTTTGGATGAATTCATAGGTTATGTATCTTAGAGATGATTTATCCTTGTCATCCTTACATACCATAACAACATATTATAAATTACCTTAGCCAAGGGAAATATTGAGGCTCGATGGGTTCATCTTCAAAGGCAAGTATTCCTAACTTTGTTCTTCCTTTGTAAGAGTAGATATATATGAATTTTCACTTCTCTTGCATGCATTAGGATTATATATAAATTTGTGTGAGTATATTTCTCCTATGCATGTTTAATTTTTATGTTTATTACCCCTAATTTATGTCACAAGATTTAGTGAGCACTAGATTAGAATTTTACTTTACTTTTTAATAGTTTAATGAATATGAAAACATAAGACCTAGTTAGGGTTATTGATTACTTTTTATTTATTTGAGGCTTTGTAACCCTCCATAGTGATATTATTATGATAAAATATCCGTTTTATAGGTCTAGCAGATCCATATTGGTCATGACACTGATCATCTAATGTATCCCCAATCAGAAGTGTAAGTAATATATATCTTCTTTGATCTAGGAGATATATATATATATATATATATATATATATATATATATATATATATATATATTAAATTTCCCATTTCATACGTAAATCACCATGAATATTACTTTAAAACCCTCATAGTTTTCCTCATATGCTCACATAGTCTTTTATTTTAGGATCGCATGGTCCTCTATTTGAATTAATTCAACCAAATACATATCCTTATTTAGTAAAATATACCAATTAATATGTGAAATAATTTTTATATAAGGCACATTCTTGATTTTATTTAACCCTCACAACTCAATCTCATGCACCTATTTGCATTTTTCTAGTTCATTTCCTGTGCACAACCTTGAAACCATGGAGTGCATATCATGAGGGAAAGTAAGTTCAAGTTTTAATATTATTATATGTTTAGGATGCTTGGATAATCCATATATATATGTGTGTGTGTGTGTGTGTGTGTGTGTGTGTGTGTGTGTGTGTGTGTGTGTGTGTGTGTGTGTGTGTGTGTGTGTGTGTGTGTGTGTGTGTGTGTGTGTGTGTGTGTGTGTGTGTGTGTGTGTGTGTGTGTGTTTATTTTTAAGTCCATGAAGGCACCATGAATGTTAATTTCCTATATAAGCACAATTATGTCCCATGTATGTATTGTATGCACCTAAACTTCATCCATTCACCATGGGTCTGAGAAGTTTCGATATCAAGGTTTCTAAAGATATTTTAAAAGGAAAGACAAAAAAATTTAATGTTTTTGATAAATCCATATATAATTCACCTATACCTATTTTATTTTCAATTCTAACCTACATGTTTACAGATTTATAGGTTTACAAAACTCCTTTAGGACTTGGGTTTGAAGAAAGACACTAGGATATTTAACTCCCATGGGTTACCACTTAGAATAAATACTGATCATTATATTTAATTCCATGTTAATATGGTACTTTTCATTCAATATTCTTAGGTAATAACAACACACCCATACTTGACTAGGCTTAAATCAACCATGTCTGTTAATTTAAACATCTTAATTGTATATGCTTAGTTATCATGTTTTATCAAAGTTAATTCATCAAATGATGATTTTAATAAGTTTGAGGGATATTTTAAAATTTGAAAAAAATGATTACAATATTATTTCATTAATTTCATCCACCAAAACACTTCACAACTCCTTCAAACCATGATTGTCATGTTTAAACAAGTAGTTTAATTTCTATTTGGTGGTAATCCAAACATGAACATGATTAACCTTGATAAGAGATTTGTTTAAGAAGTAAATTATTTTTGAATAGAACCTATACAATAATTTTAATTCATTTATTAATCTTCATAAATATGTATTAGGATAAAATTGAACCTAGTGGGGTTTTGAATCCTCTTGTTGCACCCTTAATTTTAACAATTATTCATAGAGTTAAGGAGTCTAACTAGAAAAATAATTCCAAAAAGTATAAGGGTAATAGGGTACCATACTCTTATGAATATATTGGGATACATATCTCTCTCATATAAGAACCATCCATAAACTAGTTAGCCTTTTGAGGTTACAAAGAAACTCAATGGAGATACGGATGTTTTTGCCTTATTTGGCTCTACAACTCCACTTCTTACAAGGGTTTGGGTCTAAAGAGACCAAGAATAGAATTTAAGGAGTTTTTACATTGTCCATCAATGGAAAACCTTTGTAATAGACCTATAAAATATTGATTTCTTCAAGAATATACTTGTTATACCTTTTGAAACTATTGGAGATTATGATGCATGTGACCATGCATCTTTTCCTAACCTATCAAAGGTGAAGGAGTATAAAAAACCATTTGTAACTTATTTTTACATTAAATTTTTTTAATATCTCCTCGTTTGGATGTTATAAAATGATGATTGGGTAGGTAAAAAAGGGATTCCAATGTGTCAATTAATTTTCAAGACATTTAAGGAAAATGTATAGACAAGTACAAACATGATGCCATTACTTGATGTTAGATGACTTATAAAATGCTCCTATCAAAGGATAAAACCTTCATATTTTCTATTTCATAGAAATTATCATCATATAATTATAGTATATAATGAACCTAAATTAAATCTTATTAAAACTACCTTACTCTATCTAAATTTCTTGAATAGACCATGTGATCAACTTACTAGTCTACTCCTTGGTAAATTTGATCACCTTAGATCATGGTTCTTCTTGGAAGGGTCACCACCTTAACTCCTTAATAATGATTCAATGTTGAATTTAATTAACACTTAACCTTAATTTTATCAAACTTAATTTAATCAATTATAAATAAATGAAGAAGACTATGATGAATGACCATTTGATGAAAAGACAAAGTGACTAGACCCTGCTACTAACTATACCATCCTATAAGGCTTTGTAAGTTGATAACTAAGACACACTAGTTATCATATTAGATAATTAATTAATAATAAAATACCTTTGTAATTTTTGTCAAAATTTTTAAGAGAGTATACATCAAAGTTTTGAATGATGCTCATTCATGGTGGCCAATTTTGGCTTACATCTTTGGTGACCTTCTAGGATTGAATGTATCCTACGCATTTAGAATAGTGGCCTTAAAATTACATTGGGATATTGGGTCGTAAATGTTGCTTTACTTGAAGGTAAATTGAAATTTGGACTTCATAATATCATTGAAACAAATTTAAACTAAACCAAATCAAAATACATACCACACATACACATGTGTCATAAGACACTTGGAGGAAGGATAACAACAAAGAAAACAAGAAAATTATGCTCCAAGCACTTAGGAAAAACAAAGACCTACTCTACTATATACATAATTACAAATCCAACCTTAGTATCATGGTTTCAAATGTGTCCCATTGAGTGGGATACTCAACTCTTCTCCATCAATATTTGTAAATTGAACGTCATTATGTTCTTTTTAACCAATGAAAACATAGGGCCCACTCTATAATGTATCAAACTCAGTATGCTTACTAGGTTTAGTCATATCTTCATCCCACTTGAATACATTATTTCCTCTTAATAATTTCTCAAAATATCCCTCTTATCAAAGGTCTTCTTTGTTTAGGCTTGGTGGTAATCTATGGTATGCATAACACAATTTATTGTCTCCTCTAAAGACATTATCTCTATCAATCTTATATACATAAGATCAGTCTCTTCCATCTAAAGTTGATGAGATAACTCTAGGGCTAGTAGTTTAAGAGAAATAGGTAGATTTGTTTCTCTCCCATACACAAACATGTTGGGTGAGTTTTCAATAACCTTATTGGTGTTGATCCTATCATCCTATAAAGTTATCATTAACTTGGTGTGCCAAGCTCTTTGATTGTCCTAAATTGTTCTCTTAATGATTCTAATCAAGTTATTATTACTAGAATTATATATCCCATTCCATTAAGGGTAGTAATAATAATAATAATAATAAATTAAATAAATGTCATGTTTAAGATCCCACTCAATTGTTCTTGCACCACTAAATGCCAATGCATTATTAGAAATTATTATTGAAGGAACTCCAAATCTGGGCACTAGACCTTCTTAGACATCAAGAAATAAATTTTCACTAGCCTCCTTGAGAGTTATTTCTTCCACCCACCTTGTGAAATAATCAGTGGTTGTAATCACCCATTTAAGGATAGTACTTGAATGTGGATTTATCATGATAATGAAATTAATAATCCATTGTATGAATGGTTGATCCACTTGAATAGGATTGGGAGGAAGGGTTTCAATACTTTGTTTAATTTTTAAATATGTACACTTTTGACATCTCCTTAACAATACATAAGAGTCCTTAAACAAACTAGGCCAATAGTTCCTAGACCTCATTACTTTTGCTACTATGGTTTTAGGTGAAAAGTGACCTCAAATTGGTCATTCATGGAATGTTAGTGTAGGTTTTAATGTTTCCCTATTATTTAATTAGGGAAATTATATATTTGTGCATACATGGAGTTTTCCTACATTCATGGGATAGGCTAGCTTATGTGGAGATGTGTGTCATAGATGTGTCATAGGTGTCATAAGAATGTCATAAGTAGCTCCTTTGACCAATTATTCTAGGTATGGGATTTACTTTTCTATTCTTAGCACCCTATCACCACCTTTCATGGAGGAGTTACAGTCTATTCTTGGGGTGCCTTGACCACCTTTTATGGAGGAGTTACCTATGTGCTCTCCTATATGTATTCTTCACTTTGGCCATCTTATGTTAATGGAATCTTGGCTTTTCTCCAATTTGTCTATGCAATTATCTCTTGTTTGATTTCATTTACTTTAGCATTTTGTGGTATTCACTTGCTTCATCCTATGCAACCATGACTCATGCATCCTCATTATTCAGACCTTGGTGAATCCTCTGATATGGTATCAGAGCCACCCCGATAATTGGTTGTCTATTCTTACTTTGCTTTCTTAGTAGTTTTTTTGTTTAACTCGGTTGTATTTGAGAGTTTTGGTAGAGTTTCTTGAAAACTCATGCAAATCCATATGGAAACCTATTAAAAAAATTACTTCTATTGAGTTTCATTTAGATCTACCCTTTAGATATCTATGTTGAAATTTGCCAAGATATCTTTTATTGATCTGTTGTGGCGTTGTGAACTCCAACAAGGCAATTTGTGAAAAAATCAATGCTTGGCGTCACATTCTGACATAATGCATTGAGTTTTGCTGCTCTTTTTAATTTTTTGATCTATAGAATATAAAGGAGCATCAGATTAATGTGTTGGAATAGAAAGGCAGACTTAGATTTGCTACATATTTTCTCCAACTGGAACTGCTGGGCATTGAATTATGAGAGAACTAAGATCTGCCATCTGCACTTGGTGTTGGATCTGCTCATTTGAGCAGCCTGGCATCCTTTTCCTATACTTAGAATCCACTTATCACTGTATTTGATTTGTCTCTACTATGTTGAAACTTGTTGCTATGTGTTGGAAGTGTTAGGTCTGTGTTTCACTGTGTTTGGATGGCGTAGATGTAAAAAAATTCCATTGTCATAATTTTTTCTCCACATGATGCATTGGAAGGATGCATGTTCATTGGTAGAAGCCCTGATCTCACCTTCTTGGTAGTGCCTATCAAGGCCTAAGACATCAAAAGAATAGATATCCACCTTTCTTTCCTCTTAAAAAAATGAGTTAGTAATTCATTTTTTGCCTTACTAGTATTTTTTTACTAAAAGAGGAAGGTAAACTTGCTTTCACGCATATTGAGACAATCAGTTAAACTTACTTTCACAAAGACCTCTTTTGGATTCCTCACTCCATGCTGAGTCTAATGAGTGGTTGGAAGGCCACTTTATCTTTCAAAATAGGCATTTTTTTAATGTTTTAGTTTTTTTTTACAAAATTACTAGTTTATGGGAAATTAAAACTTTAAAATCTTGCAAATGGTAGCTCAGATTCAAGTGCCATATTTTGCAAAAGTGCTTAGTTTTCAATTTTCCACAACTTAGGCTAGATAATTATAAAAAACACACTACTTTATAAAGTGCCAAAAATTTGTGTTTCTTGAGACGCATTTTCAGCTGAGTTTGACGTCCTGTTTGCTTAAAGTCTTGCACTAATTGCTCTAAGATGCATTCTCAGCTGAGCCTAAAATATTTTGAGCATGCAATTGCATTTTTTGGGGGGGGGGTCAAAATTTTAGGGGGGTGATTTCTTTTCAACACTTGCAATCTTTGCTTTCATTCTCCTTTCTGCATAATTTCACAACTTGCAATCAACACAACTTCACCTAAATTTAGCTTAAAATGGATTATTTTCAACTTAAACACCTAACACCCTTCAAATATCATGAATGGAAGGTTAAAATGTCAATCATTCTTAGAATTAAAGGGTTGTATAGGATCACCATGGGTACTGAAGTAGAACCCAGCACTTATGTTGAAAAGGTCAAGTGGTACAACCGTAGTGATGAAGCCTATAGATTATTGAGCTTGTCCATGTCTCCAGAACTTATCTTCCATTTATAAACCTCCAAGACTCCTAAAGACATATGGGACAACCTAAAAACCTTATTTGGGAAGCTTGATGAGATGAGAGGTCATGAGCTCAAAAACGAACTCATAAGTCTAAGTCCTAGCAACTTTGACACCCTACAGGACTTCTTCACTAAGTTTAAGGCCCTTAGATTGCAATTGAAAGAATGCAAGATAGAGAAGAAAGATGATCAACTCATCCTTTCTATTCTTTCAAAGTTAGGTCCAAGCTATTCAGTCTTTATCTCCACTTTCCATGCCACAAAAAGTGCCCTTGACACTACATGGAAAATGCCTTCTTTGGATTCATTCATTACTGACTTGACTAGGGAGCAAGATAAGCTAATTCAAATGGGCACAATGAAGTCTACTCAACCCCAAGATTTGATAGCTAGAAATGGTAAGGATAAGACTTCAACAAAGGAGAAGAAAAAAAAGAACATGGACCAAGAGAAGAAGAAAGAAAACAACAATCTTGCCAAAAACAAGACTGAGTCTTCCTCTTCTAATGCTAAACCTAAGAAGGAGAAGGTTAAGTGTGCCTATTGTAAAAATATAGGGCATGATGAACACAAATGCATGAAGAAACAAATAGATCACCTAACTCATCTTCTATAGAAGCACAACATAGGTGTTCCTGAGTCCATCAAGCAAAATTCATCTACCCAAGATTCTACCAAGGCAAAAGGCAAGGGTAAGGAGAAAGAAAAGGGCAAGGCCCTTGTAGCAACTACAGCTTCTACAACATCATGGGTCATTGATTTAGGTGCTTCTCACCACATGGGCTCTTCACTAGTTGAGTTTTCATCTTCAAAGCCTTGTATCATGACTTCAATTAGTTTGGGTGATGACACATCAGTTTCTATTGCAGGGAGAGGGTTAGTTGAAATGGAAGGAGAAACATTCAATAATGTTCTAAGTGTTCCTTCTCTTTCAACCAATCTCCTATCAGTGTACCAAATCACTCACACTGGTTAGGGCATGAGAGTTGAGTTTTCACCAGATTTAATGGCTATCAAGGAGTTGCATAGTGATACTATAGTGGCAGTGGGTAGGGCAGATCACCAAGCAAGGTTATACACCTTCTCACATTTTGCCCCTGATTCTTCTCTAACAGCATTACTAACTCATTCAGATGAAGTTAGAAAATTATGGCATGAGTGATTTGGTCACCTTAATTACCGCTACCTTGAACAACTTTGTGAAAATGACATGGTCATTAGCTTGCCTCATGTCCAATTCTCAAAAGGACTTTGCGAGGGGTGCTCCCTTAGGAAGCATCCCGTAGCAAAATTTGACAAAGGCAAAGCTTGGAGGGCTTGACAACCTTTGGATTTAATCCACAGTGATGTATCAGGACCCTTTCCCAAACCATCTTTCACAAGGGCCAAGTACATCCTCACTTTCATTGATGATTTCTCTAGGTACACTTGGATATATTTTCTCAAACAAAAGTTTGAAGTGTTTGAAAATTTTCTAGACTTTAAGGCTCTTTTTGAGAAATAGAGTGAGAAATCCATCAAGGTTCTTTGAAATGATAATGGAGGGGAGTATGTCAGCAACAGGTTTGAGTAGTTTTGCACCACAGAGGGGATTGATTTGCAATGCATAGTCACTTACAGTACTTCACAAAATGGGGTTGCAAAATGAAAAAACATATTCTTAAAAGAGATGGGTAGATGTATGATTACTCCAAATCCTTAGTACCATAGTACTGGGCCAAAGCCATAAATTGTGCTTGCTACATTCAAAACAAGGTTACTCACAAAGCTTTGAAAGGGATAACACCCTTTGAAGCTTGGCATAAAAGGAAACCTGATGTTGAGCACCTTAGGGTTTTTGGATCCCCAACCATGGCCCACATATTGAAGAAGAAATGCAAAGATATGGAAAATCAATCCAAGCCTTGCATCTTTGTAGGATATCTGGATGGTATTAAGGTGTATCACCTTCTAGATCTGACCACTCATGAGTTGTTCATTGAGAGAAGTGTCCACTTTCAAGAGAGTCCTAGAGACTCAACACTTGGCACTTCTTCTCTCTCATCAGATCTACTTCTTCATGATGATTCCTCAAATTTAGATCAATCACAGTAGGTTTCTATGCCAGAGACATCTTCTTCTTCTTCAAGTTTAGATAGTGAGGATAATGATGCAGTGTCATCCACCTCTAGTCAGTCAGAGGATGAGGAGTTAGCACCTGACTCACCCACTTTCAGGCCACTTTGGGCCAGATAGACACTTGAGAGTGTTGGCACTTGGGTAGGAGATCCCGTAGATGATAGACATACTAGGGGGGATTTTTAGAGAGATCCACATGCCTTCTTTGCTTCAGTTTTGGATCCATAGACTTTTCAAGAGGCATTGAGGGTACCTGAGTGGGATAGTACTATGGAGGAAGAATATTCTTCCTTAATTAAAAATCACACTTGATATTTGACTTCACTTCCTAAGGGAATGAAGATGGTTCGATGTAGGTGGATATATCGAACCAAGTTTACAACAGATGGGTCAGTTGATAAGTACAAGGTGTGACTAGTTGCCAAGGGTTTCTCACAAGTGGTAGGCATTGACTACTTAGAGACCTTTTCACCCATTGCAAAGATGACTTCTATCTGACTCACCTTAGCTATTGTCATAGCACATGGTTGGGATGTGCACCAGATGGATGTGAAGAGTGACTTTCTTCACAGAGACCTAGAGGAGGAAATCTACATGGAGCAGCCACTAGGATTTATTCAATATTCTTCCTTAGTATGCAGACTTAGGAAATCTATATATGGCCTCAAACAAGCCCCTCAAGCATGGTACGCCAAGATGGATTCCTTCCTTCTCATATCAGGTTTCACTAGGTGCCATTTTGATCTTAATGTCTACTTTTTATGGTAGGATGACTCGCTCTTGATTCTGGTTCTTTATGTTGATGACCTTTTGATCACCAAGAGTTCTTCATCAGCTATTGTAGTGGTGAAGGCATCTCTCCATGATAGATTTGACATGACAGACTTGGGTTTGTTACACTACTTCCTTGGCATCAAGATTTTGCAGTCAAATTGAGGGATTTCTCTTACACAGCCTAAGTATGCTCTTGACTTATTGGCTCAATTTCACATGGTTGATTGCAAGCCATCTCTGACTCCCTTTCTATCAGGAGTCAAGCTTGAGGCTAACTGTTCTTCACCATTGGTTGATGCCACTCAGTATCGACAACTTGTTGGTAGTCTCATCTACTTGACTGACACTAGGCCCAACATATCATATACAGTGGGACTTGTCTCCAGATTTATGCAAGAACCTCATGAGTTGCATTGGAAAGTAGCTAAGAGGATCTTGCATTACATATAGGGTTCACATAGATATGGGATTCATTATAGATTTGGCATAGAGGTTGACTTGGTTGGATATACATATTTAAACTAGGTTGGTGATTCACACTCACAAGTCCACTTTTGGCTATAGTTTCTCTCTAGGTTCTGGTCTTATCAGTTGGTCTAGAAAGAAGTAGAATGCTATTATTATATCATCCATAGAGGTAGAGTACAAGGGAGCTATTAATGTAGCTACTGAGGCTATTTGGCTTTATGGGATTCTTTCTGAGTTTGGCATTCCTATTAGGCAGCCCACCATCATTTATTGTGACAACCAGAGTACCATTCAGATATGTAGGAATCTAGTTCAACACCAGTGAACCAAGCACATAGAGATTCACATGCATTTCATTTAGGATATTTTTCATAGTTAGGTCATTGACTTAATCTTTTGCCAATCTTTAGAGCAAGTTGCAGACATCTTCACCAAACCTTTCACTGAGAGCAAGTTCATTCATCTACGAGCTCTTTTTGGGGTGCGGTCTACATCTACAGCAACATCATTTTTAGGGGGGCCTTTTAGCCTCTTCATTTATTTTATGTCTCTCTTTTGTGGGGGAGATTTTTCCTATGGGTTTTCTCCTTTTCTCTATCTTATGGGAGATTGCATTTGTACATGGGTACCTCATCAAGCCTAGTTACCGAGACCCATTTTATATTTCCACACTGCCCACCTAAGCTGCACTTTTGGGGGGGTGTTAGTGTAGGTTTTTATTTTTCCCTGTTATTTAATTAAGGAAATTATATATTTGTGCATACATGGAGTTTTCTTATATTCATGGGATAGGCTAGCTTATGTGGAGATGTGTGTCATAGATGTGTCATAGGTGTCATAATAATGTCATAAGTAACTCCTTTGACTGGCTATTCTAGGTATAGGAGTTACTTCTCTATTCTTAGCACCTTGTCACCACCTTTCATGGAGGAGTTAAAGTCTATTCTTGGGGTGCATTGACCACCTTTTGTGGAGGAGTTACTTATGTGCTCTCCTATATGTATTCTTCACTTTGGCCATCTTATGTTAATGAAATATTGGCTTTTCTCCAATTTGTCTATGCAATTATCTCTTGTTTGATTTCATTTACTTTAGCATTTTGTGGTATTCACTTGCTTCGTCCTGTGCAACCACGACTCATGCATCTTCATTATTCGAACCTTGACGAATCCACTATATTATCAATTTGATTAAATTAAACACACCTCAATAACATCACATTAATATACCTTATAAATATAAATCCATCCAAAAGAACATAGGGGATGAAATGCAATCTAAAGTATCTTCTCTTTACTATATCTAAACCTAAAGGACACTCTCATATTTAAAGAAATATTACCATATATTGTGTTTAACTTTGAGAAAATGAAGGTGTGTTTGAATTATGATCATATTTTAATGCCAAATTAACCTCTTTTTATTGTTGAAGGTCGACCTCCAAGTGTTCACATAGCCCTCTTCCTCTTACCAACTTGGTAGTAATGATCAATACATCATACCAATCATCCATTTGTTTAAATAATAATGAATAAGAGGGGGTGAATTAGTATTCAAATATTTTACAACTTTATTTTACCATTCATTAACTATGAAAAAAATATAGTGAACTAGCAACACATTAAGAGTCATGAGCATGAGACAAGAGCATAACACATAAAACACTTATTTGAGTGGGAAAACATCAAGGGGGATAAAAATAAATAATTATGAAAATATATTAATATCCTATAATTTAAACATAAAGATTTATTTAAATGAGCAACAACCCCAACTAGCCAAGCACCAACTTGACTAGTCTTTAACAAGCACCCGCATGTAATGAGGCACCAACCCCCTAGATAACTCATCACTAACTCAAACATCTGATCAAATTAATAACCCTTATTTATAATATAACATATGATCTCCTTCTTCAACTCTTCACACACTTCTATCCTTCTCAAATTGGTCTCTAACATTCTTTGCTCAATTAGGTCTCTTCAAGATAGATTAGGTCATTTGACCTTGATAGCCATATGCATTACCCATGTTAGATATTCATGAAAATATATTTACATCATAATAATAATATAACATAAATATTTTATATATTTAAAGTACTATAGCTTTCACATCAACTCTCATTCTCTCTAACTCACCAATTACGTCACTTAAGCCTTATTCGTATACAAGGCTCTTGTTCATACACCTATTAATATGCCATGGAAACTTGAAAGATTAAGAAGTTTTAAATGAAATAAGACTTATAAAATTACACAAACATGAATAAAACATTAAAATATGTTGTTCATATAATATAAGACCAAAACCCCTTTTTAGGCGTTAAGGAGACCTAATTCAATTAAGCCTTCATTAGCACACGTTACCCTTTGAAATATTTGGAACACTCTAAAAATTATAAAATGGTAGTAAAATATAAAATATAACTCAAATAAACCTTATAAAACATAAATTTATGTGAAAAACACCTTTTATGTCCAACCACCACTTGAACCTCTTCTCAAAACACTGTTTATATAAGCCTTGTGCATACCTAGAAAGTTTGTCTTGAACATTTGAAGCATAATCATAATTTTGAAAAAAAAATAGAGAAATAAATCAAATATAAATAATATAAATTACATTAAAAACTTCACCAAGTTAATTATAATTAATTACATATGTAAAAATGACTCAAACCCTTCTCTGCAAGTATCCCAGTCAGAACTGCCAACTAGCCTCAAAACATAGTCATGAAAACAATGACCAAAAACACATGTAGAACGACTTTAAAAGACTTAAAATTAATTTAAATGATATAATTAGGTAATTATAACATTATTAGATAGATATATAATATGGTCACATGGCAATATTGGTCTTCTAGACCAACCTCATAGTCTTGTACCTCATTATCTTATCTGAATAAGACAGGTCAACTTATGAGCAATATTTGCATCCTATCCACTGACCTCAAAAACATATATTGAACATGAAAATTTATTAAATTTATTTAAAAATATATCCATGCACTTTTATTCATCCCTAATCCATTATAACACATCCTTAATCAAATTCTCACTTATACCTAGTTTTCTCACTATCTGTACCATTAGGCCTATTAGCAATTGGTAAACTTGTAAGACCAATTTAACACTCCTAATTGATATAAAATAATTATAAAAAAACATTTAAATTAAATACAATTATTAATATTTATCCTCCATACATTTATCAACATTTACTTATTCAACTCTGACTGTTACAATATAACTATGAGATATAAGGCCTTTCTTATAGGGTCCACTCACTCCCCTGACCAACCAATCATACTCAAAGATGAATTAGATAGTTTAATACAAACTCAAATCACTTAAATATCAATACCAATCCATTATGATAATTTTAGAATAATATATTTCACATCAAGTCATTATTAGGGTTCTTTGAGGGTTTAAACCATCTTCTCATCTTAATGATCATTCATAAATCTTAGCTCCTTATTCCAAAAACTAATGATTATAAATTTGATATGGTACCATTACCCATATACCATGACTATATTATGTTCTAATTCAGAGGTTACACATTATAATGAACCCTTATAAGTTATTCTTGGGTTGATAACCCTTCATTTTGTGCACATGAGAGACCTCAAAACTTGTTTTCTTTCCTTAACCTTCATATTTTCACCTAAAAATTGGTAAAAATAATTTAAAAGACATTAAATACATCTATTAATTCAAAAATACTCACACCTACCTTGGAAATTGATCATATACCCCATATGTCCACCATCTCTCTCTTTGCTCTATAGGCCTTGGACCTACAAGTCACATTAGGCCTTGAAACTAACCTTTTATCCACTGTCCAAGATGTAAAAATATCATAAAAATGTCATAAAACCTCTTAAAATGATCAAACACTTCCATACATTTTTAATATGACTTTACAATACCTCATGACATTGTATTAGGTTAGGTAGGGTCTAGAACTAGTCTAATTGCATGCTAGGTCTATAGGTCTTACCCCTGTAGGCTCACTCTAAGACACTAATGAGTATTACAATGCCTCATATTCATTATTTAAAAACTCATACATCCTATTACACCTATACACATCCATATCACTATCCCATCATGCTCTTGCAGTCATAAAACTAGGCATCTTATTCACAAGCCTTCTCAAGTCTCTTGTTAGGTTCAAACACTGGAAAACTTTAAAAAATGGTCTTGAAACACTCTTTGATGATTATATACTTGATAAAATGCCTTATATGTTTATAAACCAATGTCATACCTATCAATAACTCAATCAAAAAAAAAACATTGTTTAATAACCTCATGAACAACCTTTGACATTAATGACAATTTCAATGCCAAACCTCAACAATAGAAATAATGCTCAACAATCTCCCCCTTTGTCATTGATGAAAAAACATAATAAAAATTAATCATCCTTATCTCCACATTCTTTTATTTCTCCCCATTTGACATAAATTACAAATTGATGTCTACAATTCCTTGGATAATACTCCTTACAACCAAATTACTCATCACATAGAATTATGAGTTTATGAGATATATAAAACATGATCCCCCTATATCCATGAATACCTTATTGGAAAAACTCACTTATTTTTGGAGCTAATGATCATTATTATCTCCACTTGAGTACTTGGATTCTTTAGTGATTTCTAGGGGTATGAATTACACCCAATTCCTATATTAGGTGTTTAAAAGTTACATTTTGGAAGTGGTTTCATCAAGATGTCTACAATCTGATCCTATGTAGAAACACTTTAAATTTTGACACTTTATTTACTTACCTTATCACTTATAAAATGATACCTGATGGGAATGTTTTTAGTCCTTGAGTGCATGACAATTTATTTGACACTCTTATAGCACTTGTATTATCACAATAGATAGGGCTATGACCATCATACTCCACCTTGCAGTCTTTCAAGGTCTATCTCATCCATAAGGAATGAGTGAAACATGAAGTTATTTTAATTACTCAACATCACAAGTGGATAAATATATTTATGGCCTCTTCTTGATCATCCATGAAACTAGGTACCCACCTAGGAATAAGGCTCCTCCATTGGTAGTGTTCCTATCATTTATAGTTCCTTCCCAATCTACATCTATTTAAGCACTAAAATTGAACTCCTTGCTTATTGGATACCACAATATCTAATATATAGTCCCCTTGAGATACTTGAGTATCATTTTGACTGCTTATAGATGATTCTCTTTTGGATCTACTTGAAACCTTCCCATAATAAATACTATTTGCATGATGTCAGGTCTAGAGGTAGTGGTATAAAACAAACTTATAATCGTTAACCTATATGACATCTAATTGACCTCTTAAGACACATATTACTCTCTCAACTTACATCCTATGATCATGGGTGTACTAAATACCTTACAATCATCCATTTCAAACTTCTCAATATACCTTTCTCAGATTGAGTTATTTGCAACCAAAGAAAGAATGATATTTCTCCTAGCATGGACATCTCAAACTCTTTCTTCATCACCTCTACAAAGTCCTTTGTCATGTTCTCGTTATTTTTAATAAATATGATGTCATCCATATAGAAAACTACTATCATTTAATGGTCATCTTCTATCTTGATATATATTATTGTTTGCAACTCCTCTTTTGAATTCTTAATCCAATAAAAACTTATCCAACCTAGCATACCAAGATATAAGAGCTTGCTTTAGACCATATAGAGCATTTTTCAATCTAAAAACATAGTCTTTATCATATGATAATGTGAACCATTTAAATTTATCAATATACACTTATTATTCCAAATTCCCATTCAAAAAGGCAAATTTGGCATCCATCTAATATACCTTGAATTATTTGAATCATGCATAAGATACAAAAAATTGATGGCCTCAAATATTAATAATAGTTCAAAGTTATCAAAGTCTGCCCCTTCAACTTGTGCATATCCTTTACATACTAGTCTAGACTTTGTATGCACTTATAAATGCATCATGGCTATAAATAAATCTTGGCTTGGAGAAGATAAATCATACCTACACTTCTGATTGGGAATAAATTTATTAATAAAGAACATGACCAATATGGGGATTCACTAGACCTAATTAAGGGATTATTTATCATAATAAACTATGCTAAGAAGGGTTTCAAAGCCTCTAGTCTAACACAATCACATAATAACCCTAAGAGGGTCCTAGGTTTTGATATTTCACCTATTCTAATTAAAATAAAAGTAACTCTAATCTATTTCTCTCCAAATCTTGTGGCACAACATGAGGTGTTATCAAATAATCAAAACATGGATACTATCATCTCAATTGAGTTAATTATGAGTAAGACCCTAATACATGAAATATTAAGAGTAATATTATTTGAAGCCAATACTTATGCTAATTTTATCTACTAAAGAGAGGATAAAATTTAGAGAATACTTACCTGAATATGAGCCCATCGAGATTGAATCTCTCCCTTAGCCAAAAAGGATTTGTAAGAGGTTGTTGTGGTTTACAATAATCACTATAAAAGGCTAGAACATCTAACACATATCCACAAGACTAGATTCTCCAAGTAGAAACCCTAAGCTAAGACTCCTCAAGTAGAATGGTAGAAGAGAAGATTGTAAAGAAGAGATAGTGAATATAAATCTTGATTGCATATTGAAATAATAAATGATATTGTATTTATAGGTAGATCACACCCTAAACCATTCCAAATATATCAACCAATAGGGTTGAGCCAATCGATCTAGTATAATTTTGGATTATTATTCACTAAGTCCTGAGCTAGATCGATCAAAGATTAACCTAATTCCTAAGTGGAAATATCTCAAAATTGTATAGGGTCGATCAAGTTAACCCTATATAGATGAATATCTAAAGGGGATTATGGTGAGGAAAAGAGGGATGGAAAGATGAAAAATAATGGAAAAATGTGCAAAGTAGGAGTAATAGCTTATAGAATGGTTTTAGGAGCTAGTTAGGTTGGTAATAATGTGGTAATAAGAGACAATAATCTTGAGATGAACTAATGGTATACCCACCCCTTTCCTAGTGCACCCCTTAAGGCATGCAATTTGAGAGATTGAGTCTCAATGAGTTCCTTCAAGATGTAAAGCATCAAGTTTCGATAAGTTTTGAAAATATTATGTGTATACATATGCCCCACTCGAATCTCATCATGTGTCACTAAGGTGAAACAAGGGATGGTGGTCAGAAAAAGAACATAAGAACACAAAATTTTGATGCTAAAAAAAATTGTAGTATTTTAAATCATTAAATAACTATAAATAAATGACATAAAAGTAAATAAATAAAAATAAAATGTAATTCATACCTTGACTTACCTTTGTCATTGGATGGTTATCTTCTATGTTTTTAGTTTTTATTGTGTAGGGTATAGAGACTACTTTCAACAAACCCAATAATACAAAACCTAAAGAGAAAAAACAAATAAATATAGGAAATCCAAGAGAATTGGTGTTATGAGGATGAGATGTACTTAGGGATTTGAAAATATGGGGTGTCAAGTGCTATGTTAGACCAAATGACCAAGTCAAAAACAAGAGTAAATTAAGTAACCAAAAATCCAAAGCTACTAAAGACATATAAATTCAAAAAAGTAAACCTTAAGTAAGAAAGGTAAACTCACCAAATGAAATTGAGGATACATGTCAAAAAGGATGGTAATAAAACCTCAATGGTAAAAGACAAAAAAAATGGTAAAACAACATTGATGAGTGAATAGTAATAATCTTTATCTCACTCAACAAATTAAAAAGGTGTGTAAAAAGGGAAAGAAACATTGATGAGTGAGAAGTAATAAGCCAACCACAATCAACAATGAAAAAGGGTTAAAAACTTAGATGTCTATAACAACAAGATAGTACAACAAATGACAAATGGTAAAAGGAGTAAAAAAGTCTAAGAAATGTCATTCTTATGATCTAAATAAAGTACTCCATATTTTCTCAAACATGTTATTTTTCTCTAAGGATAGATAAAACTAAAACAAAGTAGTTCTAGCATGTTTTTACAAGATGAAGAAGAATGAAATATACAAGAAGAGAACACATATTTGAAATCACACATGATTTTCAAGGGGAAAAATTAAATGGGTGGAGGGGAGAATGAATGAAAAATCAAGGTAGAAGAAATTTTTTATCAAATTCAAGACACTCAAATTAGGTTTGTCAAAACAAGAGGACTATCGACCTTAAGGACTCTAAAGAACTTCTCTTAGCCACACAAATCTTAGGTCAATAAATGTAGTATAAATTTCATCCCATGAATGATATATTTATGAAAATTAAATTATACCTACCTTCCCACAATATTTTTTCCATTACTCAGGATCCCTTAAAGAGCCATCGATGTACTATTTTAGATTAGAGGTGAAAGCAGGTTTTGAAGGGGCCCCGAAACCCTAATACAGAGAGAAAAACAGAACAACAAAGCCCACAAGCAACGCCTAAAAAACACTACAGAGAAGTAGTAAAAACATGTTTTGAATGGTCCCAAAAACATTAGAGATACATCCGATCAAAACCCAGAAATAGAAGTCTGGAGGTACAACAAACAAAAGAAGAACAAAGATCTGTACCAGTTTCTTTACCACCAAGAAGGACCAGATTATTCATCCAGTTCCAGTATCAAGTTCATGGCTTATTTTTCTTTCAAAGCAGTTTCCTGGGTGGTAATCTCTAGCAAAGCACCTTTTTGTGTATCTTTTTATGTACTGTTAAGATTGGGTACTTGCATGAGAAAGTAGGTAACATCATAGAGTTTGTTGAATCCCCATATTCCAATATACTAGCCTACCAAACTCCAATGGACCTCATCTTCATGTGAGGCAAATTGTGGAGTTTGATCTTTGATTAGAGATAAGAGATGTGCTTGGAATCATGGCTTTTGATGTGATTTTGACTTTTAATATTTTTATGTTCCTTTTGTATATCATTGCCTTTTAATTCAAATGATTTGGATTCTAAATTTATTGATGGATTTTTATATTCCTCTTTGATATAGATTTTGAAAACCAAATATGGTTGCTAAAGATGACTTTGATTTGAATACTTGGGACTTGGTTACTAACAAAGAGAACTTCAAAGGGAATGGGGTCTAAGAGTCTTGTAAATCTAGGTAAAATAAAAGTGTTATCTTGACTTCAAACTTGTTTTATCCAATGTGGAGTGAAAGGAAAAGAAATCAAAAGGAATGACATGTGGAACAATTTGAATTACTTAAAATCATAAAATAACATGACAAAAGGTAAAAAAGGATACAATGATAGCAAATTGTGATTCTTTATCATACTAATGAGGGAAATGGAAGGAAACATGATAACATATATTGTTGTGCAAATCATATCTATCAAAATAAGTAAAAGCTAAAGTTGAGAACAAGGATCAATAACAATTTCTTATAAATGTAATGACAAGATGGTAATTTTATGAGGGAAAGGTCCTATCCATGGTCTTACACTGGAACTCATAAAAGATAAACCCATAAGAGTGACAAAAAGAAATATGTGAAAAATAAATGATAAAAAGATGCTATTTTTGTGAGGAGGGCTAGGTGTTATTCATGGTCTTACATTGTGTTATGAACTCATGATAACTCTTTTCTTTAATTTGTTAGTATAGTAGTTTCTATGGATGCATATGATTTTTAAGTCATCCCATGAGTATTTTGTTTTATTCCACATTTATGGGAAGTAGTAGTTGCTTAGATTAGAATTCATATATAAGTAAGTGTTGAGTCCAATGAAGACATCCACAAAATTATTGTATTAATATTGCTCAAAGGAGGTTTCTCCCTTGAAGTTGCTTGCATCACTTCAATTTTTTCAAGCGTTCTATTAATTATCTAAATCCATTAATTCCTATTAGTTTATGTATTTTTATTAATTATTTTAGGAGTATCCTCTCACACTGAAACTCACAAAAGATAAATCTAAGGCATGCCAAATAAATGTAAAAGTAACTAAAATAAAGAAGACTATGGTATATCATGAAGAAGACTGGGTGTTATTTGTGGTTTTACAATGCAACTCATGAAAGAGAAAGGGGAAAACAAAAGACCAAATAAAAAGGACTAAAGGTTTTTAAAAAGAGAGAACTGTTGTAGATGGAGAAAACTTTGTAAGTAATCTAAAAAATGTGTTAGATATATATATATATATATATATATATATATATATATATATATATATATATATAATGAAAATAAGGAAATGTCTAGGGAAAGTAATTATTAAGAAATTATGCATTGGTGGGCTCTTTGAAAACATGGCCTTCATTAGTTTGAAGGTAGTAGGTGCTTAGACCATGAATATATTTGACTAAATATGGACCCCACCATTTTTGGGTGTATTTACCTTCTTTATCTTGGGTTTAGTCTAATTTAATGATGAGATCACCAACATTAAATGTGAAGACTTTAACATGTTTATTATGTTATTTGGTAATATGAGACTTGTATTGGTAGTTATGTTGTAAAGCATAAATATGACATTATTAAGAAGATCAAGGGCATGGAGAGCTTCACATAATTATTCATCGGTAATAATACCATGAAGAGATATACAAAGAGAGGGAAGCTCAACTTCAAAGGGAAAGACTAACTTTGAACTATAGACTAGAGAGAATGGTGTTGCCCTAGTGGTAGTCCATATGCTAATCCAATAGGCCCAAAGAGCAGGGTAAAGATGAAGGTTCCAATCCATGAAAGTTTCAAGAATTTTCTTTTGAATAATTTTTTTGGGAATTTTCTTAGTGGCCTCAGCTTAAACATTACATTGAGGATGATAAGGTGTAGATAATTTGTGATTGATCTTGAATTTAGCACAAAGTTGTTTAAAATGTTTATTTTTAAAGTTACCACCATTGTCAAAAATCATAGTATGAGGAACACCAAAGTAAAAAAATATTTTTTTAGGAATAAATTTAGAAATGGTAGGACCAGTGACATTAACAAGGGGTATGGATTTTACCCATTAGGTAAAATATTTGATGGCAGTGATGATAAAAACATTCCCATCTTGGGATCAAGGTAATTGACCAATGAGATTGAATCCCCAAATGGAAAATGGCCAAGGAGATTCCATAGTTTGAAGCTTAGCTAGAGGTGAATGAATTAGATCATCATGAAGTTAGAAAGGAGTACACATTTTAGCATATTTAATTGCATCCTTTTCAAGAGTAGGCCAAAAATAACTCATACATAGGTATTTATGGGATTGTCTACTATGGTGGCCACTATAAATTCCCCCATGTGTTTATTCAATAAGGGGAAGGACATCATCTTGCATAACACAATATAGTAAGGTCCTTCAATGTTGTGATAATAAAGGATGTTGTGTCAAAATACATACTTGAAATCTTGTTTACGAATACATTTATTTTCATAGAAGTTAAAGTTAGAAGGATAAATTTGATGTTCTAAGAATTGAATAATGTCTTGATACCATACGCTTTGTTGAATGATAACAACCTCAATGTCATAGATAATAAAATATGGTGGTTGAGTTGAAGATGGAGATTTTCTTATTTGTATAAGGAAATTAAGATAAGAAAGAACTTGATATGGTTGAAAGAGCGATGCTAAAGAGGCAATATAAACAGTAATGAAATTTTAATATTTAGGAATAGGCTCAATAGTAAATGAAATAAATTCCTTAGCAAGAGTGGTTACAATTGGATGATAGGTAATGAGATTCTCACTTTTACATTAGTAATCACCATTGACTTGGTGTCAGATAAGTTGATAATCACCTAAAGCATGCACATATTGAATGTCTAAATCAATATTAGCTCTCATGCCTAAGATGAGAAATTTGTACTTGACCTTATTATTGGTGACATCAAATGTGAAGCATAAAGCTAAAGGAATGATATTTCCAAGAGGAATTGTGAAAATACAACCTACCCCAACTCCTTGAAGGCATTTAGCACCATTAAAATAAATGGTCCAAGTATATTCATGCAAGTCAACATTGATTTTAGGAATCTCTTCAATAACTACTTTAGGTTTAGTACTATTGGAGGGAATAGAGGATTCATAAAAATTATTTGCTTCAAGATCAGTGGTAAAATTATAAAAAAAATAGTTGAGATAAATATCTTGATTAATACCTTCAATGTAGAGAATAATATCATTTAGAATATTATCTTGAAGGAGATAAGTAGATGGTATAGGAATTGTGTCAAGTTGGTTAGCTATAAATTTCCCTTTAACAACTTTTTGAGTGATGATGTAGAGATCAAATTCCATAAGGAGGACCACCCATTTTCCAATTCTATCTCTAGGAAGAAAGGCTTTGGAGAATAAGTGATGAATGGGGGGGAAAATGAATGATGACATAAGTAGTTTGGTAAAACATGTAATAGTAAATATTTCTAGCTACAAAATAGATGGTGAGGTAATCACATTCAATTTTGGTGTAATGTGTTTCATAATCGATAAGTACTTGGTGAATGTAATAGATAACATACTCTCTTCTAGTATCATCATGTTGGGAAAGCATTGCCCAAACTAATATGGATGTGGAATAAGTATATAGGATCAAGGGTTGATCATTGGAAGGGGGATGAGTGTAGATGGGTGAAGAAATAACTCTTTCATATTCTCAAAGGATTTTTTACATGGGTCCATCCATTCTAAATCAATACCATTCTTGAGAAGAGCATTGATGAACTGGATATGATAATCCATTTAGATGATGAATCATCTAATTTCCCCAAGTTTGATTAAATGAGTATGAATGTTGGGAATAGATCAAAGAATGGGCATGTTGATGATATCACTAATCTTAGTGGGGTTAACATCAATGCCATGAAGAATGACAAAGAATCCTAAAAATTTTATAGATGTGACACCAAAGACACATTTATAAGGATTGAGTCTAACCAAATATTTAAGTAGGAGATCAAAGATGATATCAAGATTGGATAGATGAGTCATATGATTTTTATATTTAACAATGAGATCATCCACATAGGTTTAAATAATTTTATGGTTAAGATCATGAAATATGTGAGTCATTACTCATTGGTAAATGGTTCTATCATTTATAATACTTAATGGAATATTGACATAGCAATAGGTTCCCCATTTCTTGGTGAAATTAGTCTTCTATTGGTCTTTGTGGGTAATGTGAATCTAATTGTATCTTGAGAAACCATACATAAGAGATAACATTTCATAACTAGCTATGGAATAAATAATGGAATCTATCAAAGGTAAAGGGAAGTTATCTTTGGGACAATAAAGATTAATATTATGGAAATAAATATAAATATGAATGATCATAGTGACCTTTTTCTGAATAGGAACAATGTTAAAAATCCATTCAGAATAGTCCACTAGTTTGATAAATTTAGCATCAAGTAGTTTGATGATTTATTTGTGACATAGAGTGGAAAGCTTAGGTGTAAAATTAATTTAATTTTGATGAATTGTATTTTAATTAGGATAAGTAATGATATTATGAACCACAATTCTAGGGTTAATACCATGCATGTCCTCATAGGACCAAGCAAAAACCTCATTATATTTATCAAAGAATAAGCTGAAATTTTCATGTTCGATAGGTGAGAGTTCATGAGAGATAGTAATTTGTTGAGGACAAGATGGAGTTCCATATTTAACGTGAGTGGTTTCTTCAATAATCATAACATTACCATCTTGAAAGTGATATGGTTCATTAGGCAAGGAATAAATAGGATTAGTTTTAAGATCAATGCTAGCAATTAAATTGTTGAAACTAAGAGATTTCGTTTGAAAATTCCCAAGTTTATAATGTTTTTGAGGAAATTAAGACTCTTATGGATGAAGTATTTTAAGAATATCTTCATCACTAGGAAAGGTGGGAAGAGGACCAGAATGCTGAACATCTCCTTCAATAACTAGAATATGATTACCATGGTGATTGTACTCAGAATGTATTTAACAGATATTGGTTGCCTTGACATCGAGTGTAATCTCGAAAGTAGGAGATAGATGGGTCAAAAGGGATGGGAATGTTAGTGGTTTTATTTATAGGTAAATAATTAGAATCAATGATTATATTTATAGGTGGTAAAGGGGATGCAAGACTTTTTATAAGTTTGGAAGGTATAATTTGTTCTACCACCTAAAGAGTATCAATAAATTGAGAATTGGAAAGGAGCACATGACCCTTAGGATTATGATATGTAGAAATGATATGGACATCCTAATTAAAATCATCAATTTGGGATAAGGTTTTTTGTTAGTGATAAACAACCAAGTATCGAGATTTAGCTTGGGCCATTAAATAGTTGTCATCATATGTTGGAGAAATTGTATAGGCTTGAGTGTCAGGGGAGTTTTAGAAGGTGAAATACCAATATTAATAAATGTACGAGGAGATATGATGAGAGGATCTTAAAATAGTTTGGCCACTCCAAAATAATTAAAATAGAAGGAATCTTCTAGTAAAGAAGTCTCTTGAGAATTGCATGGAGGGGGGAATAGGTAATCTCATCAATAAGAGGAATGGTATGATCTTTGGGTAATAAAGGAGGGATACATTGTGAAATATATGGATGTGGCTTGGTATTATTACAAGTATGTTACAAATCATTGGGTTCATCATCATCAAAATCCATAAGATTAACTTGTAAATCAAGATTCATGTTAATTAACTTAGGTAAAGGATCACTATTGACCTTCAGAATTATAGGAATATGATATTAAGATATGGGATTAGGAAGATAAATACTCCATGGGTTGGGATCAGCCTCATGCTTATATCATTTTCCATTATGTAATAATTTAATGTATTGGCTACTATAAGAATTAATAGATCTCATTTTATGAGTCTATGGGAGATCAAGGAGTATATTGTAAGATGAAGGTAAATCAAGGACCATAAGCTTAGTTTGAACTATCTTAGGTTTAATGGTTAATGGAATACAAATACAACCAAGTGGATTTTGATTAGTTTTATCAAAAACACAATAGTTAAGATAAGATTGCTTGATATGATCCTTGTTATGACCAAGTTATTTGATTAGCCATAAAGATGTCACATTAATACCTAAGCTTCATCAAATAGAACTTTATGGATAAGGGTAGTATTAATGGCTATTTTAATGAAAAGTGGAGGATCATTGGCATGAAAAATAATTTCATCATTGATCATGTCCTCTTCAATAAATTCAATGGAAGGCTTGGAAGCAGGACACATAGTTTTAATGGTATTGACATTGGTAGGTTGATATTAAATAGAAGGTGGTTCTTCATTAATCGAATATGGATCTTAAATTTTTTTGATTTGTTTCATAAGGAACTTATGATGATAAGGTGAGGTAAAAACCAACTCCATAAGTGGAATCTTAAAAGGAATAAAGTTGAGTTATTTGATAAAGCTCCAATGAGATTTAGAATAACTAGCATGAGGTTCATGAGGTAAATTAGATTTGGAAGGAATAGATGTTGTCAGAGTATTAGAAGGAGGTGGTGGTTCCTCATATGATTTTGAATCAAGATTAGGGGTACTAGTATATTTAAGAAGTTTTTCTTATAAATATGGCTTCTCATGATTGCTAACATGATCTTTGTGAGCTAGCTTCCAATGATAGTCAACCTTGGTAGTGTTAACATGTTTAGAATTATTATAATATTGGTCATAATAAAAATCAATGGAACAAACATCCTTTGCTTTAGGTTGAGTATTGGAAAATTATTTATGGTTATTTGAGGTAGAAGCTTTATAAACTTGTTATTTTTGAGAAGTAGTGATGTACTCTTGACGACAAAGGTTGATCATGGCTTCATGATTAAATGAATCACCAAGCATATAGGAAAAAACTTAGTGATCCCTATAAAAGGCTAATGGGAATGAATAATGTCAACATGTAACCAACAAAATAGATTAGGGTCATATCACTTGGGATGATTATTAGGATAAATGAAAGGTTAAGAGTATGGTAAGATTTTTTTCATTTGTTTTACAAAGAAATGTGTGTGAGAAGGTGAAGGAATATCAGTTTTGGCAAATCCATGATTGGTTTGTGGAGTATTACTAGTTACAACATTAGTAGATATTTGAAAGGATCCTTTTAGAAGTTTAAGATTAGGTTTGAATTGCTTTATGGTAAAGTCTTGATGTTTATCTTAATCAAGAGCTTCATTAAGTGTTTGGGGAGCAAAGGTTCGAACCTTATATTGGAGAGAAGGAGTCAAAATAGTGATAAAGAGTTTAAACAAATTATCATTAGTCATGTTACAGCTAGCTTTATGGGACAATGATTTCTATCTTTTTATAAAGTCATGAGCTAATTCAGTGGAAGAGTTCTTAACATTGATGAAGTGGTTAAGACAATTTTTGGGAAGATCATTGTGTTGAAACTTTTTAACTAAGGGATTAACCAAATATTCAAGTTTCCAAATATAATAATGGGGTAATTGGTTATATCATTCTGATTCATTTTTAGTGAAGGTTTTGACTAATAGTTTAGTTGTGGTGAAAGGGAGTAGTAATAGCTTAGGGAATGGTTTTAAGAGCTGGTTGGATTGGTAATAATGTATAAATAAGGGATAATAATCCTATGAATCACCAATGATATACCTAGCCCTTTTTTGATACACCCTTTAAGGCATGCACTTAGAGAGATTGAGTCTCGATGGGTTCTTACAAGATGAAAAGCATCAATATTTGATTAAAATTGAAAATATTATGTGTATATAGAATTGTTCCTAGTGACTTATCCATATTCATTCAACTTATTTCTAAACTCCCATTTTGTGCCAATGGAATTCTTCTTTTTAGGCCTAGGAACTTGTTCCCAAGTCTCATTCTTATCTATTTAGTTTCAATCTTCATTCATATCACCTATCCAAAATTTATCTTTGCTTAATTCTATAAGACTCTTAAACTCAATATTGGATAATAGAGAAACATTCTCTTGATTTATATTAATTACAAGTCATCTCCTTATTTGCATACCTACATTCTTGTTGCCAATTATTTGAGATTTAGGTTAATCTCTTTGAATCTATCTTAAGGGTCCTTTTGAGTCTTATCTCTCTTTAACTTATTATTCTTCCTCATCAACATCTATAGTTTCCTCTTCATTATTTAAGTAAAAATTATCTAAAGTGTTCTTTGAATGTGAGTTAGATTTCCTTGTCTCATCAACCTTCACATTGGTACTTTCCACTATCTTTTGTAGTCTCTTCTTATAAGATTTATAGGCTGAGCTCATTGATGATTACCCTAAGAATATACCTTAATCAGATCTAGAATCAAAATTACCCAAGTATTCAACATCTCTTTTGATTAAAACTTTACTCCCAAACACTCTAAAGTGCTCTAAATTGGTAGGTTTGCCCTTTCATAGTTCATAAAGAGTCTTGTGGCCACTAGTCCTTATTTGTCCTCTATTCAAAATGTAGAAAATAGTGATTAATAAATCTCTCCAATATCCATTAGATAATATAAACTCATTTAACATATTTATATCCATCTCTTGAACTATCTTATTCTTTCTTTCCAATATCCCATTCTGCTAAGGTGTTCCAGTTGTAGAAAATTGTCTCTTTATTCCATGAACCTCATAGAAATCATCAAACTCATTAGAAAAAAAATCTCATCCTCTACTAGATATTAGGTACTTGACATTCCCATTCTTATCATTCTCAACAAGAACCTTTAATGCCTTGAACTTTTCAATAGATTATGATTTCTCTTTCAAGAATGTAACCCAAGTCATTCTTGTGTAATCATCAATGAGTAACATGAAGTAGCTATTTCCTTGAGTGATGTGAATTATTGTATGCCCAAAGATATTAGTGTGTATTAAATCCAAGGGTATTATAGTATAGTACTCCTTAGACTTGAAACTTATTATAGTCTACTTACCATGTTGACATGCCTTACAAAGTATGTTTATATGTTTGATGATCTTAGGCATGTTCTTCATAGACTTCTTAGTGTTAATCTTGACTAGGTTTTCAAAGCTTAGATTACTTAGCATTTTGTACCATAGCCAAATTTCATCTATCTTTCCAATTTAACATTTCCCCTTTTTTATCTCATTCAATCCATATAGGTTGTTTTTAATCATCTTGGCAATAGAAATTAGCCTTTTTTATTTGGTTCTCCTTACCTTACACCTTCTATCATGAAATGTTAGTGTGTCATTCATTTCACATTTGAATCACACTAAGTAGGTTATGTTTTAGACCTTACACATAAAAAAAAAATTATTTCTTGGTATTTCCATTATCCAAACTCAAGACACCCTTACCAACTATACTGGAAGTTGTAATGTCTCTAAACCTTAATGTTCCTACAGTATTCTTCTTTAATCAGATGAACTTATTTTTATCTCATATCATGTGGCTTGATCAACTAATTTATATATACCATTTAATGCCTTCATCTTGAATGTGAAAGTTAGTTTGAGCTAGTAAAGAGTCCTCTTTGGTATTATGTTACTCTTTGGAAAATAGTCCATCTTACTTTTTAAGCTCCATCTGATCTATCCTAGGTTGATTTGGATTACATACTAATGTTTGATCCTTATTATGAATTCTATGACTTCATATGTATTTTTTAATCTTGTGAACCTTATAAATTTATTAGATAAAAATATTTTAATGTGTCCTATATTGTGACAAATATAGAGAATAATATGTTTGTACTTACCATGGTTAAATGATGAATTATGTTTTATAGCATTGGGTTGCTTGATTAATCTTTTTAGGTTAGAAATACTAAATTGCAATGACTTCTCATGCTCTCTCTCAAAATTTATAAAATTTTTGATGAGTTTTTCATGCTCAACATTCAAAGAATATAGCTTTGTCTTCAATTGGTCATAATCAAATTCCTTTGACTTACACTTTGTGTTGACATATTCTAACTGAGTCTTGAGATCCTTGATAGTCAGATTTTGGTGTTTCAAATCATCAAGGCTAATTATTATCTTATTTTCAAGGTCTAATTTAGCTTCTCAGTCTTCACTATCATACTAGACTTCTTCATCATACATGTTATCTTCTTCTTATTAATCACAATAAATTTATGTGATCCTTAGGATCACCTTCAAGTTATTAGACTTGCCTCAAAGAACTAAGATCTGATACCATTTATTTGAATCAAAATGAATAGGGGGTTTGAATTAGTCTTTAAAAATTTAATAGGTTTATTTTATCATTCATGAACTATCAAAACAATATAGTGAACTAGAAACACATTGAGAGTCATGAGAATGAGACAATAACATAACACATAAATTTTTCATTTTAGTGGGAAACCCTAAAGGGGAAGAAAACCCAATAATGATTAAAATATAATATTTTCCTATAATTTAAACATCAATATTTAGTGAATCACCAACTTCACTTTGATCAACAACCCCAACTAGCCAAGCACCAACTTGACTAGGCTTTAGTAAGCACCCACTTGCAAGGAGGAACCAATCCCCTAGATGACTCAACACCAAATCATCCACCTCAAACCTTTTATCACCTTAAAAAATACTTTTTATATATATAATACATTATTATATCCTTCTTCATCTCTTCACACACTTCTATCCTTTTCAAGCTAGTCTCTAGCCTTCTTCACTCAATTAGGTCTCTTCAAGATAGATTAAGTCATTTGACCTTGATAGTCATCTAAAGTACCCATATTAGATATTCATGATGGTATATATATAAAATAATTATGTTATACCATACCTATTTTATCTCTTCAAAATAATATATCTTTTTCATCAATTCTCATTCTCTCTAACTCACTAGTTAGGCATATTAGGCCTTGTTCTTATACAAGGCTCTTGCTCATACACCTATTTTTCAGTAATACAAACTTAAAAAATTATATTTTAAATTAAATATGACTTATAACATGTTAAAAAAATTAATCAAATATTAAAATAGGTTGGTCATATCATATAGGACCAAAACCCTTTTATAGGCCTTCATTAGCACACACTACCCTTTGAACTATTTGCACACTCTCAAACGTATTAGATGGAAGGAACATATCAAATATCACTCAAATACAAATTATCAAACTCTAATTTTGGTAAAAAAAACACCTTTTATGTCCAATCACCACTTAAACATCTTCTCAAAACATTGTTTAGATTAGGCCTGAGCATACCTAGAAAGTATGTATTGAATAAATAAAGTATAAAGACAATTTTTCCAAACAACCATGGAAACAATTCACACATAAATAATATAAATGAAATTATAAACTTAACCAAGTTCATTAAACTTCATTATATAATTAAAAATACATCAAACCCTTTTCTACAAGTAGCCCAGTAAAACTACCAACTAGCCTCAAAACATAATCTTGGAAACAATGACCTAAAACACATGTAGAATCGCTTTCAGATACCCAAAAATTCTATCTTGAACAACTAAAGCATAAACAATTTTTTTCAAAAAAACCATGGAAAAAAATCACATGTAAATTATATAAATTAACTTATAAACCTAACCAAGTTTATTATACTTCATTATAGAAGGCAAAATGAATTAAACCCTTTTCTACAAGTGGCCCAGTCAAAACTACCAACTAGCCTCAAAACATAGTCTTGGAAATAATGACCTAAAACACATGTAGAACCAATTTCATATACTTAAAATTAATTTAGATTATCCTATGAGTTCATTATACTATTTTGAAATAGATAGATAGATAATAAGTTCAAACGACAATATTAGTATTGCAAACCAATCTCATAGGCTAATACCTCACTATTTTATCTGAATAAGACATGTCAACTTATGAGTAACATTTTGATCATATCCACTAACTTCCAAACCATATATACAACATGAATGTCTTGAAAAATTATCCATACACTTAGATTCATCCCTAATCCAAGATAACACATCCATAATAAACTTCTCACTTCTACTTGGTTTTCTCACTGTCTTCACCATTACACTTGTTAGTGACTAGTCAACTTGTAAGACCCATTTGAAAATCCTAATGGATAGAAACTAATAACAAACCACCATAGACATTAAATAAAATTATCAATATTTATCCTCCATCCATTTAACAACTTTGACTTTATCAACTCTAATTGATACAGTAAATCTTTGAGAAATAAGGCCTTTACTATAAGGTCCACTCACTTGACAAACCAATCATACCTAGAGATGAATAAGAGAGTTAAATACAACCTCCAATAAGATGAATAATAGAGTTGAATACAACCTCCAATAAATTAAATACCCATAATAATCCATTATGATCACTTTAAAACAAGATCTTTCACATTGGATCATTGTTAGAGTTCTTTAAGGGTTTAAGCCATCTTTTAGTCTTAACGATCATTCATAAATATTATCTCCTTATTCCAAAAACTAGTGATTATAAATTTGAGATATGACCCTTCCCCATATACCATGAATATTATTTTCCCATGTATAGTTTACATATTCCAATTAACACTTAAAATTTCTTCTCGAGTTGAGAACCCTTCATTCTGTGCATATGAGAGACCTCAAAACATTTTTTCTTGCCTTAACCTTAAATTTTTGACCTAAAAATTGGTAAAAATAATTTAAAAAACATTAAATAACTCTTTTAATGTACACATAATTGCACTTGCCTTGGAAATTGATCTTGATACCCCATTTGGGCACCATTTCTCTCTTTGCTTTATATGCCTTTGACCTATATGTCACATTAGGCCTTGAAAATGACCTTTTAGCCATTGTCCAATATATCAAAACATCATATAAATTTCATACAACCTATTTATATGGTAAAAAATTAGCATACATTCTTCATAGGTTCTAGAACTAGTCTAGTTGCATGCTAGGTCTATAGGTCTTACCCTTATAGGCTTACTTTGAGAAAATCATGTGTGTTAAAATGACTAGATAAATTATTTAATAGCCTCATACATCCTCTTACACCTTTGTGCATCCATCTCACTAAGACACCATGCTCCTTCATGCACAAGCCTTCTCAAGTCTCTTGCTAGGTTCAAACACTTGAAAACTTTGGAAACTAATATTTAAACAATCTTTGATGATACTACACATTGATCACATGCCTTATATGTTTCTCATCTGATGTCATACCTCACAAGGATTAAATAAAACACAAAACATTTTTCAATGACCTCATGAACAACCTTTGACATCAATGACAATTTCAATGCCAAACCTCAACAACAGAAATAATGCTCAACACTAGTCCTTTCCTCCTTCAAATCCTTGTCAAAAAAAAAGTCTCTTATAATTATGTGGGTCACCATGACACGAATCTAGTTTTTATAAATCATATTCCTAAACTTCTTAAGTTTCCTTATAATTTACAACTCTTTCTTCTCAGTAAAGGTATATATCTCTTCATATTCTTCTAGCCCTTAACTAAATAAGGCAATAGGTTACTCAAGACCTTCACTATTATATTTTATCAACATGGGTGATATGGTTTCAATGTTATAATAATCATACAAGAATAAATCCTTGGAAAAATCAAGATTGATCAATGTTGGTGCTTGTGCAATGGCTTTCTTAATGGCCTCAAAACTATTTTTTCTTTCTTTAGTACAAACAAAGGCTTGGTGCTTATTTGACATGGTTATAATAATATTCATAATGTTATGGAAACTAGGTATGAACCTTATAATAAATTTGATTTCCCTAATAAAACTTTGTAAACCTTTCTTATTCTTAGGTAAAGATAAAGTGAATATGACACTCACCCTTTCAAGATCTATAATAAGACCATCCTTGGAGATAATGTGGCCTAATAACATACCCTCATGAACTAGAAAAACACATTTATTGGGGGTTTATACATATTCCATATTGTCTAAACCTTCAAAAATCAATCTAAGATGAGATAGGTGATCAAGGGATTTTTTTGAGAAAACCATTATGTCTATTGGATTTATGATCCAAAGTCTTTTATTTTAAATTAATGTTTTAATTAGTTTGTTTTTATTAAAGTTAGTTTCATGGGAAAGTTGGTTGCATCCCTAACCACTTGTGAAAATCCTATAAATATTATCATGTGCTTTGTAAAAAGCATCTTAAAATAATATATGATAAAATTTATGTGGAATATTTTTGTTCATGATGTAATTTCACTATTATTTCTCTTGCTCCCTAGGCCATCAGTGGTATCAGAGCATGGTTTTCAAGAGCACAGTAAATTTGGGTAAAAGCAAGGTGAAACTTTTTATCCATTTTTGGATTGATAAAAGGTATTCCCTATGTGACTTTGGTATAATGTTAATATTTGGAAAAATTCTCAAAATATTAAGTTTTTTAAATATTTTCCTTTGACCTATGAGTAAATATCAGTGAACAAGCCTATGATGTAAGGAAATGAGGCTGGAGAAGCTATTCAATTTTTATTAGACTTTGATCATTCAATTTTTAATAGTATGGAATGATTTTGAAGGCTGAAATTTGGTCATATTTGTTTCTCAAATGCTTTTTTATGCCATAAAGCCATTTGTATGGCTTTATTTAATCTAGAAACTATTGGTTTTATATAGTACGACCTCCATTTTTAAAACATTGAATCTATTCAGATTTTTCTATGATTAAATTGATAAAAGGACCAAATCTAGAATTCAAATGCCCTAAGATATTAACCAGGATGTTTTTTTAAGTTTTTCAAGTGCTATCTACACTTGTACAACATCCCAACATTCAAAAACTAGTTTTTCCTTCGTCAAAAGTCTCACTAAGAATCTGAAATAGTGGTAAATATAGAATAATAGAGCATGATATGGATTTATACAGCCTGGTAGTAGTATCAGTTTCATAATTTTGGTAGAGAGCCATGACATCCAGCATGGTGTTGGAAGTCTCTGGCAATTTTTTTAAAAAGTTTCCAGTATAAAATTTTCAAAACTCATAGGGTTTGTAGTTCCCAACAAAGCTACACAAGCATTTGGATTATATACTTAGAAACATATTTTTATATGAATTAATTTACCACACCCAAGTAATTTTTAAAATTCATATAGAATAAAAAATCTGGTTTATATATAATTTTTTATCATTATGACTTGTAAATGCTCTTAGAGCAATTGGAAGGGATTATTTTGTGTAGATCTTTGTAAGGAGGTCAAGGGTTCCAATCTTCATTTTGTACAAATATTTTATTTTTGGCATATGATTTTTGAAGAGAATATTCATTTTTAAAAGTCTTTATAAAATGACTTTGGTGATATAAGGGTATAATTATGACATTTTTGTGACTCTCATAGTCGAAAAGTGGTCATGTAACAAGTCGATCTTCATGGTTTTTGACATTTTAGACATATTGGAATGGTCAAATTTATATTTTAGAGTCTTGTTGTGTGATTGTTATGCCAAATGTATTGAATGTAATATTTTATGAGTGCATTATCGATAGAAACTGACACCATATCTTTCCAAAATTTCTTTGAAAGCATTGTATTTACCAAACTAAGATTGTAATGACATGTCCCACCACTTATGTTTTTCATGACTATGGTATTACATTTTAGCATTTATAGGTCCTTAAGGATCTAACAGGATAAACAAAGTCAACTAAAGTTTGGAGGATAATTTACCTTCTCTAGTTCATTATTCGCTCAGAGTATGGGTTCACTACTAGGATAAAAATTTGTGTCTTGTGTACTTTTCTTTTAGTTTTGATTTTCTTTTAGTTAATTGATATAATTTTTGAGGAGACGATAGAGTAGTTTTGATTTGTTTTTATAATACATAGCTTCTCACCTTTTGCCTGATAAGGGGGAAGATATTGCATAGTGACCATCAGCAATGGTTTTATAAGTCAACATTAGATTTTATAGTGTTTTGAGTATTGATTAAAGGCATGCATGAAATGTTGGTGATTATTGGTAATTTGAGAGATGTGATATATAGAGTACTAGAGGATAACTTAGATGGGTTCCTATGTGAGACCTTATGTGGGTCAATGTAGTTGGATAGGCTTTGATTGGGTTCTAATATAGTATAATATGATGATCATAGGGGATGAGTAGGCCTTGATCATGTTCATCAACCTTTTATGCCATAACTTATTGGGAGGGCTTCTATATGAAGCAATATTAGTTTGATTAGTACCATGATGTAAAGTTTGTTATCTTATAGATGTTTCAAAGATTCATTGATGAATTCATAGTCATAGCTCTAGATCTTCATCATTTACATGCCTTTGAATCAAGGGAGAGTTTGTTGGGTTTATGATCCAAAGTATTTTATTTTAAATTAGTGTTTTAATTAATTTGTTTTTTAATAAATTTAGTTTCATAGTAAAGTTGGTTGTATCCTATAACCACTCATGAAAATCCTATAAATATTTTCACTTACTTTGTGAAAATCATCTTGAAATAATAAATGATAAAATTTTGTGTAGAATATTTTTATTCATGATGTAATTTCACTATTATTTCTCTTGCTCCCTATGCCATCAATGTTAACAAGATATATTAGCACCATTTGATTGATAAAACCCTAAAAATCCATATCCATGGTTCTTATGAATCTAGCCCTACATTATACAAATCAAATGGCATTCTATTATAGGTACATGTTCCACATTTAGTAGTATAAGTTATATTATTTTGATCTTCTTCCTTAACCAAGACTTGTTTATAGCCTAAGTAGCCATCCAAGGGAGAGAATAATTGATAACCTACAACCACTTGAATAATTCTCTCCATGGAGGGTAAAGGATAATGATACTTAAATGAAACCCTATTTATATCCCTAAAACCTACACATATTCTGATCTCTCCACTCTTTATTCTTGTAGGAACTAGGTTATCAACCCATGAAGAATGGTTAAAATGGAATATGATTATTGATTCTATCAGCATGATTAGTTATTATCTCATTATCATTCAAATTAATATAAATTTTAATTTGAATTATATTCTTGTCATTTAGATTAATATCTATGGTATGTTGGGCTAATGTAGGATCAAACCCATTAAGATTACTATATTCCCAAATAAAGACATTAGAAAATTATCTACATAACTCAACAAATGTAGCTCTCTTAGCTAAATTACATACCTTTACAAGCTTATGAATCTTGTATTTAAATATATCCACTCTCTCATGATGTTCTTATTTCATATACATGCTCACTTTGACCTTTTTCTTTTGATCACTCTCATTGAATATGTTCTCAAGAGTTACTAGCCCTTTGGGAAGCTTATTAGACCTCAATTATACAATTTGATCTCCATATTGATGCTATAATTTGGCCTAGTTTTTACAAGAAAACTCAACTTATTTTTTAAGGAAACATTATATTTTCTTATGACATTCAAAAACATGCCAATTGACATCATTATCTAGTATTGATGGCCTTACTACCACCTTGATACATGGCTATGGTTTTGAGTTATTGAAATAATTGGTAATGTCAAATTGAGCTCCCATTAAAGATAACCTATCATTATTTTGATTCTCCTCTCTTGGAACTAATTGGATGTTGAAGGCCTCAAAATATTCAATAAGGTTCCATACCCTATGCTTGTAGGACTTAAACAATAGATTTTTGGTAGCATTCTTACCTTTTACTTGGTAGACTACTAGTTCACTATATCAAAAAACTTGTAATTATTTAAATCCTTTTTTTTTACCATTTAATCCCATGTATAAGGTCCTCATTTTCAACGTCATTAATATTAAAACTAAACTAAAATCTAATTTTAGAATAGTAACTTTCATTTGAAGGAGAAACTAACATTATACATGCCCCAACTCCAATCTTAATTTTTGAACCATCAAAGAAGAATTTATATAATCCATCACTATATTGAATTTGGTTAGAGAGAGAGGTTATGGATGTACATTCCTCATGAAAACAAAAGACACCAAAACCAACTTCTTCAACACCTCTATACGGAGCATGCTCATGATTTTCTGATCCCCACTCATCAATAAAAATATATGATATGTATTCAAGAGGAATAACTTGTTATTGCTCACTAGAATGATATTCCTCGTTAATTATTGTGAAATTGACATTTTAATATTTTTACTTGTATGGATCAAGATGAAAATTAAGACACAAGTTTTGATCTAATTGTAACCTTATTTTCATAGCTAATTTTGAAATTGAAGTATGACCAATTATATGATAAGTAATCCCTAATCTTGATGATGAAGTATATTGATAATATAATAACAAATTATGGTGGTAAATCAAGTACAAAAACATCTTAATAAATAGATAAATCAAAACAAGCATGAAGATTAAGGTTTAAACATTTGATCACACCCATGATACTGGTAGTTGAGCCATCCAATTACATGACACTTTAGCATTAGGCTCATAATTTAGGCTTAAATTATTAGTTTTTTTATTTAGGCATCACAATGCTAATTAACCCACTATCTATCATGAAATTATGTACTAGGCAATCTCCAATTACTTCTAAAACATTAAATGGAGGTAGTTTACCATCTTTACTTGGTTTCCCACAAGTAGGTGTAGGATTTTTTATGAAAACTAAACTCTCTCTTCTTGTTAATTTTTTTTGAAAGGTGGAAATTTGATAACTCCTCTTGAAGTATCTACCTTTGACAAGGAAGAACCATTGTATCCAACATAATGATACTCACATTCAACCTCTTCATTTGGTCTACAATGTTGACGCAAGATCTTGGCTATCCTTTAGGAGCTAACATATTCTTTTAAGTCTGCATAGTTTGGGATTTAAAACCACCCTTCACATTCTATATTTTTAAGTTTTTTGGGCATTATGAGATACATTAACATGTCTTTTTCCTTGGGACATAGAAGGCATAAATGTTGCACCTTTACCAATCTCTTGATAATAATCAATTACTCTCTTTTTTAACCTTGTATTATCTCTTATAGAAGTATCAATGACCCTAATTGGGCTTCCAAATTAATTAATTTCACACCAATCTCCCTCTTGACAATTTATCAATGTATCATTAGATTGAACTTGCTCTACATTAGTCATCACCTAATTTATAACTTTAAATAATTGATCCATTTTGTGCCATGCAAGATTGATTAAGCATATAATTTTTATTAAAGGATTGATTATGAGGCTAATCCCATAAATAAGTCTAATCATGCTCTTTTACTAGGCTATATTTAGTAGGTACTATGTCTCTAGAAGTCGAAGCAACATTGGGATTGTAGCTATATATGGTCTAACATTAGTAATCTACCCTTGACTTTGAGAACTACCTTATAAAGGTGGCCTATTTGGATGATTAAAATGATATAACCAATATGGGGATGGGTAAGGTCTATATAACTAATTTATCTACCTCTTTATTTCCATCATATCATTTTCAAGGGTTTTGAGTATCCCTTATACATCATTTATTTTGTTTGGTTGATTATGAGTAGCCAAATCATGACCAATTATTGTAAGAATGGGGGAAAGAGTTGTGTTATGGGCCTATATATCATGAAATAATGGAATATGGGACCTTGGAGTTATATTTCTAGCTTTTATGAGGTTATTTTCATCTTTGATGGCAAGATCATAGTCTTCACATAAGATCTATCCTACCATTGATTGTACCATAACAACTATGTCATTATTTAATGCCTTTAGATATTAGACAAAGGTATAATTTAGAGTGGGTCCCAAAAGAATTACGATCTTATCCCATGTTTTTTATAACCTATAATTGAAATTTTTCATGAATTATTTCAAAGCTTTCTTAATGGTGGTTAATTTATCATGTAGAAATAAGTGATCACTCTTCTATTCAAACATCTTACTCAAATTATCTTCCAATTCATCCCATGAATTAACTGAAATAGGGGCCAAAGTTCTATACCAATCCAAAGATTTTCAATTGAATGATATTTCCAAAAACTTAATGGCTACATTCTCTTGGGTGATATTATGGATATTTAAAAAATTAGCCATGTCTCTTATGTGTTTAATGGATGTAATGGAGTTTTCTCCACTAAATTATGGTACACTCTTGAGGTATTTGATAGCTATGTCATCATATTGTGAAATATTTTGAGGATATCCACCATTGAAGGGAACAAAATTCATATTTCTATCCATATTTTTATCTTTGGGAGAGCTTGGAGTATAATTAAAATGAGGCTTTCTTTTAGGTGTTTTGGTATAAGGAAGAGTATGAAGAAATCTCCTTCTCTAGATTGAAAATAAAGGTAATTCAACAAAATCAAAAGGAATACCATTGACCCTTGACCTTATTGTCACCTTTGGAATGAAAATTAACTACTAATATGAAACCAATAGTTAAGATCTTTTTGAACTTTCCGTATGATGTATGAATGAGCCTACTATAGTTATAAATTTACTAAGACCAACATCAATATTGTACAAATTTGTTCAAATTCATTCCCACCAGGCATGTCAAAACTATTATTTATATAATTTTAACCCATTTTAAGGTTTCCTAATCCTTCCTAACTATATTATAGCATGGTAATAAACACAAGTTGTGGGGTGACCTAAAGAGTGAATTTAACCTTTAGATTGGGGTAACTCCCTTGATGCTTAATGTATAAATACAACTAACCTACCACATATACAAGGAAAATTTTTAGAAAAGAGATAAAGATAGTATGAAAACATTGAGGTGATGCACCAAATATAGTTTCCTCTAGTTTCTAACATTTCACCATGAAATGACAAGTTAGAATTTGGTTTTTATAGCTTCAAAATATCTCTTGCCACATAAATACTTATATATTAAGGATATAGATATTAAAACAAATCAGGTGATTATTCAAGAGGAATAAGAGTACAAACTAATTATATTTAAAAACTTAAACTCAATAAAATTACTACATATCATATGAAATGTGAAAATAAGACTAACTATCACCAAACATTCATCACCAATTCAATCAAAATCATTGTATGCAAAATGAAAATAATAGAAATTAGGTTGAATTGATTTTAGATGTAAGTACAAGTCTTAAAATTTTCAAGGATTCCCCATAAATATTTTGATTATGCATTATAATTCCAAAATTAGGCATACACATAAATAAAATTAGGAGAGAGAAGGTGGACGTTGAAGGAGTCCATGAAAAATGTCATCTCATGAAGAAACGAGTTAAAAGTAAAAAAAAATACCAAAGGATAGGCATGAAACTCTCCTCAACATTTTTCATCTTCATATGATATTATTATTAAATCAAGGTGTCATAGAGTGACTCTTGACCTTCTTTGATGATTCATCAACTTCATTCATAGAACCATCCATTCTTGGTTTAGAAGGAGTTACAAATCTATCTCTTAACATGTGGTATTCTTGATCATTATTCTTGGAGTCTTGTCATGACATTATCTATGAATCCAAGTTATCTCTAATCTTGGTGAGGATGAGTAGTTATACTCAAGCTTAGTCAAACTAATAAGAACTTACATTTCATTGAAAGGCTTGTTTGATTGAAATGGAGATGACACTAACAAGTCTATCTCTCCATATATGGCTTAGACATTTTATTGAGGACTATTATCACAAATTTAATACATTTTAAACACACTATATGGAATAATCACACTTACATTCAAGCTTGAAACCATCTCCAATATTGATACACACCTACATTAGGTTTATTAGGAGCTCTTGATGGCATATTTGCTTACCACTAGGTGGTTTGAAACCTCCTAATGGTGTTGTAGTCACTATAAAACTTATCATGAGTATTTAATAGAATATTAAAATATATTATATATGCCATATAGGATTTAAAAGTATCCCGTTATGTCTCACATAGTCAAATTCCATGAAGAGTCACTAAAACCTACATTTCTAGAACTGTAACAACTATTTCCATATCATTTTCTATACTTTATCAATCCACATGTGACAAAAAAAGGATCAAAATGTTCTCATGTGAATTATATAAGTCACCCTAATAATTACAAAACCAAATAAATTAATTTTAAGTAATTTATATGGCAAACACAGTTATTATGTCATCAAGAGGGGTTTGCGAGGGTTTTAGGCTTGTAACTTTCTTAAGGTTGATTCATAAACCATAGATCCTTGAGATAAAAATGAAGTAAAAAAAACTTTAGTGCATAATATCACCCATATTTAAAATATATAATATTAATCCATGAAATTTTTTGTTGGATTTTTATTGCAAAGTTGGTAGGCTTCTCAAACTTTTCACAAGGTGTTAGGAGGATTTTGAGTGACTTCATTTCTTAAGCATTATTCATAAAATATGTGATTTAATGAATAAAATAACACTTTTATTCTAATTTTATTTACCTTATACACCTATCCAATTATGATTAGTATCCCATTAAAACTCTTATGGGAGTTCAAAGTAGAGAAAAACCTTTTAGAGTTGGTAGACTTGGCATACTTAGGATGAGTGAGAGTTTTTCAGGCCTAAAAGCCTTTAAAATTAATTTTACAAAGTTAATTCTATTCTAACATGTATTAAGAAACCTACCCCATTCCTATATATTTTTATCCATGTAATTTGAGACCTCATGATTCTCAAACCCTATTCTTCCTACCTATAGGTGGTTATTTAGGACTTCAAGATTGATTAGGCCTCTTATTCCTATCATTGCATTATATTACCTTGAAAGTTATATGAGATATTATTAACAACATAAATTTAAATTTATATTTTATTTTTACTCTCTTATATACATAAATGGATTCTTGAAATAACCAATACACGTTTTTATCCAATTCACCTATAACAGGCATGTAAGTGTTTATGGGCTTTTTGACTGGAATTCTAAGGGTGGATCTTTTCCTTTTGGATTGTTTGGAACTTTGGTTATTTTTATAAGTGTTTTAAATATCCTTAATTTCCTTCATGATTTAAAAACTTCTCAAAACCTCATTCCACATCACACATATGACTTTTGCTCATATCTACCTACAACTAGCTTATAGGTGGTCATTAGCCCATCTAGGTTGTTAGGCTTACCAACTGAGTTCCCCAAGCTAGTATATCATTATTGATATGTTTTTTATAATATGAATACTTTAATAAAATTTTAATTTTACCCATATAAATTTTTTTCCTCAAACATCTATCACCAATATGTTTTTTCCTCCTAATGTCTATGATAGGCATATAGGTGGTCATTAGGCCTAAAACCTTGTTTTTATTATTTTTTCTTATTGAGTCTAATTGGATAATGATAAAATTTAGTGAAAAGTTAATAATTGTTTTGAAATCCTCTCCATCAATTTTATGGTATCAAATCACCTTGAATATTCCCTTAAAACCTTCACAACCCTCCTCTTAGGTTCACACAATACTGTATTTTAGGCTCACACACTCCTCAATTTGAATGCATTAAAAAAAATATACTTATTTATTATAATATACCAATGAATATGTGAAATAAATTTTATAAAATTCACATTATTGATCTTATTTATCCCTCACAACTCAACTCATGCATGTATCTCCCTATTTCTAGTTCATTCACTATACATAGCCTTACAACTATGGAGTGCATCTCATGAGGTAAGGTAAGTTTAATTTTTAATATTCATGGAAATTTAATATTATTAGATAACCCATTTAAATAATTTTTAGGGTTATTTTAGATTCCACCAAGGAACTATGAACATTGATTTCTTATAGAAGCATAATTATGCATGTTGCATGTATTATATGCAAATAAACTTCATCAATTCACTATGGGTATAAGAAGTTTAGATATCAATATTTATAAATATATTTTAAAATTAAATATAACACAATAAAATATTTTTAATAAATCCATATATACTTCCCATACACCCATTTTATTTCTAATGTTGACATATATGTCTAAAGACTTGTAGGTTCACAAAACTCATTTTGGACATGGCTTTGAAGGAAGACACTAGCATATCTGACTCCCATGAATTTCCACTTGGAATACCTCTTTATCATGATATAAAATTCAATGTTAATATGGTAATTTTAATTCAGTCATATTTGACAATTATAACACACCCATACTTGACTAGGCCTAACTCAACCATGTATGCTAATTCAAAAAACTCAATTGTGCATGCTTAGTTATTAGGTTTTTCTGAAGTTAATTCATTAAAAAAAAAATTAAAAAGTTTTATGGATCTTTATGAAGTTTTAAAAACTATTTAAAACTTCCTTTCATTCGTTTCATGTACCAAAATGCTTCACAACTCCTTCAAACCATGGTTGTCATGTTTAAACCAAAAGATCAAGACTATTTGGTGTGAAGCCAAACATGAACATAAAGAAAATTGAGATAAAATGTTTTTTCATATGTCAAATATTGTTCATTAAACCCTATATAATCATTTTAATACTTTTATTAAACTTCATAATCCTATATTAGAAGAAAACTGACCCTAGTGGGTTTTTGAGTCTTCTTTCTACACCCTTAACTTCTTAATGATTGTTCATAAAGTTAATGAGCCTATACAAATAAAGAATTACATAAATTATAATGGTATTATGGTCTCCTCATTTTAAAAATATCTTTAGATCCATATACCTCTCTCCTTTGAGTACCATCCACAAACTAGTTGACCTCTTGAGTTTGCTAAGAAAATCGATGTAGAAAAGGAGGGTTTTTCCTTGTTAGGAAATAAAAATCTAGTTTTTACATGGAGTTTGGTCTAAATTAACTAGGGGGATCATTAAAATATTTATTACATTATCTATCAATGGAAAACCTCTGTAAAAGACCTAAAAAATCTTGTTTTCTTTAAGAATCTTCTTGTTCTACCTTTTGAAACTACTAGTGATGATTAACCAAGTGATAATTCAACTTTTCCTAACCTATACAGAGGTGAAGTATTAGAAAACATTTACCACATATGTTTATATATAACTATTTTAGTATCTCCTCATTTGGACATTAGAAAATGATGAATGGTTAGTTACAAAGGGGATTCCATTGTGGAAAGTTGTTCAGATATTTTGAGAATATGTAAGAACAAGTACAAGCATGATGTCATTAATTTATGTTAGATTACTTAATAAATTCTCCTATCCAAGGATAAAAACTTCATATTTTCTCTTTCCTAACAAGTATCATCTTAACATTAGAGTATATAATGAGACTAATATAAATGAAATACCTTAATCTAATAAAAACTACCTTAATCTCTCCAAATTACTTGAAAATACCATGTACTCAACTTACTAGTCTAATCCTTGGTCAATTTGATTATCTTAGATCATGGTTCTTCTTTTTTAGGTCATCACTTTGCCTCTTTGAGTATGATTCAATGTTGAATTGACTTAACACTTACCCTTAACTTTTTCAAACTTACCTTTATCAATGATAAACACATTAATAGAAATAAAATTAATGACCATTTGATTACAAGACAAAGTCATTTAACCATGCTACTAACTAGATCATTGTATAAGTCTTTGTGAGATACCAATCAAGACACACTACTTATCATCTGAAACCATTTATGACCAATATAAGACCTTTATAATGGCTATCAACAAAGGTAAGATTACATATATCAGGTTTTTGAATGATACTCATTCATGGTGGCCAAATTTGGTTAACAGTAGTTTCAAACAATAAAGGTTTAAACACATAATCAATGTCCTCACGAGATGTTGGTGGATTAATAAGAATAGGTTGAGTTATATTACCTTTTATGAATTCACCATTATTAGGTGAGGAATTTCTACTTTTATCTTGTTTATTTATTTCATCTCTTGTAACATATAAAAATACATGTATCAAGTACTTGTTATTATTGAGATGAACAATCAATGCATCTTTATCTTACATTTAAAATTGGGTTTTTTTCACTAACATTTTCCATTACTTGAAAAATGAAAAATTTAAAATTTATAAAAATGTACAATAATAAAAAACCCTAATTTATCCTAGGGTTTTAGGTTCAAAGAGTGGGTTCACTAGGTGTTTAACCCTAAAATGTGGATCTAGATTGGTGTTATCTAGATTTGTATTAAAGAGGTATATAAAAATGAAATGGAATAAGGGTGATAATTAGATCTATAGTAGGCTAATTAGATAATAAATTTAGATATAAGCATATAATAAAATTATTATGCTTAAACAATCTAAATATGAAAAGTACAACTATTCTAAATAGAAAAAAGACAAAGAAGTGGAGTGCTTAACTTATTCTAATTATAATATAGTTATGGATCTAGATCAAGATGAAATAAAGTAGGAAAGTTATCATATAATAGTTTTCAAATTCTCATTTTGATGCCTCCAGCTATGTAGACAACAATGTTAGCATGGAACAATTGTATTGATGTTATTGTCTGGGTTAAATACTAGTGTCCTATATGGGATATCTATTAAAATATGATAAAACCACTTACATGATTCTTGGTTATTCTTAACCTTAACTCCAGTATATTTATATCTAGGTCATGGACTATCAATTATTATGAAATGGAAAAACCATATCTTTCTATCTTTAATGTAAACTTGGGTAAAAATGGGTTAGTGGATATACGATGTCGAGATGACTCCAATGACCCCTCTATCAAAGGACACTTCCTACATATTCAATACTTTAAAGAGGGACCCAGACTAGTGTAGTTCTCCCCTACATGTTTTATTACATGTGAATCATTCAATATGTTTAAAGTAAGTAAAATAGTGACCTAGCTTGCAACTTAGTAAATCATACTATTGGGCTACTCTATTAGTAATTTAGAACTATAGATGTGTAGTCCCTATGACTGGTATGGAAATAAGAATAAATAGGGAAGCTTTTGATCAATTTAATAATCTTTGAATGTGTGTAATCATGTCCATATGGCATTCCTTCACTAAATTTAAGGGCTCATATAATTACCATACTAAATGAATATAGAGAACATGCTTCCATAACATGCCCCCACTCAATATAGAAATTATGAATGTGTTAAATCCATGTCCATATGACATGCCCAAATTGAATATGAAAACTAATATAAGTACTATATATTGAATGAGTGTGGAAAAAATGCTTACAAAGTATTCCCCCACTATAATTTGTTAAATATGAATGTGTGAAAGCCATGTCCATATGACATATCCCCAGTAAATTCAATAAATGATATAAACATTGTATATTGAATGAGTGTGGAGAACATACTTCAAAAAACATGCCCCTACTGAATAAGGAGACTATTTCAAGTGTAGAGAACATGTATTTATTACATGCCCCAATTAATATGCCCCATAATTTTAGGTGAGGTAAATATATGAATTGGTAGTTACCTCACCTCAGAGGATAATAAAATTTTATAATCCATATCATATAGAAAGAAACATGTCTACGTAAATGTATCATTGAAGTGCATAGAAATAATGTGATCATATGTAGGCTTAATATGCATGATAAATATCATGTAAAATTATATATATTAACAATTAAAACTCAACAAGAAAACAAAACACACATAAGAGAATTCAAAATTAAGTCAAAAGGCGATGGTCCAATGAGACTATAAATAATGTGCATGTTAAAATGTTGCACAATTGAAGGGACATGACTTTGTCAAATGCCCATAAAATTAAAAATGACATATTCAAATGTCCATAAAATAAATAATGACATATGAAAATGTCCATGAAATCATACATAGTCATGGGGACCTTAATCAAAGGAGCATATTCAAATTCTCAAAAAAGGAATACAATATCAAGGCAAGACACTCAATAAAATGCATAAAGTAAAGTATAAGCAACTAGCATAAAAATTTCATAGCATCCCATGGATCTAATGTGTTAAGAAGATTATCTCAAGTGTATATAATATAAAGTACCATATATCATGGATAATAAGCATGTGTAAGTACATATGTAAGCTCAAACATGATAATGTAGAGTGATCATTGAATCATATATCCTATGTGTATCAAGATAAAAGAAGTAGATGCCCTAAATGTCCATATGACATGATTATAAGGAATTCCCAAAATCCAAAATATGAATGTATCATGTGTCTATGTATGCCTATATCACACTCAAGTAGAGATGTAACACATATGTGTATGTTGGAGTAACTAAATATGTTGTTCATAAAAAATAAATTAACACATGGATGCCAAGGATAGAATAGGACATGGAATTAATAATAATTTATTTGTAACTATGTATTTTTTTAAAATATGAAATATTTGTCCTAGGATGTTATCCAATGAATGACCATAGTTATCCCCCATTATGAATCTAGCATAGTACCCAAGTTACACTACTGAAGAGTACGTGTAGGTGAAATTTTTGGAATAAAAATGATTGAAAGTGGGGTAGGTGAATTATTAATAAAAACCCTTTATTTAAATTAAACTTAATCATTAATGAACATCCATTCAAACATGTGGATCAAATAATGCATAAGCAATCACCTATACAAGCATGAAACATAATAACACAAGATAACAAAACTTATATGTGGAAAACCCTCAAAGGGAAGAAAGACACTAATATCTACAAATGGAATATATTCCTATAATAAAAAAAATTAATTTTAGTGAATCACCAACTTCACATGGAGCACCAACCCTAATTAGCTAAGCACCAACTCAACTAGGCTTTAACAAGCACCCACTTCTAAGGAGGCACCAACCCCATAAATGACTAAGCACAAAATAAACCACATAAAATAATTGATCACCTTAATAATACCTTATTTCTCATACATAATATGATTATCTCCCTCATCATCTCTTCACACACTTTTATCCATTTCAAACTAGCCTCTAGCCTTCTTTGTTGAATTAGCTCTCTTCTTGACTTGAATAGGTCATATAACCTTGATATTCATAAGTATAACCTATGTAAAATATTAATTAATTATAATATATTCAATTATTATTGTATATAATACCTTATTTTTCTCACAAATGTGTTATCTTATTCACTTACATATATTCATTTTAATAGGCCTAAAACCACCTAGTATTTATACAAGACACTGGTTCATATCCTTCTTAGTTGGAAAAACACCCTTATCCTTTTAGGTCATGCATGAATGGATATTATGAAATATTATAGTAATTTATAAAATTTTCTTCTATTCTATTTATGTCTGACCTATCTCAATTAGACTTTATCTTACCTTTAGGTCTCATATAGACCTAATCCCATTAGGTCTATTCTAAGACACATTACACTTTATCTTGCTTGGAACACTTAAAAAATCCATAGATGGTAGTAACATATCATAAAAATATAAAATATATAACTAATAATATCATCTATTATTCATAACACTTTTTAGCTCAAACCACTACTTGGAACACATAATTAGTACTATTCATATTAGGCCTGTGCATACCCAAAAAGTCTATCTTAAATATGTGAAGCATAAACACAAATTTGAATTAAAAAAAATGGAAAAAAAATTATATATAAATAATATACATTACCTCATGGTCATCCTAATATTATTTAAAAATCCCAAAATAGGGAAAAATTACTCAAAACCTTCTTTATAAGTAACCCACTTAGAACTGCCAACTAACCTCAAAACATAGTCATGGAAACTTGATCTTCAACACCTAAAAGAATAATTAATATGACATATAAAATATTCAATATATTATTTTAAATATCTATATGACTCTCAATTATAAGGATCACAAGGTCTAATTCCAAATATTGGTCTTATAAACTAATCTTTTGTCTTCAGTACACATAGTCAAACATGAACCAAACAACCCCTTTTGTATTCAACATTTCAATTAATATAAATAAATATAAAATATTAAAAAAATAATTTATAGGACATAAATATACCAACAAAAAAAACATCATATGCATTTGATACTTAATCTCAAGGCATAGAGCCTCAAAGCAATCATTATAACTTGCTTACACAAAATTTGTAGTTTACCTTGAAGATTAGTCATGGTGATTTTGACCATACACACTTTTATAAAATTTTAGAGAATTTAAATGAATTTTTATGATCTTATGATATCATTATAAAAATATTAGATATAAATAAATCATGGTCAAATGACAATATTGGTCTTGCAAACTAATGTCATAGTCTTGTAACTCATTGTCTCATCTGAACTAGATAGGTCAAGATATGAGCAATATTTTCATCATATATAATGATATAAAAATCCTATATTCAATATGAAAAATTATTAAAATTATTAAAAAACATATCCATGTACTTGGATTCATACATAATCCATGATAACACATCCCTAATCACCTTCTCACTTCTACTTAGTTTTCCCACTGTTTGTACCATTAAGAGTTTTAGTAATAGGTCAAATTATATGAATAGTTATAAAAATTAAGGTATATAACCTGATAATAAACCAACATGGACATAATATAAAAATATCAAGATTTAACCTTCATTCTTTTATCAACTTTGACTTGGTTAACTCTAACTATTATAATAAATCTCTAAGAAATAAGGCCTTTCTAATAGGGTCCACAAACTGACCTGACAAAAGAATCATACCTAGATATGCCTTGGAGAGTTTATTACAACCCCAAATCACTTAAGTGGAAATAACAATCTATTTTGAGCACTTTAGAATAATATCTTTCACATTGGGTCATTATTAGGGTTCATTGAGGGTTTAAAACATCTTTTAGTCTTAATGATCATTCATAAAGCTTACATCCTTATTATAGAAAACAATGCTTGGAAAATTGAGATAATAAAATTACCCATATAAAATTAATATATTATGTTCCCATGAAAATTTTACAAATGCCAATGAACACTTGAAAGTTCTTCTTGAGTGGAGAATCATTCATTTTTTGGACATGAGAGACCTCAAAACACTTTTTCTTGCTTTAAAATTCAAATTTTGACTTGAAACTTGGTCATCATACTCAAAAAATAGTATATACATTTTTAAATTCACACATACTCACACTTACCTTGGAAACTAATCTTGATACCCCATCTATCCACCATTTCTCTCTTTAGTCTCTAGGCCTTTGACCTACAAGACACATTAAGCCTTGATAATGACCTTATAGCCACTGTCCTAGATGTCAAAACATCATATACATGTAATAAAACCTCTTAAAATTATTAACCATTGACATACATTCTTAATATGTCTTGAAAATATCTCATGACACCTTATTAGGCCAGATAAGGTCTAAAACTAGTCTAGTTGCATATTAGGTCTATAGGTCTTACCCCTGAAGGATTAACCTAAGACTCACCTGAGTGATCAAAAGACTCATAATCATATTAAAAAAATCTCATATATCCTCTTATTACTCTATGCAATCATCTCACTAGGCCACCAATCTTATACCTTCTTATATGGTCTCTTCATGATATGACTAACATCATAACTAGGCTTCTCAAGTACTTCAATCTTAAAACACTCCTTGATGATTATACACCTTGATCACATGAATTTAATTGTAATTCAACAATATAATACCTATGGACATAACTTTTCATGCTCATCATGCATGTGCTCATGATATGACTATGTTTATTATGACTAGGATTCTTAAGAACCTTATACTTAAGAACTGGTACTCAAACACGTTTACCTTATACTAGACCTTGACATCAACCTAAAAATAATTATTATTTTTCTTTCAAATTATATCTTAAAATTGAGATAATATTTTGCCTTCAAATTATCTCTTGTTATGTGGCTTCCTTATCACATACCACTTTACCATGCATCTTTACTAGATGCACCTTGACATCAACCTTGACCTTGACATTAATGACATCCACCTTGACGATGAAACTAATGAAAATACTTATCAATAGAAATATATGACACTATGGTACAATGGTTCTATATGTATGTAAAATATGACTCTATGGTCATGATAAATATAGTAGGCATAATAAGAATATTAGTTTTTTCAAACCATCATTGATTATTTTGTGGTTTTTTTGGCATAGAAGTAATATGTGAATTTTTATCTTATCTATATATTTGATGATTATGTGTATTATAAGATGGGAATTCCATGGAATCCATTATATGTATTTAATATAATTATTTCTCAAATATTAGGTGTCAATTAAAGGAGATTACTTGTTCCATATCTTTTTGATATGAATTATCCTTAGTAGGTTTGATGGATAGATTTATGGTTACAAGTTTATTTTGTTCAAGATGATGCTCATATGTAATTATATAAAATATAAATACCCAAATGACATGAATGTATTTAACACATACATACACTATAGAAGGTATTGATTGAAGGGCATGTATCCAAGGTCTTAATAATGACTTAAGAATGACTTATCAAATATTCTTGTGAAAGGGATAAATAAAAAGTTAGTAACCAAATGTCTGGGACTAACTTGTAAAGGTAAATCAATCTCATAAATAACCTTCTAGGAGATCCTGTCAAACTATCTAATTGATCTTGTATGTGTGTGTAAATCAATATGAGTATAAATCGAGTGTGTAATTAATTTCACAATGTAAACATTCTCATTTGCACTATTATAAATCATAACACCATGTATGGGGTGTTTACCAAGATATGATTTATCAAATAGAGAATGAAGATTAGGGTTATCATATTTAATTTCACTTTCATTAAAAAAAATAAAATGTCTTTGAACCATGGGAGGTATGTCATGTGTAAGTACTAATAACCACATCTAGTGTGTATCCATAATGTGAAGGAGGAATATGTGCATTATATGCCATTTGAACTTCTCATTCATTATTATAATGGTTTTTTAAATTATTATTAAATATGTTTTGTTTATGGTGATCACCAAGTTGTGAATTTAATTCCTTTAGAAGATTATCAAATATAATTTTTTGGTCATCTATAAGATCTTAGATATTGTGTTTCAAAGTAAATCATATTCTTGTAGAATCTCCTAGTCCTTAGTGATAATAGCAATAAGCATTCACATCAAATCCTTTCAATATATGTCAACTCATATCAACCTTGACAGGATGAGAGAGAGATATAAGTTAACACTCTTTTAATGATCAGAGTAATGAATCTATGGACTCAAGTATAAGTGTAAATTGTCTCCTTGGTGCATTAGGTAAGATAAGATGATTAGGATACTATGAAAATATGTTAATCATTATGGGTGTTTCTTTTTCTAGCTCAAGAGGATTTACCTTATAACATGGTTTAATTGTAAATTCAGTACTAGATGTATATTCATTTGGGTGGTTTGATACATACTTGATCTTATTTAATGACATAAGATTAATATAATTATCTCATACAACATGGCATAAGTCATTGAAAGATTTTAACTCATTCAAAAAATGGATTCATGTAAAGAATCAAGAAAAATTTACTTGAATATATATTGTTACTCTTTATTTTCCACAAGATTAGTCATTTTGGCTAGCATTGTATTATAACTCATGACATATTAAATGATAGGTTAGTTGGTTCTTTGTTTGATTTTTGAAATTTAGACATAAAAAACCTTTTCAAAAATGTTAATAGAAAAGTGTGCTAATAACTAGTTTACAAGATTTTTGAATGTCTATACACATAATATTTTCAACTTTTATCAATTATTGATGCTTTACATCTTGCATAATCCCATCGAGACTCAATCTCTCTGAGTGCATGCCTTAAGGGGTTCACTAAGAAAGGGGTGGGCAGACCTTTGGTGTTTCAAAATATTTTTGTCCCTTATTTCCACATTATTTCTAGTCCAACCAACTCTTGAAACCATTCCCTAAGATATTACTCCTCTCTTGCATATTCCTCTATTCTTTTCCTCTTTCCATCCCTCTTTTTCTTGTCTTAATTCCTTATTGGATAGTTGGTTGTACTAGATCAATTGGGTTGTCCTTGTACTATCTAGGGGTATTTTTCACTATTTAAGTTTGTTAGCCCTTTAGTCAACCTAAATCAGACCTAATTAATTATCCCTAAAAACATAGAAGGTCGACTGGGTCAACTCTATACAACCAATGTTTCTAGAAGAATTTAGGGAAAGATCCACCTATAAATACAAGATCATTTCATCATTATTTCAATATGCCATCAAGATTTATTATTTTTTCATGCTTCTTTACAATCTTGTCTTTCACCGTTATACTTGAGGAGACTTATCTTAGGGTTTTTACTTAGATAATCTAGTCCTGTAGATAGGTTTTGGATGTTTTAGCCTTTCTTAGTTATCCTTACAAACCACAACCTATTGCAAAGCCCCATTGGCCAAGGGAGATATTGAGTCTCAATGAGTTCACATTTAGATAAGTATATTATAACATTGTTCTCCTCTCTTTAGTAGATATAAGTATCATAAGTATTGACTCAAATAATATTACTCTTCATATCCCATGTACTAAGGTCTTACTCATACTTAGCTTAATTGAGATTCTCTTATACATGTTTTGATTTCTTCTAACCCCCACATTATGCCACAAGATTTTGTGTGTGCTATATTAGATTTAATTTCTTGTTATTAAAAATAGGTTAATATTAAACCTTAGGACTCTTTTAGGGTTGTTTCATGATTACGTTAGACTGTAGGCTTTGAAACCCTTCCTATCATGGTGTCTTGTGATAAGTAATCCCTTAATCGGGTCTAGAGGATCCCCATATTGATCATGCCTCCACTTAACAAATGTATTCCAAATCTAAAGTATAGGAATATTCTATATTCTCTGAGCCAGGATTAATTTATAGCCATGACGCATTTCTAATTGCATATATTTTGGTGAACCTGATGTGATCTAACCCTTATACGATTTGTTCATCTTATTTTCATTTTTTAATCATATATTTATCATATTAGATCAAAGTTTTTGACCCAATTTATAAATTATATGTGTATATTTTTAAAAGTAGGCAATTGGATTGACCCAGTCAATCTAGGATAGGTTTCTAGATTTCTAGACTTCTAGTTCAACTTACTAGGTTGGCTTAATTGAACATGTACAGTTCAGGTAATCTACAATAGGTTCCTACATATCTTGATCAATCAATTCAACCTAGTTATTAGGTTTTACAAGAATATTTCAAGGTTTTTAAGTAACAATCTTCCTTCTTTGCATCCTTGATGCACCAAGGTTCCTTTCTATCTCTCTATGTATTTCTTTACTATCTTTCCTTTCATAGTTTGTAGTAGTTAAAACTACCATTTCATAGTCAACTGGATCAACCCTATTGACCTATTTTTTGTTATATGTGTTGTGTGAATAAATAGGTCAACTATATCAACCTTATTTATTTTTAAATCTTACTTCTATCATATAAATTTGACACTGTTGAACCCATTCTATATTTTGTGCATACACTGTCAACTATATTTACATTGCACTATGTTTCAAGTTGGAATTAACCTTATATGCTAGTAATTCACTCACACTTTCTTTTATTTTTGATTCCATGCTTATAATAGATCACATAGTTTAATTATTGGGTTTTCAATTAACCTTTTAGTTTCACTATTTCTATTTTATTTGAAAATAAACAAATCATGAGATATAAACAAGTACTTTAACATTTGTCTACCTAAGGCCAACCTACATAGATTTCATCAGTAAGGGGGAAGTTGACTTGATGTTCTAATCAAGTATAAAACATGGTTAATTTTATATTATGTCTAAGGACTTGTTACCCTTATTTCTATGGTGTGTGAAGTGAGGGGTTAGGCCCCAATACTAAGCATGTATTATTACCACTATAAATCCCTTTCAGTCTAAACTACCTAAAACCATCCTTAGATTACTATTTAGTAATTTTCTTATAGCCAACTTCCCATCACATTCAAAATCATGTTTTAATAATCTAATAAACATTTAGTTTGACCAATTAGTTAGATATTTACTTGTCAAATTGATTGCTTACTCTTTGCTCAATTGCGTGTGTAAAAACTTTCATTAGCCAATGCTAGTGCAAGGTTTTGTATTATGTGTATCAATTGGATTAGTCATCGTTTATCCAATTGACTATTTGTTTCCCTTCAATTATTTATTTCCTAAATTATCTATAAAAATTATCTTGTTTCAATTCAAAATCCACTATAAGCTTCTTAATATTTCCTATCTATTATACTAGGTCAACCCATTCAACCTTGTATATTTTTTGGCCTATGTTTACTATATTGGATCAACCCATTCGACCATGTACTATATTTAGATTTTTTTCTCTATGCTAGGTTAACCTAGTCCACCCTGTACTATTTTTTACCTTGCCTATTTATCATTGTAGTTCTCTATCTCTCTAATTTTGCATTTTATTCATCTCTATTTAGTCATAATGAAGTCTCTTATTAGAATCTTCTTAGACATTCTAAATCCATTTATATACTTTATGGGATGTTCATTTCTTCCTCTTTTTTCCTCCCAAGAGAACCATCACTCTTGGGGAATTTCTTCCTCTCCTTCATCTACAAACTATAATATGGTGTAAATAACATGTCAAGATGAGGTTGATGGAACTGATCCTTTCTATACTTACCAATAAAATTCTCAAAATATTCAAACAAATGTGGGAGCAATTGATACAAGTTTACTTAACAATCCCACTAATAATCCATCTTCTATTAATCCTCTCCTTAACACCAATCTAGTGAGTACCCCTAGTAACACCAATCCACCTCCTGATATAACTCAAATTTTAGTCCAAGTTATTCAACAAATGAGCATTATGTCAAATTCTAATACCAACCAAATGATGCAACTTCGATAACACTTAATTAATGTGTCTAATAAACCTCCAACTATTCATCCTTAAGCTAATCCTAATTACATTCCTCTACCTCTTTGGGGTGCCTTAAGTAATGTTATTCCTCAACCCATAATGAATAACAAGATGCTTCAAACCATTAAAAATTAGTCTTTATCTCCCTTCATTATTTCCATTGATATTGGTAACATATATCTAATTATAAAATATGGTGGGACTAAAAACCTTGCCTCATTTATAAAATCCTTTGGTAACATTTACAAAGAGTAGATCCTAACTATTACCTTTACCACTACTAAACTCTTAGTCAAAACCTTCACTAGAGATGTATTAGAATGGTATAACCAACTTCCCCAACATTCTATTTGGCAACTTGAAGATTTCATTAATACTTTGGTTAAAAAGTTTCAACATAATGATCTTCCCAAAAATTATCTTAGCCACTTCATTAATGATAAGAAATATCTCAATGAATTAGCTCATGACTTTATCAAAATATGAAAATATTTAGATCATAAAGCCTATCATAACATGAATTATGATAACTTATTCAAACCCTTTATCACTTCTTTAACTCCCACTCTTAAATTTAAGGTTTGAACTTGTGCTTCCCAAACATTTCATGAATCTTTTGACTATGCTAAGCATCAACACTTCATTTTTAAGTAATTATAACCTAATCTTAACATTTTTAAAGGATATTTACAAATATATAATGCTATCACTATTACCGATCCATAAACCAAACCAAGAGTTTCCAAAACCAATGTTCCTTCACCTTTTTACATGCTTATTTTGATTCAACAAATAAATTTTTTTTACAACCCTCTAGAACATTCATCTATCCTAATGCTCCTCCTAAGTGGTATGATCCAAATATATGTTGTTGGGTTCATGTTGACATTGGGCATTCTTATGAATCTTTTAGAGGTGTCACTAAGTTTGATATCTCCTATATGCTTGGTGGTTCATTCAATCATGAAGCTATGATCAATCTTCATCATTAATAATACACTTATACTTCCAAAAAATGACAAGCTTCTAAATATTCTAGATCTAATACCCAAAAATACTCTTTAAATAACCAATCAAATATCAAGGATGTTTGTGCCATTAATTCCAATTATGACCAATATTATAACAATTCTCAATATGTTAACACTACTAAGGTTAATTATCATCATAAGATGATTCACAAAGATCCTGATAGCAAGCCTAAAAATTTATCTTTATAAGAACAACTTCTTAGAGATACTAGTACTAAAAATCCCAATTTAGAATCACCCAAGGAAAAAATTCCTCCTTCTGATCCTCCAACCACATCTATTCCTTCTAAATATAATTTACCACCAAATCCTCATGTTGGTTCTTCTAAATCTCATTGGAATTTTCTTTACGAACTCAAATTTATGCCTTGTAATATTCCCCTTATGGATTTAGTTCATACTTCACCCTATCATTGTAAATTCATTATGAAATAATTTCAATAAATTGAAGATCCATCTTCCATAGATGAAGAACCACCTTCTATTGAATCTCAACCTACTAATGTCAACACTATTGAAACTATGTGTCCTTTTTCCAAACCTTTCACTAAATTTATTGAAGAGGACATGATTAATGATGAAATTATTTTTCATTTTGATGATATGCCACTCTTTATTAAAGTATCTATTAATATTAATCTTATCCATAAAGTTCTAGTTGATAGAGGTTTTGGTATTAATGTGACATCTTTATGGCTCATCAAATAACTTGGTTATAACAAGGATCATCTCAAGTAAATGCATATTACATATCATTTTTTTGAAAATACTAATCAAAAGCCACTTGGTTATATTTGGCTTTCATTAACCATTGTGTTAGGTTATGGAGCTAAAATATTTAACTATGCAGACATGGAAGAGGTTGCTGAGTTCCAGGGATACCGGCATCGGCAGTGTAACTGACATCGGTCATCTACAGTGCAGAAGGGAAATCAGCATCGACAGGAGGTCAGCCGACGTCGGTCAACTACAGGCAGATAGGGACCAACATTGGTCGCTTGTGTAGTTCCAAAATTGTTCATTGCATGAACAGTTAGTTTGTTGAACCAAGTGTTTGCATGTAAAGGCTATTTTTGGTCTTGAGCTACGTGTCTAATTATTGTAAATTAGAAGTCTAAGTTATTGTTTAGTGTGAGATCTATTTATAGACCCACTGGCATGTAATGTAAAGTGTGTGCTAGTTAGAGTTGAGCAAGTGTAGCTCCTTTTAGTTCCACATATGAGCAAATAGAGGAAGGCAAGGTAGATCCTTCCAATTGTAAGAACAGGGTGATCTACAGGTTGTTGCAAGATCAAGGAGAAGTTCTACATGTGTAAGTGTAAGATCATTTGAATTGCAGGTTGTTACAAGTTCATGGAGAAGATCTATATGGTAAGTAAGATCATTTGAGTTACAGGTTGTTTCAAGCTTATGAGAGATCTACTTGAAGGACTTTGAGTACTTGTGTACTGGCAGGGTTATTACTAACTGTTTGGAGGTGAACACCAATTCTATGTGTGAGTTGTATGTTGGGACCATTTTTGGTAGGAAAGTGAACTCTTGAGGATAATTACTGTACACTTGGTGTGGGAAGCCTGAAAGGTGTGGAAGAGTGTGGTGTCTCTTCATTGTATTCTTTTCTAGATGAGTTTTAATATAGTTTGTGTTGTCTCTCATATTCTATGTCATTTGTGAATTCTAGTTACTTATTGCTTCTGGTTAATTCTATATGTTTAGTTGCTAATACAAGGTAATCATATTATGCTCTTATTGAGGAGCAAGATCCTAACAAGTGGGATCATAGCTGTTTGTTATTCTTGATTCCCCATCAACTGGTATCAGAGCTTTTGGTTGGGTTACTAACAGGTGTTTCAAATTTGGTTAGTGTGTGTTGATTATAGGTTAATCACAGGGGTTTCTATTTGAGTGGGAGTATAACAATGGTAGAAGAAAGTAATCTACAAATGGAGAAGTTTAATGGCAAGAACTATCAATTATGGAGGATGCAGATTGAAGATTATCTGTATCAAAAAGATTTGTACTTACCATTGGGTGGGGTTGCATGTAAGCACACAGATATGAAGGTTGAAGAATGGGAGGTTCTTGATCAGAAGGCTCTGGGATCTATAAAGTTGAGCCTTGCATCGTTTGTGATTTCCAACTTATCTTAGGCTAAGACAACGGTACACTTGATGGAATCTTTGGCAAATTTATATGAAAAACCCTCAGCTTTGAATAAGGTATTTCTTATGAAGCAATTATTTAATTTACAAATGTTGGAAGGTGGATCTATTCATAGTCATCTTAGTGATTTCCATGGTTTGGTAAACTAGTTAAGTTCATTCAATATTGTTTTTGATGATGAAATTAAGGCTCTCTTAATCTTATGCTCATTATCTGAAAGTTGGGAGAGTTTGGTAATGGTGGTTAGTAATACTGCGTCTGCTTCAAAAATCTTAAAAGTGGATGATGTTGTGAGTGTAATCTTGAATGAAGAAATTTGCAAGAAAAGCACAGGTGAATCATCAGGAAATTCTTTGAGTGTGGAAAGTAGGGGAAGGTAAATAGAGAAGATCGAGCATGGGAGATCAAGGTCTAAGATAGGCAGGAGATCCAAGTCCAGGTATGGCAGAATAACCTACTGGAAATGTGGAAAGCAAGGGCACTTAAAGACAGATTGTTGGTTGGGTGAAGATCAACATGAAGGACATGAAGAAACAAATGTTGTAGATTATGTTGCATAGGATGCTCTGGTATGTTCTTAGATAAAGTAGAATCTTGGGTTTTAGATTCTGGTGCCTCTTTTCATGCATCCCCAAATAGGCAATTTTTTCATGAGTATGTCTAGGGAGACTTTGGAGAAATTTATTTAGGGGATGGTAAGCCTTGTCAAATGGTTGGCAAAGGGAAAGTGAAGCTGAAATTGCAGACGGGGAACACATGGGTGTTGAAGGAGGTCATGCATATCCCAAGGAGGTGATGAGGGTTGCACAATAACTCTCACATCAGACTCTTGGAAGGTTACCAAGGGTGCACTTGTTGTAGCAAGAGGTAAAAAAGTAGGTACGCTTTATCTATCTACTTGTATTACTTATTCTCCTTCTGGTTTATCTACTTCAGCTGTAGAGTTGAAGATGTGGCTTAATAGGCTTGGTCACATGAATAAGAAGGGGATGCATGTTCTTGAGTCAAAGGGTATGATTTCAGATTTGAAAAGCATGGATCAAGATTTCTGTAAGCAAAGGAAGAAAGTGACATTTCTTGAGAAATTCGATGTTCATGACAAGAACAAGAAAGCCTTGGTTTTCAAGGAGAAAGTGATAGACAAAGATCAGCGTAAGGGGGTGAGGAATTTTGAGCAAAGCAAGTTTGACATGGACAAGGGTTTGATCCAAAATGAGCTCACAGGTAAAGGTTATCACTCACAAGTAAAGCATAGAGACTGACGTTGGTTAGAAAACCAGCGTCAGCATCTAGATAGGGACCGACATCGGCTATGTGCAGCCTGACATTGGTGACTCCAGACAGATAAACACCGGCATCAGTTAGAGGGAACTAATGTCAATGATAAGGTAGTCGCATGGAACCGACATTAGTTAGATGCAGACTAAGATGTGACCGGCATCGGTCACTGAGACAGATTTTGGGTGGACAACAAGTTGTCAAGGAGTCTCAAGCACCCATATGGAGGACTTAAAGGGTAAGTAAGCCTCAAATTCATCATTTCCCTTCTTTACACTACTTTTTTCTCACTGATGGTCAAGAACCAAGAAGTTATTAAAGAAGCAGAACAGGTAGATCTAAGAAATGGTGGGAGCTTGGCATGGATGAAGGATGTGATTCCTTGGAGAAGAACCAAATAGGAGTTTTTGGGTGGAGTTGCCAGCTGGAAGAAAGCACTGAGAGACAAATGGATGTTCAGGATAAAGAAGACCAGGAATGGACACATGAGATGGAAGGCCAGGGTATATGGTCTTGAGTAAGCTACAAGACAATGGAGGTTTGACCATTGTGTTTCTCTTTACTAGGTTGGATAATATTAGCTACATTATCTTGTTACTGTATTATGTGCTTGTTGCAGGGTTACACATACAGGGAGTTGCTGAACTAAAGGTAAAGCTAGTTCAGAGGTGTGTCATGAAGAATCTGGGAGCAACAAGATTCTTTGGCATGAGTGTGTTCTAGGGACATGGAAGGTCACAAGTTGACTTTGTCTTTAGATGATTGTGTGAAACTGGTTAGCACGCTGATGGTTGGATAGTTTCTATGAATAGTGTCATGATTCACATAATGAGGTTAAGTGCATGGTATGTACTAGACCTAAGTTTTCCCAAGCAGTGGGAGATATCAAAAGTTTGGAGCCAATATGGGAAAGAAGCACTGGAGGGCAGTTCAGTGGATTCTGAGAGGGACTAGTAGAAGTTGCACATGCTATGGAGGGTCAAGTTATTTTCTACATGGGTTTGTAGATGTAGATGTGGCAGGTGATTTGGATGATAGGGGGTACACCACAAGATTTGTGGAGGTTGGTCTTCAAGAGTGATCTTGAAGAGGGATACAAAGCCAAGGGAACAAACTAGATGATGTACAAGTACAAGTATAGTTGTAGCTATTTATCTCCAAGTGGTAGATTATTAGGTTGTGGAGCTAAAAGCTTCAACTATGCAGACATGGAGGAGGTTTCTGAGTTCCAGGGATACTAGCGTCAGTAGTGTAACCAACGACGGTCATTTATAGTGAAAAAATGAAACCAGCATTGACAGGAGGTTGGCCAATGTCGGTCAACTCCAGGCAGACAGGGACCAACGTCGGTCACCTGTGCAGTTCCAAAACTATTTGTTGTATGAACAGTTAGTTTGTTAAACCAAGTGTTTGCATGTAAAGGCTATTTTTGGTCTTGAGCTGCGTGTCTAATTATTATAAATTAGAATTCTAAGTTATTTTTTAGTGTGGGATCTATTTATAGACCCATTGGCATGTAATGTAAAGTGTGTGCTAGTTAGATTTGAGCAAGTGTAGCTCCTTCTAGTTCCACATATGAGAAAATAGAGGAAGGCAAGGTAGATCCTTCCAATTGTAAGAACATGGTGATATGCAGGTTGTTGCAAGATCAAGGAGAAGTTCTACATGTGTAAGTGTAAGATCATTTAAATTTTAGGTTGTTGCAAGTTCATGGAGAAGATCTACATGGTAAGTAAGATCATTTGAGTTACAAGTTATTGCAAGCTTAAGGGAGATCTACTTGAAGTACTTTGAGTACTTGTGTACTGGCAGGGTTATTACTGACTGGTTAGAGGTGAACACCAATTCTGTGTGTGAGTTGTGTGTTGGGACCATTTTTGGTAGGAGAGTGAACTCTTGAGGAGAATTATTGTACACTTGGTGTGGGAAGCCTAAAAGGTGTGGAAGAGTGTGGCGTCTCTTCATTGTATTCTTTTTTGGATGAGTATTAATATAGTTTGTGTTGTCTCTCATATTTTGTGTCATTTGTGAATTCTAGTTACTTATTGCTTTTGGTTAATTTCGCATGTTTAGTTGCTAATACAAGGTAATCATATTGTGCACTTATTGAGGAGCAAGATCCTGATTAGTGGGATCAGAGATGTTTGTTGTTCTTGATTCCCTGTCACATTGGACCTAAGACTTTAAACCAAGCTTATCGTCCTTGATTTACCCTTATCTTAGAACATACTCCTTGGTCATCCATAGACTCATCAAATGAGATTCATTACTTCTTCTGGTATCCAATGTATTAAATTTTTACATAATGGAAAATGATACAAGCATGAAGCCAATCCCAATCCATAGATCATTTATCTTCCTAATCTTAAACCTCAATATTGTATTCCTATAATTACTAAAATCAATAGTTCTCCTTTACCCAAGTTCATCAACATGAATCCTAATTTACAAGTTACTCTTATAAATTCTTATGATGATGAACACAATGATTTAAAACATACTTGTAATACCACTAATTCAGCTCCATATATTTCACAATGGATTCCTCCTTTATCACCCATGGATTGCACTATTCCTCTTATTGATGAGATTACTAATTTTCCCCTTCATGAAATGCTCAGGAGCCTTCTTTACTAGAAGATGCCTTCACTTGTCATGATTTGGAGTGGATAAATTCTTTACTAATCCTCTCATTATTTCTCCTCTTATATTTAGAAATATTGAGATTGCACCCCCTAAAACTCCTCCTCATTCTCAAGCATGTATAATTTCTCCAGCATATGATGATAACTATATTATGGCCTAAGATCAATATAGGGACTTGGATGTCCATAATTATCATAAAAATTTAACCAAAATTCATGCCTTTACCCAAGATGTGCATACCATTTCCATTGATTGTACCTTAGATATTGAGCATCATGTACCTCTTGCCAATCCTCCACTTATTGATACTCCTTGGGTCATAGAGAAAATCATACCTTCTGAACCTTTGAAAGATCATACATTTTATCTACCTCCTTTGGAACCTGTCATTACATCTGATACTTAACCCCTTAATGAATCCAAAAACACTCCAATCCCTTCTAATCCATCTACTTCATCTACTCCTGAAATTACACTAAATGTCAAGGTAATCGATGTCTATTAAATTCATTCTAAATATGATAGCCATAGTAACCCAATTCTATATCTTGAAGTAGATGTTAAGTATTATGGTCCTTTTCCTACCTTTCCTAATGACAAAAATATTTGTGAGTTACTATTGTCACTTAGATATATACCTTTTAAGGAGATGCAAATCTCTCCTCATCCAAGTGGCACAATAGAATCACCTCAAGGCTTGTGGGTAGCCTAAACAATGAGGTGAGTCTCTAGATAGGGATGTCTCCCTTGATGTACCACTTAAGATTAAACTTACTACTAAATTTTGGAGGTGAAAAGGGATAGAGATAATTGAAATAAAATATAAACTAATGGGGTGATACACCAAATTAATTTTATTACTTCCAACCAATTGTATTCTACACTTCAGACCAAGAAACAAACTAAAAACACACTCCTTCAATCTTCATCTTTTCACATCAATGCTACATTATGAGGTCATAGATGAATGTGCAAAGCTAGGAGGAATAGACAAGAATAATTTAATGGAACTAATGAAAATACTAGGTCAATCAACATTTCACATCCCCTAAAACACTTTACATGCCTTGTAAGAAGTTTTCCAACTGGAAACAAGGTGAAAGAATGAGACCACATACTAGGAATCCATATTCTTCACTAAACAAGATTCATCATTTTAGTGGAACACACTTATGAAAAGTCATGAAGAGGTAAAACATAGTCATTTTATTGATCAAAATTTATATATATGAGAAGGGCTTTGACAGACTCAGGTTGAGCATCCATACAATGCTAAAATGGCCAACTCTTATAGAGTTTGAGAGAGAGAGAGAGAGAAGAAGAGAAGTCTAAGGGTCACAAGGACACTTGTCAATTTTATACGAGTTACTTGTTAATTTGATAAGTATATGTGATGAACCATGAAAGGTTTGGAAGTCCAAGTTTCTATTCATCAAATTTATGAAAAGTGGCCTAAAACACCTTTTATTGCACATAAAACTACCTTCATGATTAGGCATATTTGAGTGAATTGTAACCAATACAGGGTAGTTAAAATGATTTTAATGGAAGGGGAGGCTATAATAAATGCCTATCCTTGTTTGGTTACATTCTTGGTCTTCTAGAATCACCTAGAAGAGAGCCATCATCACCTACACTCTATGAATCCTCCTCATGTACCTAGCACACTTGGCCTTCAAATTCACTTTAGTTAATCATGAAATCTGTGGGATGGAATGAATGAAAAGTTTAAAGACCATCCATGGTGTTGGAATCATTAGAAAATATTTAAAAACATCCCACTTAAAGTTTTCCATCTTCTTCACGAACTTGTCCAATATGTTAGGTTTGATTAGATAAGTTGAAACACCTCTTTGGGGTACTTATAAGCTATTTAAAGGCATGAAATTAATATTATGAGTTATTATAAGTTTCAATATTTCTACCTAACTTGGTTTAATCTCCTAACCCCTCCTATAGCCTGCACAACACCCAAAATAGTGAGAAAAATCTTATTTTCCCCCATCCATATAATTATGTACAACTCATCATGGTGTGAATTAGCCTAAGGGAGTCTTCTCCAAGTTCAAATAGCTATTATTTTCAAACTATGTCCTTAGATTTAGTATGCATGGTTTGTCCATACCCAAAGGAGAGCATCAAGGATGATTTTTTAACCTTACCTTGATATGTTTAAATTTTTTTTATGTATTTATTCTAACTTAATAAATCCTCCTTGAGGCTCTTCTTAACTTTTGATTTACCCTTTCATCACTGTACTCTTAACTCTGTTAGTTTTGTGTGAGGGGGAGTACCCCCTATCTGAGACAAAAGAAGGGGTAATACCCATATTACCCCAATAAAAGTTAATAATTTATGGCCTTGGTGCAGTTTTTATGACTCTTCACACAAAAAATTGTCCTCTAACCATATGATTAGAACCTCCAAACTTACAAATTCCAAGACTAGTTTCTAGGTAGAAGACTATGTGAAAGAAATGCCAAGATGGACTATGTTTGTTCACTTAGAGACATTAATTTTTCATGATTTTTATTGTAAAAATCATATAAATAAACATTTATTAGTGTTTAATATGACTTAGTTCAATTTACAATTTCAATTCTATAAATATCCCTTACTATCTTTGACTTCTTTAGACTATAAGTGTAAATCCTGATTGTAGATTGAACCTATAGGTATGTTTTTTATGATATAGCTTAGGATGGGTACATAAAAACCTCCATAAAATCCTATTTAATTACTTTATTCTTTATTTAAACCCATTTTTCACTTTACCAATTTCCTATCTATCACCTTCAACCTTAATCTGCTCATTATTTGCATCACAGTCACCTAGTTAATTGTAGGTGTTTATGTATAATTAGATTTCAAAGGTAGTGATTAATAACTAATATAAATCTATTTGAGTCATTTATATCATTTTTATTCACCTCGTTAATTCTAATATCTCACCAAACATATTCTTCTTTTTCTCATTATCTTACCAACATCTAGCTGACTGAGACAACCATGTTCTCTAACCTGTCTGTAGGTTTCATGAGATTCAAATTGGTTGCTTCTAGTATTTATAGATTCCCTTGAAATATCTCAAGTGAAAAAATATATGTTTTCATTATATTATTAATTTAATAATCCTTAAACATCATCACAACTTAAATAAGTTCACTATTTTCCCATGCCTATTATAGGTGTCTATTTGAGCAACTTATACAGATAGGGTATGTGTTTAGGGGTTAGAGCATTGTGTAAAAAGACTCTTTGACCTCAATTTTACATCAAAAAAACTATAATATTATTTTTAATTATCTATATGATCTTAAGAAACACAAACTATTCCCTTTTTCTTAGACAGATCTACTTCTCCTCTCAAGACCCTTACCTGAAGGTCATCATACATACAATGTACAGACTGGGAGTGTCCATGCAAGCTAGATAAAACTCCATTTATTCCTTTTAAGATACTTTTATATTATTAATGTCCCCTAAATCATTTTAATTAATATAAAATTTGGTAATACCTAAAATGTTCATTCTAGATCATAAAGTCACTTTTGATTTTAGGCATGTAGATATCACTCTCTACATTTAGTGTTTTTACAACAAATTTGAGTCATCAAGTCACCCTTCTCCACTATTCCTCACTTCCTCAAACTTTTCATATGTCTTTTAAATGGTATATGATTCATCATCCATCTCATTATATTCCTTATAACCTTTAGTAAGCATGTTTCAAAAGGCCTATAATAACCTCATGGGCCTATATTTTCATAATTTAGGGAAAAGGTCCTAGAAATGAGTCATTGGGTCCTAGAAGGTAATCCTTTAATAAAATTACCAATATATCCCCTCCAAAGGTGAAATAATGGTATCCATTCATGAATTAACATAAATTATATTTTCCTCTTTATTTTTTAATGATCCAAAATGACTTTTCAATCTCCTATCAAGACCACCTATAGGTGGCTATTTTTATGCATAGGTAACAAAGAAGGATTGAAGAAAGATGTGTGTTCAATAATTCCTCAACATGTCATGGTACCTCCTTAAAATATTTAAATGAATCTCCTATAGCCTATAAGGACATGAAAAAGTATTAAAAAATCCCATTCAATGTGAATCTATCCTTAAAATACCTGAAACAAGGAAGGCAACATGTTTAATGACTGGTCTACCATGGTGGAGTCATGGGATTCCAAACATGACAATCAAGGGTAATTGGATGGAAAGTGAAAAGGACTCAGAGTTATGTTGAAAACATGTAGATGAAACTAAAATTACCCTTTATATCCTTTGATAAGCACAAAACTCTTGAAAATGGTGAAACTACCCATAACTCAAAGAATTGCATCCTCTTGAAAATTGAGATGATTAACACATCAAAACATTATGAAAAATGAGACCAAGTGTGGGGAAAACTATAATATTAATATTAAAATATTTGGAAGCAATATTAGTAGCTAGTTCATATGAAATTGTTTAAACCAAGAGAAAATTGACATGGTACACAAATAAGCAAGTAGCTCTAGAAGCTAAAATTCAAATAGATGGTTCATGAAGCACATGAAACCATTACTAAAAATAATTATGTGGATTTTAAGGTTTATAAATTTATAATATTTCTCTAGGATAAGTTTTCTTGAAACCCCTTGTGTTGACCATACCAAGCAAAAACATACAAGTCACTTTAGTCTACCAAGAACAAGAAGGGAGATGAATGGTTTTGGGCCAAAAAGATCACCTATAGAGAAAATAAAATGTCTATATGAGTGTAGGGGAGATGAAGATTCACTTTTACACATTTTCGAAGTGGCACACTTACCAATAAGGTTGTATAAGTGCTAAACTCACTATTTTCTTCAAGAAAACTACCTTTTTTTGAGTAACCTAATATTTTTTAGTTAGTGACAGTTAATATAGATCTCCTAGGACACATGACACATGATAAAAAATCTTTGGCACTTGAAAATTTTCTAATAAACTCATATAAAGCATTAAATGCACTATTTTGACCCCTCAAATGACACAAAAATGATAAATGGACCTAGGAAACAAATGACCAAAGCTAATACAACATTGACATCAAATCACCTATAATTCACCTCATGACAATACATTACACCCCATTATAGGCTTAAAAAATCAATTTTTCTACTAGGGGTGCCCCAATTAAACCCAAAAGTTAAATTTGGTCAACAAATTAATTACTCGTAGGGGTAATATGCCCATTATCCAAACTAGACCAGTAGCCTTATTAGTCCATTGGGCTTATGAAGTCATTTAAGGACTGAAACAAAAAATAAATAAATTTTACCATTGACCTCAAACCTTTGATCAAGACAAGATAATAGTGACTACCACAACCATACAAAGCAAAAGACACACACACAAGGAAAACAAACACACAACAAGACACACATGTGCTCTAGGCACTTAAGGGAAATGAGAAACAATGTATTATGCATAAATAGAAACTGAACATACCTTTTTTATATGATCAAAAGGAAAACTTATTGAATAATCTTCATGGTGGGATGAAACATAGTGCCAAACATGTTTCTCCTTGAATTGAATGCTTTGTAGGTCAGATCTCTTCCTTGGCACTTCACTTGATTTGATTCTAAATTAAATCATCCTCAAATAGGTCTCCAATGTATATATATTCCTATTTAACATTTTCACACACTTTATCTTGCTTCCCAATCTTCATTTCATAGTCAACTTGTATTCCCTTAGTAGGCATGGCTTTAAGAAGAGTAGTTTCATGTTCCTTAGAATATTGAGGCTAATAAGAGCTTACTCCATATTTCAAAATATTATGTGTTTCTCCCAAATAATTGAAAGGATGATATACCATCTTGATGACTTCAAACATGTCATAATAAAATACATATGCTTCTTGGAAAGGTAAATTTGAAAGGATGTTTTCCCTTGTCATACTTACTTGTATACCAATGTTGCCTTCTCCATCTTTTACCACCTAATAGCCTCCTTGAAGAGGAGTATAGCCTACTCTAATGACTTCAAACAAGTCATAAATATTATAATTAAGAATCTCTCCTATTCCATCCATGGTATCTTCGAAGGTGATGAAAGTGTTAATTACTATCTCTTCCTCTTTGGAAAAAGGAAAACATCCTTCTTTATCAACCCAATTTGAAATTTTCATACAATAATTTACCTCTTCTTCATTCTTGATCAGATCATATTCAAGAACTATTTCCTTTATCATGATCTCATGAGACTCTCCTAAGGTTGCCACTTCTTGAGGGATGGCTTGAAAACTTCTCCCTTATTGATATCACATTTCACTTCAAATATAAAGGCAAAAGCTTGTGACTTATCCTTTTGTTCACCAAGGGGATTCCCTATAGTGATTTCTTCCTCATGAATAATCATGAAATCTTCTTGATCAGTCATGAATTGAGCATGTTCATCTTCATTTTCCTCTCTCAAGATAGGTTATTAAACACAAATGAAACATTCTTCATCATCAACCAAGCAAAGAGATTCAACACAAGGACTCACATCTTCTTTAATACTTAGGACCACTTTAGGGATCTCAAGTTGTGTCTCAGCTACTACAATCTAATTTTACTTTTCAAAATATTAAATATATTTAGCCTCTTTCATGGTGATGTAAAGAATAGGCATCTTGAAATCATGTGATCTATCCCAATGAGGCTACCAAAGAGGTAGGTTTTCTTCAAGCAAGAGTTCTCTTTCTTTATCAACCAACTAGTCCTACTTTGGTTCCCATACCACAGGTCCATCAAGGAAAAGGGTAATGGGATAAGGGAAAGAGTAATTAGTTGGTTTAGGTGTCACATAGAACTCAAAATCAGATTCGGAATGGAATGTAAGAGACTCTTTGGGAAGCTTTTGATGGATGGGAGATGGGGTGAGTTTAGGCATAGGATATTCTCTTGGGTCTAAACCTTCCATCTCACCCTAACTTAGCACTCTAATATTTGTTTCTAATTCCTCTATTTTCTTAGCTACATTCTCTTGGAAAATATTCTATTGAATTTGATAGGAATCATCATGGGGATAATGATTGCATGAAGGCTGCAATGGAATAGAAGAGGCTTCTTGAGGAAGAGTGAGAGGGACTTAAAAAGGATCAACTCCATTTTCCACTTCACACTCTTGGCCAATGCTTCCATATTATTTATTACCCCATTACTCTACTATATTACTCCAACTTAGGATGTTAGGATTAGAATTATTCTCAATTCTACACTCTTGGTTAAGAATTTTCTCTTCCTTCTTTCCCCATGATTCCACTGTTCTATTCCAACTTAGGATATTAGGATTATGAGTCTCCTTTTGAGGTGGTGGGGATGCAATTTGGGAGGGAAATGAAGGATTTAAATCCAATTTCTTTGCTTTTAAAATGTACTATTGTAAATTCATATTATCCAACTCAATTTTCCTATCAAGATTAGCTTCAAACACAAGGTTTTTTATTTCAACTCTCTCCTCTAACTGATTTGGAAAAGGATAATTTTTATGGGCTTGATTTGGTTCATGAGTAAGGGTTAGGTATGGCTGATATGGAAATTGGGGAAGTGGGTAAAAATTATAATATGTTTATTTATATTGCCTTTCATGAACTCCTAGCTTATCTTCCAAGGAAGACACTAAGTCACTCACATTGAGCATCTCAATTGTGAACCTTTGCCAATTGGCTCTCTCAATAGCTACCCCTGATATATTGACCAAATCCAATGCATCTGTTACATTTTTAATGACATGATTATGAAATTTTATATCACATATTATTTGTGTGTCAAGATCCAACATGTATCTCTCATAACCCAAAAGTGCTTGCTTGAAGGTGAAAATGGGCTGATTAGAGAAAGGACTAGGTTGACTAGGAGGGGTAAAACATTTATAAGGCTGGTTATAAGACTGATTTAACTCATGATAGGGTTTGATATGGTCATATTGGGATTGATAATGATCATAACAAGATTGACCAAGAACTTGTTTATATTGATAAGGAATAGGACAAGATAGATATGTTTCACATACTTGTAGAGAATAAAACTCAAATCTAAGGTTAGTAATGAATCTTCATTAAAATAAAGGACACAAAGAAATATGTTACCTTTAATATTAAAATAACAACTTGGGATACTTGAATAGATAATATGTCTTCATATTCACCATTGATGCTTCAAAATATGCCTTCAAAGGTTCATGTGTTGAAGGACAACACCAAAAATCCTCCAACTCTTGGACAAGAATCCCACTAGGCATGCCAAAAATTGTTGTCACTTGGATATTTACCATTTTAGGAGATGAAAATATCTCCTCATCCAAGTGGCACAATGGAATCACCTCTAGGCTTGTAGGTAACCTAAAGAATGAGGTGAGTCTCTAGATAGGGCTAGCTCCCTTGGTGTACCGCTTAAGACTGAACCTACTACTAAATTTTTGAGGTGAAAAGGGATAGAGATAACTAAAATTAAATATAAAATAAGGGGGTGATACACAAAATAAATTTTATGACTTCCAACCAAATACATTCTACACTTTAGACCAAGAAACAAACTAAAAACACACTCCTTCAATCTTCATCTTCTCACATCAATGCTACATTGTGAGGTCATGGATGAATGTGAAAATATAGGAGAAATAGACAAGAGGAACTTATTTATGATAATTAAAATAATAAATCACTAAACATTTCACATCCCCTAAAACACTTTACATTCCCTATAAGAAGTTTTCTAACTACAAACAAGTTGAAAGAATGAGACCACATGCTAGGAATCCATAGTCTTCACTAAACAAGATTCATCATTCCAATGGAACACACTTATGAATAATAATGAAGAGGTAAAAATTATTAATTTTATTGATAAAAAGGTATACAAATGAGTATGGATTCACCATACTTAGGTGGAACATCCATACAATGATAAAATCACCAACTCTTACAGAGTTTGAGAGAGAGAGAAAATAAGAGAAGTCCAAGGGTCACTAGGACACTTATAAATTTGATGTAGGGATTTAAATGTTAATGTGTTAAGCATATGTTATGAACCATGCAAGTTTTTAAATTCTAAGTGTCCATTCAAGTCATCAAAGTTATGCAAAGTGGCCTAAAACTCCTTTTCCTGTATAAAAAATTGCCTTCATAATTAGGCTTATCTGAGTGACTTGTAACTAATACAGGGAAGTTAAAATGATTGAAATGGAAGGATAAGATATTATAAATTATATTACATGAATTATTTTCATTATTTCTCTTCTTGAATCAATTGGAAGAGAGCCATTATCATGTATACTCTAGGAAACTTCCTTTTCATACACCTAGCACACTTGGACTTCAAATTGGATTAAATTAATCATGAAAATACATTTAAGGGAGTGAATGAAAATTTTAAAGACCATAAATTTCCTTTTAATCATCAAAAAAGATTTTAAAATATCCTACTTGAAGTTTTCTATCTTTTTCACTAGCTTGTCCAATATGCCAGATTTGACTAGCTGAGTTGAAACACCTATTTGGGGAACTTATAAGTTATTTAATGGCATGAAATGATTATGAGGAGTTATTATAAGTTTAAATATTTCTCCCAAACTTATTTTCATCTCCTAAATCCTCTTTTATCCTACATAACACATAAAATATTGAGACAAAGCTTATTTTTGCCCCCATCCATATAATTCCATACAATTCATCATGGTTTGAATTATCTTGGGGGAGTATTATCCAATTTAAAATATATATTATGTTAAAAATATGTCATTATATTGGATATACAACTCCATTTTCCATAATTATTTCCTTCAAGGGTTTTACAAGGGGTTTTGACTTATTTCCAATCTTAAGGATTGTTCATTAAACTTAGATATCTAAGTTGCCAAAAAATTCCACAAAATTTCTCTTAAGGGACCCTAATACCCACCATAAAATTATTTTTCCACCATTTAAACCTTCATGGGAGATACGAACATTGGAACTTGGCTTTTCATGCTTGTTTTCATGTTTCATGTATACCTGAGTTGATCTTTGAGTCAATAATGGATTCCTTGATGTTTTTTCTACATCTAAATGATTATAAACCTATTATAGTGACCCAAAAACATTTTAAAATGAATTGGAATGTTTCTTTCATGCTGTAAATGAAAATGACTCTTTGTTTGTGCCCTAGGCATAGCCTTGCTTCCTGAGTTTGACTGCAACCTTCGTGGCTTAGACCATCTACTTGTAATTACCTAAGCTCCAAGATTTCAAAAAAATTTAACATGATCCCATATAAATTATTTTTTCCATTATAAATTTCATTTAGGTTCAAAATTGAAAGTGACATATGGTTTTGTTTTTAGGAATAACCATGCAAACTAGGTTTGATTACAACCCTAAGTGCATATAGTAATATGTTTGATTTTCACATTACCATAATATTTTTATCATTATTTTATGGATTTATTACAACTTAATAAAACCTCTATGTGGTTCTCCTTGACTTCTAGTTTACCCTTTTATCACTATACTCCTAACTTTGCTAGTTTTGTGTGAGGGGGAGTACCCCTTGTCTAAGAAAAAATAGGGGGTGATTCCATATTATCTAAGGAAAAGTGAATATTTTATGGATTTTTAAAAAAATTTAGGACTATACAAAATAAAAATTATCCTTTTATCATATTATTAGACCCTTCAAACTTGAAAATTCCAAGACTAGTTTCTAGGTAGAAGATTGTGTGCAAGAAATGCTAATGTGGACTGTGTTTATTCACTTAGAGACCTTAATTTTTCCTGGATTTTATTTCAAAAAGTATATAAATAAAATTATATTAATTTTTAATATACTTTATGTCAATTTAATATTTAAATTATCTAAATATCCCTTGCTATCTTTGACTTGTTTAGACTATAAGTGTAAACCCTGACTATAGACTAAACCTATAGGTGTGTTTTGTATGATATAGCTTAGGATGGGTGATTATAAAATTATATAAAATAGTATTTAATAAATTTATTATTTATTTAACCCCATTATTCACTTTACCAAGTTCTTATCTATCACCTTAAAAATTAATCTACTCACTATTTGCATCATAGTCACCTAGTTAACTGTAGGTGTTTATGTATAATTAGATTTCAAAGGTAGTGATTAATACATCCTATAACCCTATATTAGTAATTTAGATAATTTTTATTCACCTTGTAAATTCAAACATCTCACCAAACATATTCCTCTTTTATTCACTATCTTACCAACATCTAGTTAACTAAGACAACCATGTTCTCTAAATGGCCTGTAGGTTTCATGGGATTCAAATGAGTTGATTATAGTATTGATAGATTCCATTAAATTATATAAAATAATACAATATATGTTGTCATTATATTATTCATTTTATTCTCCTTGAACATCATCATAACTTCAATAAGTTCAATGTCTACCCTTGCATGCTATAAGTGTCTATTTGAGCAATCTATATAGATAAGGTATGTGTTTAGGGGTTAGAGCATAGTGTAAAAAGACTCTTTCACCTCACTTTGACATAACAAAACCTATAAAAATATTTTTAATAATATATATTCTCTTTAAAAACACAAAAAAAAACCTTTTTATTAGATTGAGATACTTCTCCTCTCAAGACCCCTACCTATAGGTCAACATACATACAGTATACGGACTGGGAGTGTCCATGCAAGCTAGATAAAACTCCATTTATTACTTTGAATATCCTTTTAGATTATGAATTTAACTTGAATAATTTTAAATAATATAAAATTTGGTAACATATATAATGTTCATTCTAGAGCATAATGTCACTTTTGATTTTAGGCCTATAGATATCACTATCTACATTTATTGTTTATGTAGCAACTTTAAGTCCTCAAGTCACCCTTCTCCATTATTCCTCACCTCCTCAAAATTTGAATATGTATTATACATGGTAGAGGATTCATGATACATATAATTATATTACTTAAAACACTTATTAAATATGTTTTAAGAGGCCTATAAGAACCCCATGGGCCTTTATTTTCACAATGTAGTGAAAAGGTCCCAGAAATCAGTCATTGGGTTCTAGAAGGTAATCCTTCACTCAAATTGCCAATATATCCTATCCAAAGGTTAAATAATGGTATCAGTTTATGAATGTAACTTAATTATAGTTTCTTATTTATGTTTTAATTCTCCAAAATGAGTTTTCAATCTCCTATCAAGACCACCTATAGGTGGGTATTTGTATGCACATGCAATAAGGAAGGATTGAATAAATATGTGTGTTGCATAAGTCCTCAAAATTTCACGTTACCTACTTAAAATGTTTCAATTAATATCATATAACCTAAAAATTCATGAAACAAGTATTGAAACATCCCATTCAATGTGAATCTATCCTCTAAGTACCTGAAACAAGGTAGGCAACATGTTGAATGACTGGTCTATCATGGTAGAGTCATGGGATTTGATACATGAGAATCAAGTAAAATTGGATGTAAATTGAAAATTATTTATTGATACATTGAAAAAATGTATATGAAACTAAAACAACCCTCTATATCCTTTGATAAGGCCTAAAACTCTTTGAAATTGTGAAACTGCCCATAACTCAAAAAATTGCATCCTCTTGCAAATTGAGATGATTAGCACCTCAAAACCTTATGAAACATGAGAAAATTTTTGGGTAGCATTATAAGAGGAAGATAAAAATATATATAAGTAATATTAGTATATAGTTTGTACAAAATTATTCAAACCAAGTGAAACTTGACATGGTGTATAGATAAGCAGGCAACTTTGAAAGTTGAACTTCAAATAGATGGATCATGAAGCACATGCCACCATTCATAAAAATTATTATATTTATTTTAAGGTTTATTAATTTATAATATTCCACCAAGATCATTTTTATTTAAACCCCTTGTGTTGATCGTATCGAGAAAAAAATTGCAAGTCGCTTCAGTCTACCAAGATGAGGAAGAAGGGAGCTAAAGGATTTTGGGCTAAAAATTGCATATCCATAGAAAATAAAACGTGGATATGAGTTTAAGGGATATTAAGAGTCACTTTTACATTTTTTTCAAGTGGCACACTTCCTAAAGAGGCTATATAAGTGCCAAACTCACTCTTTTCTTCAAGAAAACTACCTTTTTTTGAGTAACCTGACACTTTTCAGTTAGTGATAGTTACTATAGACCTCTTAGAACACATGGAAAATTATAAAAATATTTTAAACTTGATTATTTTCCAATAAACATGTAAAAAACATTAAATTCACTATTTTGACCCCTCAAATGACCCAAAAATGATAAATGGACCTAGGAAACAAATAACCAAAGCTAGTACAACATTAATCGACATCAAATAAACTATAATTCACCTCATGAAAATACATTACACCTAATTATAGGATTAAAAAATCAATTTTTTTACTAGGGGTTCCCCAATTTCACCCAAAAGTCAAATTTGGTCAATAGTTACTTCATGCCCGGGAACCTCAACTTCCTTGGCAACGTCATAAACTTTGGAAATTTAAAAATAAAATTGCTTGATTTAATAACTATGTTTCTAGTATTGATCCTAAAATTAATCCAATTTCAACCTTACCCAATGGACCATACCACTTTCAAGATGGTAATGCTATGATTTTTGAAGAAACTACTTGCTTTGAATGTGGTATTCTATCTTGTCATCAACCAATTACAGTCTCTCGTGAACTTTCACTTTTTGAACATGATAACTTTAGCTTAGTATTTGATAATTATCATGAATTTTTTTCTTGGTCCTAAGAGGACATACCTAGAATTGATCCTAGCATTGTGGTGTATAACATCATTCCATATCCTAATGCTAAACTTGTGCATAAAAAACAAACAAAATTTCCACCTGAAATTTCTACTTTATGTCATAAGGAAATCATCAAATTAATCAATGATACATTCATTAAACTAGTGTAATTTTCATAATTAGTTTCTAACATTCTTCCCATTTGGAAGAAGGTCATTATGGTCATCTGCATTTGTATATATTTCTACAATCTTAATCTTTCTTGTCCCAAGTACAACTTCCCATTACCTTTGATAAGTGCCATATTTAATTCCATAGATATTTAAGAAATGTTATCTCTTATAGATGGTTTCTCATGATACAATTAGATTCACATTAACCCTAAGGAATAACGTAAGACTACTTTGACCATAGAATGGGGCACCTATTTCTGTCAAAATGCCCTTTGGCCTAAATAATGCTAAATCCACTTACCAACATGCCATGACTCACATATTTCATGATCTTATCCATAATATTATTTAAAATAATGTGTATGATATCATTATTAAATATAAAAATCATAAGAATCATCTTTTTGATCTCACAATCATATTTGACCATCTCCTTAAATATAAATTTAGGATTAATCCTCACAAATGTGTTTTTGGAGTCACATCTAAAAAATTGTTAGGATTCTTAGTCTCTCTCTATGGCATATATGTTGAAACCACCAAGATTAGTGATATCATCAACATGCCCATTCCTCATTCTATTCTTGACATCTATATTACTTAGGCAAACTTGGAATAACTAGACAGTTCATCCCTGAAATGGCTTATCACATTCACTCTACCAATTCCCTTCTCACGAAAGGTACTACTTTAGAATGGATGGATCCATGTCAAAAAAAATTTAATAACATGAAAGATTATTTGATTCACCCACCTAAATTTCATCCTTCTTCCAATGATAAATATTTTATTATATATGCTTCTTCTACACCTATTTAAATTAGGTCAACACTTGCCTAACAAGATGATACTATAAGAGAGTATGTTATCTACTACAGTAGTTGTGACCTCATAAATTATGAGACATGTTATACCAAAGTTTAAAATGATTTCCTTGCTATCTATTTTGAAGCTAAAAAAATTCATCAATACATGTTATACCAAACTACTTATGTCATTGTTCATTCTAACCCCCTTCATCATTTCTTATCCAAAGCCTTTCTCCTTGAAGATAGAATTGGAAAATTGAAGGTCTTAATCATAGAATTTGATCTCCACATTATCACTCAAAAAATGTCAAAGGACAAGTCATATCTAACCAACTTGTTGTAGCTCCTATACCAACCACTTGTTTTCTTCAAGATAATATTATAGATGCAAATATCCTTTACATTGAAGACCTTAATCAAGTTATTTATCTTAAAGATTATTTTCATAGCTTTACCTTTGATCTTCAAGCCAATAACCTTACAGAGTCTTAAACTCTTTTCAATACTATTAAACCAAAATTAGCTATCAAGGAGCCTTCTAAAATTAATATTGACTTACATGAGGATACTTGGACCCTTCACTTTGATGGTGATAAATGCCTTCAAGGAGTTGGGGTAGGTTGCATTCTCACAAGTCCTCTTAGCAAGATAATCCTTTATAATTTCACTTTACCTTTAATGTTACCAATAATATGGTCGAGTACAAAGTTATTATCTTGGGCATGATAGCTTCTCTAGATTTAGATATTCAATACCTTCATGCTTTAGGTGATTCTCAACTTATTGCCACCAATTCAGTGGTGATTATCAATGTAAAAGTGATAGACTCATCACATAGCATCAAATTGTAACCACTCTTGCTAAGGATTTTATCTCTTTTACTATTGAGCCTATTCCTAGAGATAAAAATTCCATTATTGATTCTCTTGAATCTTCAACTTATCTCTTTCATCCACATCAAGTTCTCTTTGATCCTTATTTATTATACAAATAAGAAAATCTCCATCTTCAACTCAACCACTAGATTCACTTATTTAATACATTGAGGCTATTAACCTTCGACAATACCAATGGTATCAAGACATTATTCAATTTATATAACATCAAACTTATCCTCCTAATTTACACTCTCTTGAAAAGACACATATTCATAAAGAATCATTCAAGTATGTATTTTGACACAATATCATTTATTATTGTAATATTGAAGGTACCTTGATCTATTGTGTTATGCATGATGAGGTCCCTCATCTTCTTAAACAAGCACATGGGGGAATCTATGATAGCCACTATAGCAAACATGTTATTGCATGTAAATTCCTACGTATGTGTTACTTTTATCTTACTCTTAAAAAAGATGCAATAAAATATGCTAAAAAGTGTACTCCTTCTCAGCTTCATGATGATCTCATTCATTCACCTCAGATTGAGATTTAAAATATAAATCTCTTTGACCATTTTACACATAGGGATTCAATCTTATCAATAAATTACCTCATTCCCAATATGGGAATGTCTTTATCATCATTGCCACTGAATATTTTACCAAGTGGGTATAAGCCATGCCCTTGTTAATGTCAATGGTCCTACCATTTATAAATTTATTCTTAATCTAATCATTTTCTACTTTGGCATTCCCCACACCATCATTTTATACAATAGTGGTAACTTCAAAAATAAACATGTCAAATAGATTTGTACTAGATTCAAAATTAATCACAAGTTTTCTATACCTTATTATTCATAATGTAATGGTCAAGCTAAGGCCACTAAAAAAATTATCAACAAAATTATCTAAAATATAATTTATGAAACCCACATGGATTAACATCTTCATCTTTACCCTACACTTTGGGCCTATCAGACTGACATAGACACTCCCATTAGGGGAACTCCATTCTCGCTAGTCTATGATTCTAAGTCAGTTCTTCCATTAGAAGTTGAGCTTCCCTCTATTCATATATCTCTTCATGGTATTGTTCCTAATGAATAATTATTTGAAGATCATCTTCATGCCCTTGATATACTTGATGAACATTATCTTTTTGCCTTGCAACATAACTGCCAATACAAGGCTCGTATCACTTGATAACATATCAAACATGTTAAATCCACACTTTTAATGTTGGTGATCTTGTCATTAAACTAGATGACACCCATGAAAAATAAGGTAAATACACCCAAAAATGGTGGGGCCCTTATTTATTTAAAGACATTCTTGGTCCAAGTGCTTATCACCTTCAAACCATTGAAGGTCATGTTTCTAAAGAACCCACCAATGTATAATTACTAAAAAAGTACTTTGCCTAGCAATTCTTTCTTTTAATGTTTTCTATCTATATCTATCTAACACTTTTTGTAGGTTACTTGGGCATGGGTCTCTCTCTCTTTATAGCAATTTCCTTCCCTTCACAAACCTTTAGTCCTCCCTTTTGGTATTTTGGTATTTTGATGTACCATAGTCTTCCTTATCTTCTTGCATTATCTCTCTCTTTTTGACACCCCTTGGGTTTTTATTTTGTGAGTTGCTTCATAAGACCATGGATAGGACCCAAAAATCCTCACAAAATTATCATCTTTTATTTATTTTTGTCACTTATGCTTTCCAGTTTATTTTCTCAACCCTTGGGTTTTTCTTTTGTGAGTTTGTTTGTAAGACCATGTATAAGACCTGATATTACTCACAAAATTGCCATCTTTTTACTTACATCACTTTATCTTTCATTTGATTTTTGGTACCCTTTGGGTTTATATTCTGAGTTATAGTGTAAGACCATGGATAATACCCGAACCTCTTCATAAAATTACCATCTTGTCATTCATTTTTTAGAATGTGATTTCTAATGGTTATAAGTTCTTGATCCTTGTTCTCAACTTTAGCTTTTACTTATTTTGCTTGATACAATCTGCACAACAATCTTTGTTAGGATGTTTCCCTCAATTTCCCTCATTATTATGATAATGAATCACACTTTTATGTCATTATATCCCTTTTTTTCCCTTTGTCACATTATTTTATGATTTTAAGTAATTCAAATTATTTCATATGTCACTTCCTCTTGATTTCCCCTTCTTTTCATCTTCACATTGGATAAAACAAGGTTGAAGTGAAGATAGAACTTTTATTTCACCTAGATTTACGAGACTCTTAGACCCAATCCTATTTGATGTTCTCTCTCTTAGAAACCAAGTCCCAAGTATTCAAATGAAAGTCATATTTTACACCCATGTTTGGTCTTCCCAATCTGATAGAAGAGGAATAGAAAAATCCATCAAGAAATTTAAAAGCCAAAGCATTTAAACAAAATGCAATGATATCTAAAAGGTAACATACAAATTTCAAAAGTCAAAATCACACAAAAATTCATGATTAAGAGCACATATCCTATCTATAATCAAAGATCAAACTCTAAATTTGGCCTCACATAGAGAAAATGCCCATTAGGGTATAGTAGACTAAGAGAATGGAATAGGGGAATTCAAAAAACATTATGGTGCCACCTAATTTCTCATGCAAGTACCCAATCTTTGCACTAGACTGACAACTTTATAAGGGGTCCTAAAGAATGGGGAACACATTATGATAAGGTAGGTCTATTTTAATTTTCATGAATATATCCTTAATGGGATGATCTATATACTTCATTTATTGACCTAAGACTTGTTTGGCTAAGAGAAGTTCTTTAGAGTCCTTAAGGTCGAAAGTCTTCTTGTTTTGACAAACCTAATTTGAGTTATTGACTTTGATAAAGAGTTTCTCTAACTTAGTTTTTAATTCATTCTCCCCTCTAACCATTTCATTTCCCTTTGATAGTTAAATTATGATTCCAAATATGTTTTCCCTCTTCTCTTATTATTTATTCTTCATCTCTTAAAAACATGCTATCACTACTTTGTTTTAGTTTTATCTATCGTTAGAAGCAAAACAACATGTTTGATCAACCATGTATTACTTTATTTATACCATAAAATTACATTTTTAGACTTCTCTTAGTTCTTTTTTTCTATTTTTTTGTTTTGTTGTGTTATCCTACTGTTTTGGGCACCTGATTTGATTCCATTTTTTACATTTTTGAGTGAGGTTGGCTTATTACTTCTCACTCATCAATGTTGTTTTATATTTTTATGAACCTTTTTCCATTGTTGAGTGAGATAAGGATTGTTACTACTCACTCATCAATGTTGTCTTACCATTTTATTTCTTCTTTTACCATCAGTGTTTGATTACCATCCTTTTTGACATGTATCCTTGGTTTACTTTGATGAATTTGCCTTTATTACTTAAGGTTTACTTGTTTGAATTTTTTGGTCTTTATTATCCTTAGATTTTTGGTTACCTAATTTACTCTTATTTTTGACTTGGTCATTTGGTCTAATATAGCACTTGTCACCCTAGATTTACAAATTCCCAAGTACATTCCATCCTCATAGCATGAGTTATCTTTGTTTTCCTACGTCTATTTGTTTTTTATATTTAGTTTTGTATTCTTGGGTTTGTTGAAAGTAGTCTTTGTGCCCTCCACAATCAAAACTAGCAACACAATAAATAACCATCTTGTGATAAAGGTAAGTCAAGGTATGCATCACATTTTAATTTTTAGTTATTTACCTTTTCAATCATTTAATTTTCATTATTTTATGCTTTTTAAAATAATGCAAATTTTTTTAGCATCAGTATTATGTATCTTTATATTCTTTCTTGAAACAATATCCCCTATTACACCTTAGTGACACATGATGAGATTTGAGTGGGGCATATGTATACACATAATATTTTCAAATTTTATCAATTACTAATGCCTTAAATCTTGTAGGAACCCATTGATACTCAATATCTTTGAGTTCGTGCCTTAAAGGGTGCACTGGAAAAGGGATGGGTAGACCTGTGGTGATTCACAAGATTATTGTCCCTTATTGGCACACTATTACTAGTCCAACTATCTCTTGAAACCATTCCCTAAGATATTAATCATTTCTTTTACATTCATCCAATATTTTCCTCTTTCTATCCCTCTTTTTCTTGTCTTAATTCCCTTTTGGAAAGCCATCTATATTAGGTCGACTGGGTTGACCTTATACTATCTAGGGGTATTTTTAACTCTTTCAATTTGTTAGCCCTTCTGCCAACCTAGCTTAGACCTAATGAATAATCCTCAAAAACATATAAGGTCAACTAGGTTAAACATATACATCTAACATTTTTGGAAGGATTTAGGGCAAGATTCGCCTATAAATACAAGATCATTTCATCATTATTTCAATATGCAATCTAGAGTTATCATTCACTCACACTTGTTTACAATCTTCTCTTCCACCATTATACTTGAGGAGACTTAGCTTAGAGTTTTTACTTGGAGAATATAGTCTTATGGATATGCCTTAGATGCTTTGGCCTTTTTTTGTTATCCTTATAAACCATACTGACCTCTTGCAAATCCCCATTGGCCAAAGGAGATATTGAGTCTCAACATGTTCACATTCAGGTAAGTATATTCTAAATTTGTTCTCCTCTCTTTAGTTGATATAATTATCACAATTATTGGCTTGAATAATATTACTCTTCATATTCTATGTATTAAGGTATTACTCATGATTAGCTTAATTGAGATTCTCTTATACATGTTTTGATTGATTCTAACCCCAACTTTGTGCCACAAGATTTAGTGTGCACTAGATTAGATTTACTTTCTTATTATTATAAATAGGTGAATATTAAACCTTTGGACTCTTTTAGGGTTGTTTCATGTTTGTTTTAGACTATGGGCTTTGGAACCATTCCTAACATGGTGTATTGAGATAAGTAATCCCCTAATCGGGTTTAGTGGATGCTCATATTGGTCATACTCCCACTTAACAAATGTATTCTAAATTAGAAGTGTAGGTATGCTCTATTTTCTTTGAGCTAGTATTGATTTATAAACATGAATTTTTGATTCCATATAGAATGCTTTGATAGATTGGAGAGGTAGTCATTGAAAATTCTTAGAAAATAATTTGTCAAAATTTTATCATTAGAAGAATAGTCAAGATATGATGCATATAATACTTTAATATGTTGTTAATTATCACCCTTTCCATCATATAATGTGAACTTAGGTGAAACAAATCTAGTTGGTAAGGTTTAAAGAGATTTCAAGTGCAAGAGCATTATGCAACACATCTTATGAATCTATGAAATGAGGGGATATTAAAGCATTTTATTCAATTATTTTAATCCTATATTCTAATGTATTTATAACTTGAATAAGTGTTATAACTATAAGCCTAGAGGGATTTTTATTAGGAAGTTCAGTAGTCACCAAAGTGGATGAAAACATATTTTTAGTACTAATAGGAACTAAAACCGATATTTATGTTGAAATAATTGGTAATTTCATGATAGAATTATCTAAAATATTTTCATGGAACAAAGGTTTGAACACATAATAAATATACCTACTATGTATAGGTCAATTTATAAGTGTAGGATAAGTTATAGTACCTTCTATAGATTCAACATTGTTAGGTGAGGCAACCTTACTTTGAACTTGTTTACTTATTGAATCTCTTATAACATAAACAAATGCATCTATTAATCCCTTGTTATTAATGATATTAGTAATCAATGCCTCTTTATATTTCATTTGAAATTTGATTTTTTTAAGAAGCTTTTTCCATTGCTTCACAAATGAAAAATTTAAAATTTGCAATAATGTCTAGTAATAAAAAACCCTAATTTATCTTAGGGTTTTATGTTTAAAGATCAAGTTCACCAAATGCTTAACACTAAAATGTGGATCTAAATTGAGGTTATCTATATTTATATTAAATGTGTACATAGAAATTAAATGACACAAGGGTGATAATCATATCTATAGTAGCCTAATTAGATGTTAAACTCATATATAAGCATATGTTGAATTTAATATACTTAAACAATCTAAATATGGAAAATAAAACTATGTTAAATATAAAAATGATAAAAAGGTGAAGTGATTATATTATTATGATGTTATTATAATTATATATTTTGATGAAGTTAAAATCAAGTAGGAAGGAGATCCCAAAACAATTTTTAGATTCTCATTGTGATGCCTTTTGCTGTCTAGATAACAACATCAACCTAGGATAGTTGTGTCAATGCTACTATCTAGATTCAATGCTAGTGTAATACACAAAATATATATTAAAATAGTATTTGAATACCTATATGTTTCTTTATTATGCTTCAAATTTTCTTTGGTTCATTCAGATCTAGGTCATGGACTATCACTACTTGTGAAATGGAAAAACCCTAAGTTTTCATCTTCAATGTGACCTTGGAAAAAAATGGGTTAGTGGGCATATGATGTCAAGATAAATTCAGTGACACACATATCAAAAATATGTTTTATATTGTGTGTGAATCATGAAATATGTTTAAATTAATTACAAAAGTGACCTATCTTATAACTTGGTAAATCAAGATCTTGGGTTACTCTTTTAATACTTAAGACCTATATATGTGCAATGCCTATGATTGGTATGAAAATAGAAATAAATAGGGAATATTTTGATTAATTTAATCATATTTGATGAGGTACTTAGATTAATATCATTTAATGTGATAGTAGGAACCAAGACTTTGAATACCATGCAATAATCTACACTATAACTTACTCTTTAGTTTACCATGAATACATGCTATTGAAGCAATAACATCTTAAATAAACTTTTACTTTAAATTCATACATCATGGACATTATTATATATATAATTTAAATAATATTACTTTAAAATATTATAAAATGAATCACCTTAATAATCAATGTAATTTGAAAATAAAATTATATTCATTTTTTCATAGTTCCTAAATCACAGATTAACCTCTCAGATGGAATCCATACATATTGTATACACTTATTTTTTTTCACTTTATGGTTTAATTTTATTTATCTTTTAGTTTATTTTAGATGCATAAATATCACTGAGTGCATGCCTTAAAGGGTGTACTAATAATGGGGAGGGAAAGGGTCATCGTGATTTATAATAAATGTTGATATTCTATCTTGACTACACCATTTCTACTATTACTTTAAGCTTCTCTAAGTGTCTATCAATTTATGTCTAATATATGTTTATTTTATATATTTTATATCTTTCCAATATTTTATGATATCAATTAGGCTGATACCATTTATTTTTTACTATTACCCTTCATGTATTATGTCATCCATCATGATATAATTTTAAGATTTTCTTATGGCATTTTTATTATATAAGCTTGGTTGATACAATTTTGTGCCATCTGACATATTTCAATTGTATTGATAAATATGATACCATTGGATTAGTGTTTAATTCTAGTTTTAAGAGTTTAATTAATACATATAATGGTTATATTTCATTCATGTCATATCATATACCATTTACCATTTATTCTCTCAATTTGTTATTACACTTCTTCCCTAAGTACATTTGGGAGAGTTAGAGGCATAAAACCTTATCTTTAAGAGTATTGTATTTTTGTGCAATTTAATATCAATAATATATATTATTGGGAGTTCCTAGTTTAGGATATATTATGTATTTAACCAACCATTTGAGATATTCAACCTATAAGGTATTCTTTTTCAAAGCTTTACTTGATCCAAATGGGATATTAAATCCTCAACAAGTCCACCTAAGGTAACTATATTCTATCCCTATACTCTTTAATTTATTTACATATTAGACTAGATGTTTCTTGTTACTATGTGAATGATGTATGTGTATCCTTCTTTAGGCCTTATGCATAATGAATAAGTTGGTGTATCTATAGGATTCAGGTTAGACTTTCCATAAATAACTTTAGGTTTCCTATACCTCCACTTAGTTTAACATGGAACCTTAACAATTTTAAATCATTCCAACTTATATTTAGTTTAATTTATTACAATCATTTATTTTATAACCATAGTATCCCTTTGTCGAAGTCTAGTGAGAGTTACATCTTTGTGCCATAGGATTAGGATTTGAAGCCCTTTCCTATTGACATTTATGTTTTAGGTAACCCTTTGATATATATACATAGTTCATTTTATCCTTAGTTGATCATCTAAGTATTGTAGTCTTTATTTTATTAAACTTATTCAAGTAATAGTATATTGAGAGAAAGAGGATATTTGTAAGTCATCTTATTCCATGCATACATTCTAGTAAACTTGGCATGAATTTGATTTTACCTTTAGTTAGAAATCTTTCATGTTTTTCCTTATATCTTATTATTAAAATATTTAAAACCATCATTCTAGATATATCAAATACCCCAATAGATTTTTATACTTATCTGTGAATAATATTGACCAATGTGATAATATTTTATGTTTTTACAGACTATATTATCTTGTTTGATATAATTTTATGTGTTTTTACAACTGTATCGACTAGCTTAATACAAATATGTTTTTATTTTTATTTTATAAATATTAAAATTATATCAAATATCCTAATACCATTATTTTTACTTATTTAAATTCATTAGATGATGCAAATATAAAATTTGATCTTTATTTTTTCATTTTTACCTAGAAACTATGTTCTAGAAGTTTCAATATATATATATATATATATATATTTATATATATAATTTATCATTCTAGATGAATTGCTGATCCATTTTACCAACACTTTGATATCATGGGTGTTTCCCTAATATTAAAGCCATTTGACAACACTATGAATGAGATTTAGTTTCCATGTATCTCACCATTTATTGTAAATTTTTAGGTTTTCCCTAATTTTATTGAGCTATAAGAATCCAAAAATAAGTTTTATTTTGTAGTGCATGGGTAATCAGTTAGCCTTAGGAAGTTACTATAAATGTACCTTAGAGAAGGGATAGTGTGGCCATGAGTATATTGGAATCATCCTTTGTTATTTCCTTCGTAGTCATATTCACTATATTATGACTTAGATCAATATATCTAAGATATTTTCTAAAAAAGTCCTAATTAATATACATCCATATATTTATTTTTAAAAATTAGTTATCTAAAAATCAATTTTCTTGTCTTACAGATTATATCAACCAACCTAATACTTTTCTATGTTTTGTTTGTGAATTTTAAATCAGTCATCCTAATATAATTTGTTGTGATTATAAATTGCATCATCCTACCTAATACATTTTTGTGTCTCACTAACTACATCGACCATCCTAATACAAGATAGTTACACCTTCCCTCTACCAATTGTATGTTGGAAATATTGTCATTGATGCCAAAGGTTTAGCATTATTGGTGATAAAGGCCCCATTGCATTTAATGTTGTTTGTAATAAATATATATTGGCTAATATGAGTTAATATTTATTTAATATTAATGAATATATTTTTGGTTGAATATGCAACAAAAGAAGGACCCATGGAGAAGTCGAAGAGCCATGGGGTAAAGACAAAAGAAGGATGGGATGCATTTTCCCATGAAGAGTCATTTTGGGGAATACCAAGAGTCACCAAGTGAAGACAAAAGAGTAAGGGGGAATTTCTCATGAAGGGACACTTTAAGGAATATGAAAAGTCACCAAAGATAAGGACAAAAGTGGGAAGGACGTTTTTGGTCATGAAGGGTAACCACATGACTTTTCAAAGGCTTGAATATGAAGGGTCATCCAAGATTGGCACCATTTTCCATGAGGATTGAAGGGTCACAAATGGGGAAGATCAAAGGTCATTTGGAAAGCTATAAATAAAGGCTTGAGAAGCCATTTGTAAAATATGGAAGAGAGAGGTTGATTTGATATTGTAATATCTAGCTTAGAAGAGCAATTTTTAGAGATGAATATGATTTGTGTTTGTTATATCTAGCTTAGAAGAGCAAAGGTGAGAGAGAGGAAGGAGATGTTGTATTGATCTATCATTTGTTGAGATAGCAACATTGAGAGATAGGTGTGTGGTATACATAAAGGGGTTGGTGCTCCTGTGGGTTGGTGCTCACAAATTGTTGTTGGGTTGGTGCTCGGAAAAGGGGTTGGTGCTCCTGTGGGTTGGTGCTCATGAATAGGTGTTGGGTTGGTGCTTGGCAAAGGGGTTTGAAGCTTTTATGGGTTAGTGTTCACAAATTATAGCTAAAGTTTGTACTTGGCAAAGGGTTATGGTGCTCTTGTGGGTTTTTTCTCATGAATATATTTGAGATTGATTCTCCATGGTTTTTCCCACATTGGGTTTCCACGTTATATCTAGTGTCTCTCTTTATCTTGTGTGATGTTTATTGTTTGAGTTTTATTGCATATCTTGAATGTTTGATTAAGTGGAATTTGATAAAGGGAAAGTTTTATAAGATATATAATATACTAATTCACCCCCCCTCTCAGTATATTCTATGCTTAACAATTGGTATTAGAGCAGGTTCCTTTTTGAAAAGTTTTCTAGCTTAAAGGTAGATCGAGAAAGCACGATGGCTAGGTCACAGGAAGAATTTTCTACAAATAAGGCACCTTTGTTTGATGGGATGAATTATGCTTTTTGGAGCATGAAAATGAAGGTTTATTTGATGGCCCTTGGATTTGACATATGGAAATTAGTGGTGGAGGAATATGAAGAGCCACAAACATCTACAATTACTCCAGCAGAAAAGAAGGCAAGTGAATGTAATGCTAAAGCTTTAAATTCTATTTTATGTGGTTTATGTGAATCTAAATTTTTTAAAGTTATGCAATGTAAATTTTCTCATAAAACTTGGGCAAAACTTGAGAATATTTACAAATGTGATGAAAAGGTTCAGCAAGCTAAGTTGCAAAATTTTAGAAGGTAGTTTGAAAGTTTGAAGATGGAAGAAGAAGAAGATATAGCAAGTTATATTTTATAGGTTGATCAAGTCATAAATTAGATTCAAGGTCTTGGGAAAACATTGGATGAGTCAATGGTGGTGCAAAAGGTTTTGAGATCTCTACCAATGAGATATGATGCAAAGGTTTCGACAATTGAGGAGATGAAGAATTTAGCCAAGCTAAAGATGGATGAGCTTCATGGTATTCTCACGACATATGAGATGCAGATAGAACAAGATAAACCCTCAAAGAGAGAAGTAGCTTTCAAGACATCAAAGAAGGAGAAAGCTAAGATTCTAGAATCAAGTGATAGTTCTAGTGATGATGAAGATGACAATGAAACACTTTTCATTTGTAGGCTAAAAAGAGGAATAGGTAAATATCAAGGAAAATTACCTTTTAAATGTTTTAATTGTGGAAAGATTGGACATTTTTTAGCTAGATGCCTAGATAAGGTTAATGATGAAGAAGAATAAAAGCCTACATACAAGAATTTCAAAGGCAAATCTAAGAAGGGATTCGAGAAGAAGAGCCTATATTCTAAAGATCCTAGCTTAGGTGAAGATAGTGGAGTCAGAGATTTAGAAGAAGAAGAGATTGTATTCATGGCCATACATGATAATCAAAAAGAAGAAGAGGAGGAAGCTGAAGTAGATATGGAAGGATAACTCAATTGTGCCCTAGAAGAGTTAGAAGCTATTCAGAAGAAGAATCAAAGATTAAAGTGCTAGATTGAGAAAAATGAACAAGAGTCAAAGGAAATGATTGAAGATCTACAAGCACACTTTGAAGAAGCCAAGAAGAATGAAGAAGATCTCACATCACAGTTGGAAATAGCAAGAAAAGATTGTGAAAGGTATGTTATTGAAATTGCCTCTTTAAAAGAAGATATTAAGAAAGTAGTCAGTGACAAAGTAGTGATTGATTCAAAATTTGAGGATAGCACTAACATGCTGAGAAAGATATTGGAAGGTCAAAAAGCATATTCAAATAAGACAGGGATCAGATTTGAAAAGGAAAAGAGCTATGCTAAAGCTCTTACACAAGAGGAAACAAAAAGGGGAGAAGTGAAGAATACAGAGGACATTCCAAATAGAGAAGGATGGAAGGAACAAAGCTATAAAAGGCAATCAGGTCAGAGATATATAGATAGGTCTTATTTTTATGGCTATTGTTTTTATTGTAATGGATATGGTCATAAGAAATTAGAATGTAGAAAAAGAGCTAACAATTTTAGAAATAAGGAGAAGGAAAGTCAAGTAGAGTCAAGTAGAAGCCACAACTCTTTTGCTCCTCTATCAAGCTTTGATGAAGAGACCATAGTGTGCTACAAGTGCAACAACTTTAGACACATAGCTCAGTATTGCAGAAGCATGTTCAAGTTAGTTAAGAAGGATCAGAGTTTCAAAGCTCCATTCATCAAGAAGAAGAATCAGAGTGTCAAAGATCCATTCATCAGGGAGAAGGTTTAGACATGTACATGGTAGAAGAAACAACATGAAGATTCTATGGTGGTACAAACAGCTCTGCATGTGGGAGGTAAAAATCAGCCATGGTTAATTAATAGCAGATGTTCGAGTTATATGATAGGAGATAAAAGTAAATTCATGTCTCTAAAGAAGATCAATGGTGGTACAGTGAGGTTCAGAGATAAAACCACTGCCAAGATAGTTGGAAAAGGTACTTTGAATTTGGATTATGGTAGAACTAAGACTAAAAATGTTTTGTATGTAAAAGGTCTTAAGCATAATCTGTTGAGTGTTAGTCAAATTTGTGATCAAGGATACACATTAAGGTTTCATGCTAAAGGTTGTGAGATTAGAAGAAAAGATTCAAATGAGTTGAATGCAGATGCTCAAAGGATAGGGAACAATGTGTATATATTGTCAGATATCTTCTCAAAGGCACGATCAAAGGATACATTTAAATATCAGAGAGAGGAGTTGGGAGTAATTTATATTACTTCATACCATTGATGTTCAGCATCAAGTGAGGGGGAGCTAAGTGTTAGCTCTAGGTAGGCCCTTTGCCATTTATGTCAAAGGGGGAGAATAATAGGTATAGGTACAGGTATAGGTGCAAAAAATAGGTACAAGGAATAGGTACAGGTTTTTACAGTAAGGGGGAGTTATGTATGTTTCCAGATGACAAGATGTGTAGGTGATAGGATGTCGCAATTTCAAGATTGAGGTTGCCATCAATGACAAAGGAGAGATTATTGGAAATATTGTCATTGATGTCAAAGATTTAGCATTATTGGTGATAAAGGCCCCATTGCATTTAATGTTGTTTTTAATAAATATATCTTGGCTAATATGAGTTAATATTTATTTAATATTAACAAATATATTTTTGGTTTCATATGAGACAAAAGAAGGTGCCATGGAGAAGTCGAAGAGCCATGGGGTAAAGAAAAAAGAAGGATGGGACACATTTTCCCATGAAGAGTCATTTTGGGGAATACCAAGAGTCACCAAGTGAAGAAAAAAGAGTAAAGGCAAATTTCTCATGAAGGGACACTTTAAGGAATATGAACAGTCACTAAAGATAAGGACAAAAGTGGGAAGGACGTTTTTGGTCATGAAGGGTAACCACATGACTTTTCAAAGGCTTGAATATGAAGGGTCATCCAAGATTGGTGCCATTTTCCATGAGGATTGAAGGGTCAAAAATGGGGAAGGCCAAAGGTCATTTGGAAAGATATAAATAAAGGCTTGAGAAGGCATTTTTAAAATATGGAAGAGAGAGGTTGATTTGATATTGTAATATCTAGCTTAGAAGAGTAGTTGTGAGAGATGAATATGATTTGTATTTGTTATATCTAGCTTAGAAGAGCAAAGGTGAGAAAGAGGAAGGAGATGTTGTATTGAACTATCATTTGTTGAGATAGCAACATTGAGAGATAGGTGTGTGGTATACACAAAGGGGTTTGTCCTCTTGTGGGTTGGTGCTCACAAATTATTGTTGGGTTGGTGCTTGGCAAAGGGGTTGGTGCTTATGAATAGGTGTTGGGTTGGGGTTTGAAGCTCCTTTAGGTTGGTGCTCACGAATTATAGCTAATGTTTGTACTTGGTAAAGGGGTATGGTGCTCCTATGGGTTTTTTCTCACAAATATATTTGAGATTGATTCTTTGTGGTTTTTCCCACATTGGGTTTCCACATTATATCTGGTGTCTCTCTCTATCTTGTGTGATGTTTATTGTTTGAGTTTTAATGCATATATTGAATGTTTGAATAAGTGGAATTTGATAAAGGGAAAATTTTATAAGATATATAATATACTGATTCACCCCCCCTCTCAGTATATTTCGTGCTTAACATTGTATTAGCTAATGTGATAGAGGTATTTCATATCATCATACTATATCTACCAACTATATATAGTAATTTTTTTCTCATTATAGTTATCAAATTTATGGGATAGCATGATGCCATATATTTTTATTTTTCCTATTTTAATCCCACTGACCAACGTAGTTCAATTTATTTGTTATCTTCTCTGGTGGAGTACACCTTTACTCAATATAAAAAGGAAACCCATTAGGATTTAATATAATTAACCAACTAATGTAAAATCCCTAAAACCCATATGCCTTAAATTAAAATCAAAGAACAATATACCATTATATGTCATGTGACTTCAACTCAATCTAAGACCTATGAGCCACGTGACAATCCTAAGAATACCTAGTGAAATTACCACCTTAATACATGAGATAGGTAGAATATGAGTGTGATATAAAGTGTAATAATGAAATTATTATTTTCCTTCAATAAAATACTAATAAAAATGAAAATGACTCTTTGGTGATCTATAATCTCATGATGACCACCCATGTGGAAATACCTCCTTCCCCTACTCATAGTTTTTATACTAGACTTGGGGAAAGTCACTATGTGGATTCCTCATTCCCTTATTCATCCTCCATGCCTATTATTGATACAAAAAATAAAGTATATTTCCTTCAAGTTTTAACCCAAAGCACATAAATTAACACCAAAGTCAATACCAAATCTAGTGCATCTCAACAGGATAGTCAAAATGATCTTGACTATCAACAACTCATGTTGCAAACTAAAAACCAATTGGCTATATTTTAAGAAAATATTAATTCTTAGGTGATGAAAATTAAAAATATATTTTACAAATGTAAAATCATCCTCAACAACCATATTGATGAGTAAAAAATTCAATTTCCCACTACTACCCCTAGTAGTGATGCTCATGGTAATATGCACAACATCAATACCATTCTACATCCTCAAATTCCCAATAATGTCATTAAACACCTTTGAAATAAATAGTTGGATCCTCAAATTTAGATAATATTCATAGGTAGTATCACTCCTTCAATCACTTAAAGTGGATCCACTAATTTTATATTGTATTCAAAATCCTTATGAAATATTTATAATAGACTTGATTAGGATTAACACCTTTGTAAATACTAAACTACAATCCAAGACCTTTTAAGATGACACTCCATATTTTTATAACCAAATCATGTCAAAATAAATATATAACTTATAGGTCTTAGTGAATACATTAGTTTAATAATATAAAACTAACTATCTATCTTGAAATATCTTATCCCACTTCATAAATTACAAGGAAGTAAAAACTAAGGATACCGAAGTTCTCACAAGTGTTAGAAATAATTAGCTAACAAATCTAATCATAACATGACAAATAAAAACCTCTTCCATTTTTTTACCAACTCTATTCATCCTTAAAATTAAATATAGATTTAGAACTCTCCCTTCAAAATCATTAAAAAAATCCCTTGATCAAACTAAAAGACAAGAATTCCTCCTAGGATAATTCAATCTTTCCAAGCACAAGCCTATAAATATTATGCTTGTGAAGTCTAAAAACAAAAATAATACTAATGATGGTGTCAGTCATTAATGATATTTTAACAATAATCCCTAATGAAGTGAAACTTTCCCATCATATCAAGTGAAGTACCTTCTAGCCTCAATCTTTCTCCCTCATAATTTAATAATTATGAAGTTAGTCACTCTCTTTATTTGAGATAAGTAAATGCCTTTTGAAACCATAAAATAGATAATTTGATACCTCCTAACATAGTGCTTATTCATATGAACCTCAAAACAAATTATGGTTCCATAAAAATTAATAACACTCTTATGAGACTTATGAGTCACTAAATCACCTTGATTTTGAATTCCTACTTAGTTTAAACATCAAAATTAACCACCAAATAATTGTAATAAACCTCCAACATCAATGTTGTTAAAACTATAGTTAACCCACATTTTTCTAATTACGCAAAAAAAAAAAATCAATATGAAAACACGAAGTATGTAGTATCATATATTGACCTTTATCATCAATAACATTTTATTCCTCATCCTACTTACAAATTAATTTACACCTCAACATCATTTCACATATATCAAGCATAAATAAATTATTACATTTATTACTCTAAATTTTTCAACTTGGTAAAGTATTTATCCTTTAAAATTTTACTATAAAATGGTGTAAAATTACTTCCATTCCAAACTACATAAACTAGCCTAATGTAGTATATTTATAGACCATTTCTAGTTTCGACTATACCAACTAACCTAGTACAATATTTTATCATTAAATCTAAACACAATGCATCAACCATCCAAATACATTCTATTTAACTAATTAAATATGTTTCTCCTATACCATTTTGGATGAAACAATCTGTTTATGTATATCATTATGACGTTATTATATTGGCCTAGCTGATATAGTCTAATTATGTTTTTTTATGAAAACACCATCAACCAATGTGATATTATTGGCATAACCTATACCAAGTATATTATGTTTTCTAAGACAATATAGTTTCATTCGTCACTAGTTTTAGTCTCAATTGACTCCACCATATTTATTTCTTAATAATTCCACCCCTCTATTGTATTTTTATACAACTCATGCAGGATTTAATGATTGGGGCCCTATAAAATAGATTTATAAGGCCCTTCCCAAATTACATTACTCAATGTCATGACAACTTCCCTAAATAATTGTAATTTATTTATGCAACTTTTATTTGACATGAACATTCCTTGAACAATGCCTATGGAGCAAGAAGACACTCGGCCATCTAGGTTGATGAAACTATGAATGCATATCTTTCACATAACTTTCATATTATATCTATGATCCCAAAAAATATAATACTTCACATAGACAAAACCCTCTTTCTCTTTAATGTCAAAGTTGGTAACATTAAATTGATATGTGTAGTGATAGACAAAGACTAGCACCTATGTCACCAAACTTGAATTAATAAAAAAACCTTAGATATTTTGAATGAAATATTAACTCTACATAAATCACATGTTAAAGATATTATAAAATGAAAATTCCTCTCTTTGGATGTGTTTGGATACCTATCATAGTAATGTCCATCATATTTAGATTTAAGGTTGCGATCTTTAAATTTCATTTATCATATAACATATTTCTTGGTCACCCCTAGACTCATTGCATGAAAGTAGTGGCATCATCCACATTATAGTGTGTCAAGTTTCCTAATAAGGGTTATATATAGAATATTCAATATGATACCAATCCATAAAATTTTCAAAAATTCTAAAAGTGTGGGATATTTAAAAATACCTTCCCTTTAACCTTTTTCTAGCATTACTTTATGATAGTACCAACAATTTAACTATCCCATTAATTCTAATCAAGGTTATAGTGGACTTATCAATCTTGAGGATAATATCCAACCTAACCTATTATATTCTAATGATGATGATCTATATGAGATAAAATAACCTAAATATCAAAGCATTAGACTTTCCCTCACTATCATAGTTAAGTATCCTCTTCATTTCTAACCTCATTCTCACAAGAATCCAATAGACAAGTTTTTTGATTCTATGGTCATTCCTAAGAATTATGATTCCGAATCACCCTCTAGTGACATGGTGGATGAATATATTAATATCAATATTACTAATACATATTAAAATGATGTATATTCCATATGTGACCCATAATTATCTAATTATGCCTAAAGTTAGGATGATAAGGTAATTTTTTATCATTCTTCCCTTTAAAATTCCTATGAGTAGTCTTCCTATTATTATAATATTAAATTAATTAACCAAGATTTGTTTCCTTCCATTATACTTGAAATTAATCCTTATATGGTTGATATGCATAGGTTTGAGATGGAGCACATTATAGTTCTTACCATGCATTGATTTATAAACTAGGTGGATATTACACTTTAAGTTTTCCTAACATAAATTATTTCAATATAAGGATGTTTAACCCTAAAATTAATATCTAATGTGATCTTATCATTAACCATATATTTTAATTAAAGGGGTATATATAAATTAAATATCACAAGGGTGATAATCAAATCTATAGTAGACTAATTATATGTTAAACTTAGATATACACATATACTAACTTTATTATGCTCAAATAGTCTAAATATGGAAAGTACAACTACGTTAGATATATAAATGATAAAGAAGTGATGTAATTATATTTTTCTAATGATAATTCATTTTTAGATCTATAACAAGTAGAAATCAAGCTAGACAAAGATTTTGGAATAGTTGTTAGACTCAAGATTTGACACTTCTGGATCTATGGATAGTAACATTAACCTTGGATGGTTACATCAATGATAATTTTTAGGTTTAATATTAGTATCATGTATGAAATTTGTACTAAAATAATATTTAACCACTTAGATAATTTTGGGTTTTTTCTTTGCCTTCATTCTGGTGCTTTTAGATCAAGGTCATGGACATTCACTCTTTATGAAATGGTAAAAGCCTAGATTTCAATATTCATTAACCTTGGGGGAAATGGGTGAGTGGGAACATGGTGTCAATCTGACCCCAAATACCCCAATGTTCAAGGGCATTACCTACATATCCAATACTCTATATTATATCCTTGGGTTCATGTAGTTTTCCCTTACACGTTGGATTGTGTTTGAATAATACAATATGTGAAAAATAAGTACAATAGTGACCTAGCTTGTAACTTAGAAAATTAAGATATTGGACTACTCCTTTAGTATATTAGACCTATATATGTGTATTCCCTATGACCAATATGGAAATAGGGAAGATTCATTTAATTGAATACTTGATAGACTGATTTTACTAAGTTTTATTAGTCTCTTTGGTCTTTTTGTAGGTGCATCTAGGTGAGGAATGAATGAGGGTTGATATTATACTATATCAATCCCTTTGGATTAATAAATTTTATTAAATCACTTAAATTTAACATTATAAATATATCTCATTTGTAATTTAGATAAATTTGGGGAACTGTACACTTGCTTCAGGATAGGATAGTAGAATCAATGTTATTGTCTATCCATACATTAATGTCAAGGGAGAAGGAAATTAGGTACATGTTCATATCTTGTAGAGATATAAGATAAGTAAATTTTAATTATTCTAAGCAAGGTAAAAGCCTTGGGTCTTTAGAATAATACTGGTTAAACTAGTATATATAGGCCAAGGGACACAAATATAGAGTAGATATGATACTTTTGTAAGTGGGAATGGTAAAAAATTGAGAAGAACAAAAGGTATAAATTTTCCAATTGTAAAATGATGAGGTGATAAACAATCATAAAATATCATATACATTTGTCCCCCATTTAATATAGTAATGAAATTACTAGTTTCAAGGAAAGGAATGTGTACCTAGGTCTATGTGAACACCTTGTCTTTGTGTGTTCCCAACTTGAGTGTTGTGTTGGTGATTGACCTAAAACCAAGAAAATTTTAAAATATAAAATTAATTAATATAATCCAGTTTGAAATTATTTTAAATATATTGAAATTTAAAGAGAAAGGTTTAGGATTACACCTATGTGTCAATGTAACCCCCTTGCCTATAGACAAGTTGTTTTGAAAAACATGTATCATTATAGGGATATAAAACTGATATTAGGACAAATAAATATGAATCTTTAAAAGTGAGTAGCCACATGGTAGTTGATATTAGATCAACTATGTAAGCCAATTATATTTATAACCTATTGGGGTTAGATGATCAAGTCAAACCTAAAAATTTGGAAATAATGAGTGATTTGATCACCTCATTCATAACAAAAAGTGAACCAACTACTGCAAGAGATTGGCTCATTAAAAGTATATAAAATGTCCATGGGGTGTCATTAAGAAAAATTCCATGATATGGCAAGAATAGTTTTATATTCTAAATTTTTTTTGGATTTTGAAATACTATAGACATGTTGTATAGAATATGCACCTTAGATATGTCTCATGCTAAAACTATGTATAACAATAGTACCGATGTATAAAATTCTACCACATATGTGAATTCAAATCATATAATTATGTACTTTGGATAATTCATATAATTATGTAAGTATGGATGACATGCTTGAAAATCATTCACCCACTATATATGTAGAAATATGAAATCTGATATAAGTATTAATATGAAGGACATGTTTTTAAAACATGCCCCAATGTAATTTGAAGATGTTGAATACTCAATAGGTTAGGAGAACATGTTTCCAAACCATGCCCCCATTAAATATGATAATTTTAAATATGTGGAATCCATGCCCATATGATATTCCATCACTAAATTTGAAATTTTATTTAAATAATCTATATGGAGGATATGTTTCCAAAACATTCCCCCACTATAAACTAGAGATGTTGAATAATAAATAGGTGTAGAAAACATGCTTCCAAAGCATGCCACCACTAAATCTAATAACTATGAATTTGTGAAATCCATGTCAATATTACATGACCCCATTGAATCTAAAAATTGATATAATTATCATGTACTGAATGAGTATGGATAACATGCTTCCATATCACTCCCCCATTTAATCTTGAAACTATGCCAAGTGTGTAGAAAATGCATCTATGATATGCCCCCACTAATATGCCCCCCTCTTGAGGTGAGGGTAAAATAGGAATTGGTAGTTACCATGCCTAAAAATGAAAAGATAATTTTATAATATTTGAATGTAACCATGTAGCATATAGAAGGAATATGCCTAGGTAGATATAGCATTGAAGTGCTTAGAATAAATGTGATCACATGTAGGCCTAAAATTCATGATAAATGTTATGGAAATATGTAAATATTAATAGTAAAATATCAACAAGTAAATAAATAACACACATAAAATAACTTAAAAGTAAGTCAAAAGGCAATGGTCCAAGGAAATTTTAAATAATGGGTATGTTAAAATTCCACATAATCAAAGGGACCTAACTTGGTCAAATGTCCATAAAAGGCAAGGATGACATATTAAAATGTCCATAAAAAAAAATTATATATGAAAATATATATAAAATCATACATAAGCATGGGGGATGAAAGAAAAGGAGCATATTTTAATGCTTGAACAAGGAATACAATACCAAGGCAAGGCACTCAAGGAAGTACATTAGGTAAAGCATAATAGTAGCCCATGGATCCAATGTGTTTGAAAAGGTTTGTCAAGTCTATATAATATAAATTACCCTATGTAATATTTACTCATGAATAATAGGCATATGTAAGTACTTATCTAATCTTAAACATGATAATGTAGAATGATCAACAAATCATATAACCTATGTGTCTCAATATCAAATAAATGGATTCCCCCAATATCCATATGACATGAGTAAAAGGAAATACCAACATTATAAATAATAATGTATCATGTATTTTAGTGTGCATGTATGGCACTTAAGTAGAAGCGTAAGACATATATGTATGTAGGATTGATTGAATATGCCATCCATCAACATGGGACTAACACATAAAGACCTAGGAGTGAATATAATATGCAAGTGACAAAAGTGTCTTTGTATTTTTGGATATTTTTTTATTTTTTATTTCTTAGGTAATATATTTGTACAATTTCATAAATTTTATTATTAATTTAAATTCTAACCTTCAAGTGTAACAAGGAGGTATACACATTTTCCTAGTTTTTTTATAACTATAAATGGACCCAACCAATTTTGTTTGAACTTGACTTTTTATGATTTTATGCATTGGTATTCTTTTGATTTTATTTTAGTGTTAGGTCACCCAAACTAGGTTCATATGGCCTAACCTTTTTTTATATACGATCATTTTACAAAATCTTGATACAAATGTAAGTGCTCAACAACCTATGAGCAATTTACACTCAACTTATTTAACTAATGCAATCACTATTCACAATATTCATTATATTCAATTATGAATTTTAGAGAGACATAAAAAGAGGGTATCTCAAGTTCAATCATTAATACAACCTATGTACCATAGACCAAAGACTAAGGTGTGGCCTAAGTAGGTGTGTGTATAATAGTTCAGTATGCCCATAAAGTATATACCATCCATTATTGTCATTTAATATTGTATCATTCAACTATTTTTCTAGATATTGTGACAATTTATTTTGGTTGCCTCAACCTAGCCATTTGCCTATGGGTAATAACATATAGAAAAGTGATTTAAATGTTTTAAGAATGTTAGAGTCTTATTCCTAATTTAGTTAAAGGTCTAAGTTAACTAAATCAGTAAAACATTATTTTAATAATTTAACTACAAATTTGTATAACTTATTTGTTTTTTAACCTTTCTATAAATAGTAATAAATATGGAGAACATAAGACTTAGCTTAAAAAAAATTGAAATGGTTATTGCAGGGTTTGATAGTAGCTATGTAGGACTAGGATAGTGTCACAAATTAGGTTTTGGATTTCATTTTATGAAAATATAGGAGCACCAAAATATGACACTTTAGGGTCTAGTGCTACTATCCTCTTCTACCACTATTATCCAAACTGATCACAAAGACCTAATTTTTCTAGGTTTTATTGTTTTTCCTATGTAAGTGTGCCTATGAAATATTAACTGTTGAATATCCATAGAACTCTTCGTAGAGCTGATTTAATCTTCAAACCCTAGACTTCATTGTGCTTTGATCAAACTTGAAAAATAAGGGTGGGGGGGTTAATATGTGTAATATGCATTGAGCGTGTATCCACACCCCTTGTGTGGGCACAATGCCTACATACCAATACTCTGAAGAGGGATCAATTTATATGCAGTTATCTCACTTGATGTGATTTATGTAATAGTGTTATGTGGATGAAAAAATGCTGAATTGAGTATGCTTGAGGTGGTTAGGGACTAGTGTAAGGATATAGATATGCTTGTAGCTATATTGGATGGTTGTATGTAGAGAATGAGGAAATTTACATTAGTGTTTTTACTTCTATTCTTTTTTGCTTTGTAATATTTGCCAACCTCCTTTTACATTAACTTTGAATAGGATTTTATAAATATATATTGGTCATGGGTCTAATGTATTCATGTTAGACTGACACAATGAATAATAGGAACCAAAAGGAAATAAACATTAGAGTTAAAAATGCAATTAGATAGGAGTGATAAAATAGGACACCCTAGGGTTTGATGCTATAATCTAAGTTTGGCACTACTATCCTATAGGTACAGGACTTGGGGTGATGGAATTAGCATGAGAAATATAGCTTGGTTGAGCTATAATTAGGTTTTATAAGTCTATAAATGATTAGGAATAAGAAAAAAGCTGTCTAAAAGGGTTATAAAAACATGCAAGAGGGACCTATGGGTTGGATGTCATAAGCCACACAATACCAATTTTGACATTTTATATGACTAAATTTTCCTCTCCTTTATTCTAGTGATTCAAGAAAATCAAATACTAGGATAAAATAAAATTAGAAAATGTACCTAAAATTACTTGTAAGGGTGAACCTTATGAAGCTACATGATGTTAGGTGTGCATAGAGAGAGCATGTTCTAAAGTGTAAATCTACAAGAGAAAATAAAGATTAAATTAGTTCTTACTATATATGCTATATCTAAAACAATAATGTATAAAATATAGATAAGAGAGAGATGAAGAGAAAGGAATGAATACATCTCACCAGGTATGTGAACTGATATAAAACTTGTTGTGATGCTAAGTGATGTTGAGTGATGCTAGGTATGTGATGAATGATGATATACCAAAAGTAATATCATGAATGGAGATAAGTAATAAATTCCCTAAGAATGGCTCAAGAATGAAAAGGCTAGCCATTTGGCTCTATTATCACCTACTAAGTGAAGCTATATGATTATGCATGTGTTAATCAATGTTTAGACTATGTGTCCAATCCCTTTGAATAGGTGGCTCAAGAATACAAAGGTTAGATAGAACCTTATCTCCATCATTACCCTATGAAGTGAAGCTATGAACTAATACTAATATTAAATGTGTCTTGTATGAGATGGCTCTTAAGTCCCATGAATGTTTTATAATCTAAAAATGTGGCGCGGATAGTTTGAATGTGGGCTGGAAACTAGGCCACTCTTGGCCACTCAAAAAAGGTGGAGATTACGCTTGTATGAAATCTATTCAAAAATTAGGCAATAGGCTTATGTGGAAGCCACGTGATAATGATGTCAACTACATGTAGATGGAATAAGGCATGAAAATACCGAGAATACCTAGGTAATGTACTAAACTCAAAAATAAAATAAGGTAAATGTGTTTTGCACATTACCCCTAATCACTAGTGTCTGTAACATGGGTTTTGATCTACAAGTTATACTAACTTCCATATCTAAAACTAGAAGTGATATCTATCATGCCATGCATAATAACCCCTATATATGGAGTTTATGAGAAAAATTGTATTAAATTTTTTGATTCTAAACTAAACTATTGTTGACAAAATTATAACTAGTCTTACCATTCTATCTATTTCTAGAAAATCTATTATTTTTACTATTTAGATAAGAGCACTAAAATAAGACACCCTACTATCTAACATTGTAGTCTAAAGTTGGCACTCTTCTCTTGTGCTCATTATAAATACTATTCTATAATTGTCACCATCTGTATATTCTATTCTTCCTAGATTGAACTCTTGTTGCTATTCTAGGTGTTCTAAAAATCTATTTTTCAACTAGTAGGAGCTTTGATCTCTATGACAAAACCTCTATTTGTTACCCCCTCTTTTGAGGGTAGGAAATAAGACCCTATAAGGACTACCCTCATAAGAAATATCCTTGCAAGTGTGTTATGCTATGAAAATGTATGATATAGTAATGAAAATAAAAAATATGTCTCAAGATATAGCATGGTTTATATGAGATATTATTATATCAACATGGGTATGCATAGATAGATATAAAAATGTAATAACATGTGAAATATAGCTACCTTGAAATAGAAGTGTTAGTTTTTAGTTATTAGTTGTCAATGAGAGATGGAGCATAATGTCCATCATGGCATTCAAGAAAGCAAGAGAGTGCATGATGTGGATCATGGCATTATAAATAATTGAGAAGTAATCAATCAATAAGAAGAAAGAAGCATACAATAGTGGCCAAGGGGTTAAATAAACAAGGGACATGGGCACATGTCATTGAAACTAGAAAACAAGCATACAAGGCATGTTCACATACTACATACACATATAATTGAAAATAAGCAAGGTTGGCATGAGAGCCACAATCATAGAGAAGAGTACAAGAAAAGGACATTTTCAAATTTCCTAAGGCACATACAAGAGAAAAAATGAGAAATGTAATCACATATGGCTACACAAATCAAGAAAGGAAAGTATGTAAATACTTGAAATACAATCGTATCTAACTAATCAAAGAAAGAAGTGAAAGTATGCAAGACATGTTGTACAAGACTAGGTATTTACTAAGAAATACACAAGTGATATATACTAATGAGTGTCAATAGAGTAATCTATGTAAGCTAGTAAGTAATGCACATCAACATGATAATTGGAGTGTGTGGTATATGAATGACATAACATAGATGGTGTAGTCATGTAGAAGATGCCCCTAATGGGTAGATATATCATTGTATGTCTCAAATGTATAAGTAGGATAACCCCTCAATGGGTAGAGTGAAGCAATCATGAATCTAGATGTCACTTCACACACTCAAAGAAGATTAAGTGAAGCATGGTAATGTAGATTAAAAAATTTGGTATTTTTTGAATTAAGCTATGCATAATCAATCATTAGGAGACTATGTACAAGAAATTGAAGAGAAACTATGTATAAGTAAGTTAAAAGGAAACTATATACAAGCATATTAATAAAGTAATATGGACATAATGACATAAAAGACTAGGCTAGAGGGGGTAAAGGGTCCAAGGATGGAGCTCACTGAGGATGGAGATGGAGGAAAGGATCATGGACATCATCAAATTCCTTAATATAATCATCACAAGTATCATCATATACATGGTGTCATCATACCAAAGGAAAATTAAAGGTTTCTCTAGTGGTGAAGATGTTAATTCTCATCTAGGATGTTTAGCTTTGGTAGTAGATGAATTCAATGGAAGTGGTAAATCTAGTATTGGTGGTGATGTAATCTAAATAATACCCTGAACCCATAGTTTATCCAATCTTTGTTGTAAAGTTATACATGATTCAGTCTCATTGCCCAAATTTGATGAAAGAGAAAAAATTAGCAACCATCTTATCATGATAATTTTCTAATAGATCTATGTCATACTTTAAGTAGTATGACTAATCCATGATCAAGTAACATCTATAGCATAATCTATGGCTGATTCTATGTGCTACCCACTTGAATTTGAATGACTATATCTATATCCATAAAGGTAACCATGTGACATATATGTGCCAAGTGATGTGTTTGTGGCCATGAATGTGGAGTATATCCTGAGAGTGTAGTGTAAGTGATAAGAGTGATGTAATATGTGTAATGAAAGATCTAGAGTAATCTCGGTACTCTCCTAAGATAACTAGTTTAAATCTCAATCCACATAAATAGTCACATGTGAGTGTGGGTGTCATATCATCTCTAAAGTAGCCTAGGAATATGTATCAACATTGTGTACATATAGTAACTTAGAATTTACCACAAGGGGTAACTATGATATGGGAGTCTCATCAACTATAGTAGTAGAAGATGACAATGTTGTGAGAGTATTTATAAATATCAGAGTATGAACTACTAAAACTACTATTAGTACTTATATAATTATAATAGGTGTATGAACTATGCATGATGGAGTAGCTAGAATGGTTAAAACTACTATGACTGGCTGAGTATCTGGAGTTAAGGACACAAATTTAAGTTGAGTGCAAGATGTGTTAATATCTCCTACCTCATATGTATGTATCTAATCAAGAGAAATGTGACGAGGTGCTGACTGAACTATGATATAAAGTGTCCCATATGGTGAAATAATTGAAGATGACTCTGTAATTTGACAATACCTAGATGGTTGGTTATCTAATGGGCATGCATATAGGTATCTTTCATGAAGAAATAAACACATCGATGAAGAGTGTAAGGAACTACCCCCATAGAATATATCCAAGGTCATCCAAGTAGAAGATTATAATGAAGAGGACCTAACATGACCTAGAACTATATAAAGGGAGGTTTGGGCCCTACCATGATATCCAAAGAAATGGTGCCCAATGTATATGATGTTATATCATCAAACCCTATAATATTATTATATGATTTTTTCATGGATTCCATATCTACACCTAGGGTCTATAAGAATGTAATATTACATATATTAAGCTTAGAACCACTATCAACTATAACTCTCTTAATTGCACTGGTTTTGATTTGAGATTGTATTAATAGTGGTAAAATTTGATCAATAATTGTCTAAGATGGCATGTCTTCATAATAGAATGAAATAATATCTTCTATGGTTTTTAATGTGTTAACCACTAATGAAAAATAAGAAGGCTCTAAATCATTGGGCATAAAAAGTCTAAGTGAGTTCCTAATAAAGAATGCCATTAAATACAGTAACATTCTAAAGTAGTTACAACATGGAAATATTAGTTGGTGTGTTTCTCAATTGATCAATAATATCATATGCCTTATGTGGATCTACCTATGTAAGTGGGTTGGGCTTGGTATGGGAAGGAATATGAGGGTGGTGGGGTTCCTAACTAGGTGGGAGAGGCATGGTAGCATGTCAAGTAACAAATCTAACCACATTATCTACTATCTATATAGGATTAGTAGTAGCTATGGGAGGAGAGTGAAAATAATAAATAGGTAGAGGTGGTGAAGGGACAAAGGGTGTCAATTGGGCTCTTTGGCAATGGGTAGTGACCTAGGGAAGTGAAAAATGGACCATGCAACATGACTCAGTATGGGATAAAGGGTCCAAGGGAGGTGAGGTAAGAGGTATCTTAACATGTTTAGCACTGAAATTTTTAATATCATCCGATATTATGAAAAGTAAGCATGACATGCAAAGAATGAAGCTTTGTATTAACATATGGTAAACTTTATCATTCATGTACATGATACAACTGAGTATGGTCTCCTTATTATTTACAATAAATGCTTTTAAATAAATGACATCCATTTCTATTTTTATGTGAAATCTAATTCTATATGTAAGGTGATAGCTCAAAAGCAATGGGACATAGTATATGAAACTAGGGTTTTTAAAAAACAATTAGTTTTAAAATTACTATGGAATTTTAAAAATTAATGTGAATTTCTTATTTAAATATGCAGGTAAAAATCAAAAAAATATTGAAAAAAAATTAATTTAAAGGGACCTAGTATATGCAAATAAGGTTTGAAAGAAAATGATATTTTTAAAAAATTACTATGAAATTTTAAAAATTAATGATTTAAATATGCAGGTAAAAAATCAAAAAAATATTAGCAAAATTAGGAAGGAATTTGATGTAGGGTCTCTAGGATTTTTGTGCGCAAAAGGACCTTATAAATTCAACTAGGGTTTGGAATAAACTATTTTAAAAATTACTAAGGTAAATTTAAAAATTAAATGTGAATGTTTGATTTAAAATATGTAGGAAAAATCAGAAAATTATAGGAAAAATCAATAAGGAATTTACCTTAGGGTTTCTAGAGCTTTTATGTACAAATGAAGTAAGTTAGGTTCACCAAATGATTTAATTGTTTTGGAAATAGTAGAGTTTTATTCTTAATTTAGTTAAAGGTCTGAGTTGACTAAATCTAAAATAATATTATGATGATTTAAATAATGATTTTTATAATTTATTTGTAATTTAAACCTTTCTATAAATAGTAATAAATAAGGAGAAAATAAGACTTAGATTAAAACAAATTGAAATGGCTATTATAAGGTCTAATATTGTCTATGTAGGACTGGGATAGTGTCACAAATTAGGTTCTAGATTTTGTTTTGTGAAAGTATAGGAGCACCAAAATAGGACACCTTAGGGTCTAGTGCTATTGTCCTCTTCTATCACTATTTTCCAAATAGCTTGTAGATACCTATGTTTTTTGGGTTTTATTAATTGTCCTGGTGTTAGCCTACCTATGAAATCTTGACTACTGAAAATCCACAAAACTTGTTATAAATTTGATTTAATATTCAAAGCCTAGACTTCATTTTGCTTTAATCAAACTTGAGAAAGAAGAGGGGTTAGTGTGTGTAATATGCATTGAACATGTATCCACACCCCTTGTGTGGGCTCACTACATAAATACCAATACTCTAAAGAGGGATCAAGCCATATATAGTTCTCCCACTTGATGTGCTTTGTGCAATAGTGTTATACAAATACAAAAATGTTAAATTAGGTGTGCTTAAGGTGGCTAGAGACAAGTGTGAGGATTTGGATATGCTTGTAGCTATATTAGATGGTTGTATGTAAGGAATAGGGAAATTTACATCAGTGGTTTATCTTGTATTCTTTCTTCCTTTGTAGAATTTTCCAACCTCTTTCAAAATGAACTTTGAATGGGATTTTATAGAGATCTATTAGTCATGGGTCGAATGTATTCATGTTAGGCCAACAAGATGAAGAATATGAACTAGAAGGAATAACCATTGGATCTCAAAATTAGATTGGATAGAAGCATCAAAATAGGAAACCCTAGGGTCTGATGCTATAGTCCAAGTTAGACTCTCTTGTCCTATAGGTGTGAGACCTAGGGGGATGGAATTAACATGGGAAATGTAGTCTAGCTAAGCTAGAATCAGGTTTTAGAAGTATAAAAATGATTGGGAATAAGCAAAAAGGTGTTTAGAAGGGTCATGAGAGCATGCAAGAGGGACCTATGAGTAGGGTGTCATAAGCCACACTCAAACTACCAATTTAGTCATTTTATATGACTAAAAAATGGTATGTTTTATTTTGTAATTACTGTAAAATCATCTCACCATTTTGTTTTTAAATGATATTATATTATCATAAATAATGGTTGAATCTATGTCAAAAAGAGAAATGATATTGGTCATCAAAAACATGCATACATCATCCCTATGGTGAATTAAAGTGGAATTGATTCCATGAATTGGATATTGGTTTTACTAAATGATAAATTTAGTAAATCTAATATGTAAAATATTGTATTGTTATAATGATAAATTTGTGTCTTTGCTCATCAAATCAACTTCCCAGAAAGAAAAGGATGATGGTGAAACAATCTTTTTAAAGTTATTCCACACCATATGATTAAAATTTATATATTTTTTTGCATTGTAAACATAGTTTTACATGTTCAATACATTATTGTTCCATTATAGTCCAATAACAACCTTAGTGTAATAGTTTTTGAGATATGACATATCTACTATAATGACCACCACATGATTTGTCAAGAATTTCAAAGAGTGTTGTGCAAGCTTCATCTTTTCTTAAATATCAAATAAATTATCCATCAAAACCTCATTTGAATTGTTTCCAATAATAACATAACAAAATGCTTTGTGTTGTAGTTTTTGTTTATCATTTCATGTAAAATGGTATGGTATATATATGTTATAAAAGAAAATTATAAATATCAATTTATTATTATGTGTTTATAGTAATATGAGTAACCTTAATAATGGACAATACATGCATTTGATAGGAATAAATGCAAGGATTTCATATATGTTGTATTGTAAAGTTTATGTGATCATCATCAAATGCCATCAAGGATGTTGCATTTACCATAACATCTACATGGCGGTTATCTCTACATGGAATACTATCTATAGAAAATGTGTCAAATATCTATGTTACTTTATCTACCATTTATTTATATGGTAGAAGATATTTTTCTTTAGTTTGGTAATGATTAGTAACTTGATTAATAACCAACTAGGAATCACTAAAAAAAAAGATGTTTGTCAAATCAAGCTTATTTGATATGAATAATTTAATGATCAAGGCCTCATATTCACCTATATTATTGGTGTAATAAAAAAATAATTTTTAAGAGAAAGGGATGTATTCACCTTCAGGGGTACAAAATACAATTCTAGAACTTACTCCTATTCAACATTTTGATCCATAAATAAATATTTTCCATGGATTGGAAGATATATTATATGCCTTAAACTCATCTCAAAAATACTTATTGAGTGGAAAAAATTTTGGTAGAGGAGCCTTAGACAATTGGTCAACTATGACTTGACCTTTTATTAAAATTTTGGCTACAAATTTTAGATTAAACTCTATGAGATGCATTATCCATTTTGAAATGTGGTCAATTTAGGTGTGTTTTTTTCATGAGGAACCTTAATGGATCTTCTTTAATTATAAAATGAACCTCATTATTGAGAAAATAATGTCATAGTTTATGGGTAGTGAAAACCAAAGCTAAACATTTTTTTTTTGTGGTTGGATATTTGAATTTATAATTAACTAGCTAATTATTGATATAATAGATTTCCCATTCTTTCCGATTATCATCGAATTGTGCTAATAAGGCCCCTAAGGCCTCATGGTTAAATAATTGTAAATAAATAATGGTCTACCTAGAATAAGAGGCATAAGTACTAGTGGATTTGATAAATAGGTTTTTATTTTATTAAAGCTTTGTTGACATACCTCATCTTATGTGAATTTGTATCCTTTTTTAGAAAATGTGTGAAATGAATTTATTTGGTAGACAATTAGGCAATAAAATAATGAATGGTTTGAATTTGTCCTTGAAAACATTGAAATTATTTTGGATTAGTTGGTGGATAAATTTTTATGATAAATTTTACCTTTTTTGGATCAACCTTAATGCCTTACTGAGAAATAATTTATACTATGAGTTTTCCTGAAGATGCCCCAAAAACACATGTTTTGTATTTAATAAAAAAATGAACTTGTGTAGGTAATCAAATATTTTTCTTAATTTAGTATCATGGTATCAACGGTGTTTTAATTTTCTACGTAAATAATCAACATAATACTCAACAATTTTGTGTATGAAATCATGAAATATATGAGTCATGACCTTTTTATATTTGTCTATTGCATTTTTTAATCCAAAATGAATTATTGTGTAATAAAATGTCCCCAAACGAATGATAAATGTGGTATTTTCTTGATCTATAGGGTTAATATTGATTTGTTTGTATCATATGAAATCATACATAAATAAAAATGCCTCATATTCAATTGTGGAAGCCAAAATCATGTTGATATTAGGTTAAGGGAATTCATCCTTATAGAAATCCTTGTTTAAATTGAGGTAATATTTATAACATCGAATGTCACCATTTAGATTTTAAATAGGGACAATGTTGGACATACAATCAGAATGTGCAATGGCTCATATAAAGCAAATATATAAAAGTTTTTGAATTTCATATAAAACCAACAATGAAAATTTTGGATGTATTTTTTTACCAACTTTGCATCTGGATATAAAACTATATTATGAGTTCGATCAATGGATTGATCTTAGGCATATTTAAATAATCCAAAATAAAAATTTCAGTAAAATTATGAAAGATTGATTGATTGCTTTTTCCTTCATCCTCCTACATCATTTTAGTAAGTAAAACTGGTCTAAGGTCCTTATCCATTCCAAAGTTATATTTGACTATTTCGTCATTTTAAAAAGTAGATTTCTCTTTGATAAATGTTTTGGTATGAATAGAATCATATGCATCATGTTGGATATTTGGATTATTTTTATACCTAAAGTAAGCATGACTAGAGGTAGCATGAATAAACCTATTCTTGTGATATAATAATAGGGATATCCTCATATGCCCCCAAGTGCCTGTTAGGTTGTGGAGCTAAAAGCTTCACTGATGCAAACATGGAGGAGGTTGCTGAGTGTCATAGTAACCAGTGTTAGTTAGGCTAACTTACATTGGTCAGGGGTGGATAGGAAACTATCGACATCGATCATGGATCGGCCGATGTTAGTCATCTCCAGATAGACAACGACTGATGTTAGTCACCTGTGCAGTTCCAAAACTGTTAGTTACATGAGCAATTTGTTTAACAAACCAGTTGTTTGTATGTAAAGACTAATTTTAGTCTTGGAGCTACATTTCTAATTATTGTAATTAGAAGTCTAATTATTGTTTGCATGGGATCTATATAATAGACTCATGGGCTGTATTGTAATTTGTAGAATTAGTTCTATAGAATCATTGGTTCTGTAAAATCAAAAGGGTTCTATCTAAGGGAGAATCATAAGGACTTGGTGAGGCAAGGACAAGGTTTTTTTGGGGTATGTAAGATCTAGGTCGGTAGGTGTGCAAGGCCAGGTTGATCTACGGTATAGCAAGATCAAGTGAGATCTACATGGTAAGTAAGATCTAGGTTTGTAGGTGTGCAAAACCAGGTTGATCTGTAGGTGTGCAAGATCAGGTGAGATCTACTTGGAGTACGTGGTGTACTCAGACTTGGAGTATGTGTGTGTACTCGGTGGTACTGGAAATATTGTTACTGACTGGTTGAAACAACTCTGTGTTTGAGTTGGTTTTGTTTGTAATTAAGAGAGAGAACTCTTGAGGGAAGATTACTGGTACACCCAAGAGGTGTGGGAAGAGTGTGATCTCTTTATTGTATTTCTTTCTAGAAGAGTATTAATACAATTGGGTATTGTCTCTCATATTATGTGTTATTTTTGAATTCTAGTTATATTTTACTTTTGGTTAAATTTTGTGTTTAGTTGCTTATACAAAGGTAATCAAGTGTGCTCCCTAATCCTGACAATTGGTGTCAAAGCTTTATGAGCCTAGGTCCTAACAGTTGGTATCAGAGCCAGGGTGCTAGTTTATCAGAGTGAGGTTACAGGTTCATAGAGCTAGGATCAACTAACAAGCGGTTGAGCAGGTTAGTGTTCATTGATTACAGGTCACTCTCAGGGGTTTTTCATTGAGTGCGAGTATAGCAATGGTAGAAGAAAGCACACTAAGAATGGAGAAATTCAATGGCAAGAATTCTCAATTATAGAATTATGGAAAGGAGCAGGTAAAGAAAGATTATTGGTTGGTAGAAGATCAGCATGAAGGAAATAAAGAAGCAGATATTGCAGGTGTTGTTGCACAGGATGCTCGTATATGTTCCTTGGATAAAGTAGAATATTGGATTATAGATTCTGTTGCCTCTTTCCATGCAGCCCCAAATAGAGTATTTTTCCATGATTATGTCCATGGAGACTTTGGAAAGATTTATTTAGGGGTTGGTGAGCCTTGTCAAATTGTTGGCAAAGGGGAAGTGTGACTGAAATTGTAGATGGCCAACACATGGGTGTTGAAGGATGTCATGCAGGTCCCAATCCTAAAGAGGAGTCTAATTTCAAGAAAGTTGGGTGATGAGGGATGCACAGTAACTCTCACAGCAGATGAATTTGAATTAGCATGTGGTAAGTAGGTATTCTTTATCTATCTACTTGTATTATTGATTCTCCTTCTATTGCAAAGATGTGGCTTTGTAGGCTTGGTCACATGAGTAAGAAGGAGATGCATGTTCTTAAGAGGATGTCAGATGTCTTTGACAAACATAAGAACTAGAAAACCTTGGTTTTCATGGAGGACATGATGGATAGTGATCAGCTAGGGAGGCTAAATAAAACTAAGCAGGGCAGTTTGGACAGGGTTTTGATCCAAGGTGAGCTCATGGGTAAAAAGTCATCACTCATAAGGAAACATAGTTATCAGCGTCGGTCATGTGGAACCGACATCAAACAGGTAGGTATCGACATCGGTCATGTGCAAATCAGAGTCAGTGTTGTCAGACAGGTGGTGACCGATGTCAATCAGGGCACCAACATCGGTGACTAGGTGGACACTAACATTAGTCAGGGAACTAGCATCGGTGATCAGGAGGATTCAACATCGGTCGGGTGCAGACCAGGGTCGACCATAGAATGGATTTTGGGTAGACAATAAGCTGTCAAAGAGTCTTAAATGCCCATATGGAGGACTAAAAGGGTAAGTAAGTCTCAAATTTGTTATTCCCCTTCTTTATATTACTTGCTCACTGCAGAGTAGGTAGAATCCAGGAAATAGTGGGAGCATGGCATGAATGAGGAATTTGATTCCTTGGATGAGAACCAAATGGGAGATTCGATAGAGTTTCCAACCAAAAAGAAAGAACTAAAAGATCAATGGATTCCCAGGTTAAAGAAGAGAGAGAATGGACACGTGAGACAGAAGGCCAGCGTATATGGTCTTAAGCAAGCTGTAAGACAATGGAGGTTTGACAGGTGTATGACAAAGCATGGCTTTAGTTAATGTCAATGTAACTATTGTGTTTCCTTTACTAGGTTGGATAATATTAGCTACATTATCCTGTTACTATATGTAGTGTGTATGCTTGTTGTAGGGTCACACATGCAGGGAGTTTCTGAGCTAAAGGTAAAGTTAGTTCAGAGGTATGTCATGAAGAATTTGGGAGCAGCAAAATTATTTGGCATGAGTATTCCTAGAGATAGGGAAGATCATAGGTTGATGTTGTCTTAGGATGATTGTGTGAATAAGGTAGTGGCGAGGTTCGTTATGCAGGATGCAGAACCGGTTAGCACACCTATGGATGGATAGTTCATAGAACAGTGCCCCAATTCACATGATGAGGTTAAGTACATGTGTACTAGACCTCATATTGCCTAAGCAGTGGGTGTTGTTAGAAAATTCATGGCCAATCCAAGAAAGAAGCACTAGAATATAGTTTAGTGGATTCTCAGGTATCTGAGAGGGACCAACAGTAGGGATTCATGCTATGCAGGGTCAGGGACTTCTCTATATGGGTATGTAGATTTGGATGTGGCAGGTGACTTGGATGATAGGTGTAGCACGATAGGATTTGTGGTGGTTGGTCTTCAAGATTGAGCTTGAAGAGGGATACAAGCCAAGAAACAAATTAGATGATGTATAGGTACAGGTACAGGTGCAACTATTTATCTCCAAGTGGGAGATTGTTAGGTTGTGGAGCTAAAAGCTTCACTGATGCAAACATGGAGGAGGTTTTTGAGTGTCACAATAACTGGCATCGGTCAGGCCAATCGACGTCGGTCAGGGGTGGACAAGAAGCTACCGACATTGGTCATAGATTAGCCGATGTTAGTCATCTCTAGACAGATAGTGATTGACATCGGTCACCTGTGCGATTCCAAAACTGTTAGTTACATGAACAATTTGTTTAGCAAACTAGTTATTTGCATGTAAAGACTAATTTTAGTCTTAGATATACGTTTCTAATTATTGTAATTAGATGTCTAATTATTGTTTGCATGGGATCTATATAATAGACTCATAGGTTGTATTGTAATTTGTAGAATCAGTTCTATAGAATCATTAGTTCTATAGAATTGGAAGGGTTCTATCTAAGGGAGAATCATAAGGAATTGGTGAGGCAAGGACAAGGGTTCTTCTAGGTGTGTAAGATCTTGGTTGGTAGGTGTGTAAGACCAGGTTGATCTACGGTATAGCAAGATCAGGTGAGATCTACATGGTAAGTAAGATCAAGTGAGATCTACATGGTAAGTAAGATCTAGGTTTGCAAGTGTGCAAAAATAGGTTGATTTGTAGGCATGCAAGATCAAGTGAGATCTACTTGGAGTACGTGGTGTACTCAGACTTGGAGTATGTGTGTGTACTCAGTGGTACTGGTAGTATTGTTACTGACTGGTTGAAACAACAACTCTATGTTTGAGTTGGTTTTGTTTGTAATTGAGAGCGAGAACTCTTGAGGGAAGATTATTGGTACACCTAAGAGGTGTGGTAAGAGTGTGATATCTTTATTGTATTTCCTTCTGGAAGAGTATTAATACAATTGGGTATTGTCTCTCATATTCTGTGCTTTTTCTAAATTCTAGTTATATTTTACTTTTGGTTAAATTCTGTGTTTAGTTGCTTATACAAAGGTAATCAAGTGTGCTCTTAATCCTGACAATTGGTGTCAGAGCTTTGTGAGCCTAGGTCCTAATAGTGCCTTAGTAGGGTATTTTCATAAAGTTAGGATACAATTTAATGGATACTTATGATAAAGTATACATGTTATTTAAATTTAGGCTCAGAACCACCAAACCTAAATGAATATGTGTTATAATCTACATGTGTTATATATAATCAAAAGAACTTGTATTAGTTATAAATCATAAGTGTTCCTATCACATTACATAAAAAAGACACAAAAATATATTGGTAGTTGTATATGGTCTACTAATAAAAGGTTTACAATTATATTCAAGTTAGAACTTAAGATTATTTTATTAAATATAATAAATTAGGTTAAATTTATATATAATAGAGATGGTATCATAGTTTCATGCCTTACGATGTGTAAAATAATTTTTCAAAATCCAAACAGGTCACTACATAGGCATTTTTAGGATATCAATATTGAACGTAGATATTTTAGGGCATAACTTTCATAATTGATGTCCATTTTTGGTAAAAATATAGTAATTTTTAAGGTTTTGTGTCTTACACATTACTTTATGGAATTTATAATAGTACTAATTTTGTCAAAATTAAAGTTTAGAAACCATTCACCTTAAAAATGATCCAAAGTGGTGTGATTGGGGAAACATAAGTCCCATCAATGACTTGAACACATAAAACAACAATTTTTTGTTGATTTAACTTCATAATAGTACCTCGTTCATCCCTAATAACTTCCTACTCATTACTTATAACACCTAGTTACTCTCTTCTCATTACTTATTATCCCTAATAGCTCCCTCATCAACCTTCACTATCCTTCATCATCTCTAGCCACTCCATCATCCATAATCACTCCCTCATTGATCCTAGTTATCCCTCATCCTCCTTAATCACTCCATCCTCATCCTTAATCATCCCTAATCACTAACTCATTGTCCCTCACCATCATTCATCATATTTAATCACTCCCTCATCATCCCTAATAATTTTCGCATTACCTCTCACCATGCCTCATCATCCATAATCTCTCCCTCATTAACCCTCACCATCCCTCATCATCCCTAATAATTACCACATCCTCCCTAATCACTTCCATACTGATCCACACCATTTTACATCATCTTTACTCAATCCCTTCTCATATCTCCTCATCCTTAATCACTACATCCAATACCTTGATGGTGGGTAAAATATCCGATTGGATTATTTTCCAAATCCAAATTTTAGTCACTCAATAAAGGCCCAAATAAAATATTATTTCACTCATCCTCTTTCACTCAAATAAGGAACTAAGAAATATTATGTGATTTTCTAGTAGGACTCATATATATATATATATATAGTGATCCATGCCCATATCATGGAGAGAGAGTGTGTATCTAGAGCCCTAGGCAGGAATAACTAGGTAAGAAATCAAAAAATGGGTGGGATGAAATTATATTACCTAAACATATATATTTTAATTTAGGAATCTAAGACTACAAATCTTAGAGTTTAGAATCCAAATTTATATCTATATATATAATGCAATTGGATACTAGTTAAGAATTCTAATCTTGATAACATAGTTGACCATATATCCATAGTATAGTGGATTGTTAGATAGATACATAAGTGATCACCAATATAGTATAATGTGTTCTATTCCAGTATACTATATATTGTGTTTCCAAACCCAAATTTATCTATACCAAATCCAATCTATACATAACTTGATATATAAATGGAATGAAGGGCATATACCTTAATTTAGTGTATTAAGGAGGGGCCAATTAGAGATTGAGCATGGCCTAGTGGGCCCTAAAGGCCAAACATGGGCCTTTCCATAATTTGAGTATTCATTGATCCCAAATATAGTATATCAAATACTATTTTAGGAATGTTGGATCTATAATAGATATATAGGGGGAACTATTCTAAAGGCCTTACCTCGATCTCAAACTGTCACTGCCTATTAAAGCAATGAAATATTTCCCCACCTAATTCATCTATGACAAGGAGTAAAGAAAGGAAAGATTGGGTATTTGATATATAAATTTGGTTCATATTATAATATATTCCCATATCCCAATATATATGTAAGTAATACAATTTCATCCCACCTTTTTCTCTCTTTCCTACTTATTTATTCTAGCTCAAGGATATAGATACACTCTCTCTCCATGGTAATGGTTATTAAGGTATAACTATTGGAAGTAAAATTATTTATAGGGGGTGGTGAATAATTATTCAAAATTTAAGATAAAAAATTACTTAAGAAATCACAGATTAATTAGACAAGCATATACATTTTAGCAAGCATAGGCATCAATCCACAAGAGCATGAAACATATGAAAAAAAAGTATACATGTTAAAATCTCAAAGGGGGATAAAAAAAAACTTGAAAAACTTTTCCTATAATACCATTAATTAATTTTAGTTGAGATCCAACCCAAAAAGTAACACAAACCCCTAAATTTATTAAGTACCAACTTGACTTTAGAAAGCACTAACATGATAGGAGGTTAAAATTCCATTTATGATCAAGCACACACTTAATAAACATAAGGAACCTATACACCTTGCTCTTATTTACCTCTCACAACTAATTATGGTCTTATTTTTATCTATCACAACTCAAATACACCTCTTAGACAACTAAAACTATTCTTTACCTTCTTCACATAATTAGCCCTTTTATGCTTAGATTAGGTCATATAAGCTTGAATATCACACACATGAATTATGTCAAATGTTTATCACTAAAATTTTATATTATTTTTATGGTCTAATATACCTCCTTATATTTTGTAATATCCTTTCTTATTTTCTTACACCACACCCACCAATAAGCCTAAAAATTCCTAGTATATATACAAGACTTTTCTTGTTCATATATTATTAGGTAGGCCATAAAATGGATATTAAAACACCTAATATACATGGATAAAATTTTATTTTAGTCCTTTTATGTCTACTCTTTCTCAAATAGTCCTTATCTCTCTTTCAGGTCTTATGGAGACCTAATCCCATTACGTCTGTTTTAAAACATGTTACACATTGTATTATTTGAAAAACATGCAAACATATAACATGGTAGGAAAAAATATTAAAAAACTCAAATATATGCTTGATAATATCATCTATATCCACAACACTTTTTATGTTAAAACACTACTTGGAGCACAATAATAAGAGAGTTCAGATTAGCCCTGTGTATAGCCAAAACATTTGTCAACAACAATTTAGGTTTAAACAAAAAATTTAAATTTTTTTTGGAAAAAGAAATATAAATATAACATTCATGACCTCATGGTAATTAAAAAATTAATTATACACTTCAACATATATCTTAAGTCCTCAAACTCAGTTCTACAACATGACCACTCAGAAGTGCATAAATGCTTCAAAACACATCATAAATAATTGACCACCAACATATATAAAAGGAAATTTAATGAATATAAATGAAATAATTTTAACCTTATATAAATTTATAAAATATTCATATGCATTATACTCTTAAACTCTAGGAAAATTTCCTCATACTCATCTTTGCTAGATGACTACTTAGAACTGTTAAAATTTTCAAAACATAATCATGAAAACAATGAATTAGAACACTTATATAGTCACTATCATGAAATTAAAATGGGTTTATATTATCATTTATCATACCAATATAAAATTACAATAAATATATTATAGTCTAAAATATCAATATTGGTCATACCAATCTCAGGGTTTCACTATGCATAGACCTCACTATGTTAGACAGGTCTATTTGAGAGCAAATTTTTACCATACACAAACATATACAAAAATTATATTAATTAGGTATATGTGTTATATGTATATAAAAATAACCCCATTAGTTTGGATTCATCCCTAATCCATGACAACACATCCATAATCTCATTCTCACTTTTGCTATTTTTTTCACACTGTCTTCCTTATTAGGCCCTTTTACCGATGGGTTAAATTCCATGACTAGTTTAGTCTATTTGAGGTTTGGAAAATAATAATAAACCAAAATTTTAATAATATATAAGTCTCAAACTTAAATCTCAATTCACTTATCAACTTTAACTTGGTAAACTCTATTTGCTATAGAAAATTTATGATAAGCATGGATTTTCTTGTAGGGTCCACTTACTCATCCAATAGAATAATGCAAACTATAGGAACAAAAGAGAGTCCTATACATTATCAAATCATAAAAATATGTCATATATTCCATTATTAGTCATTTATAATAGGATCTTCCATATCAGGTCATTATTAGGGTCCTAAAGAGGTTTAAACCACCTTACAGTCTTATCAATCATTCATAAAGATTAGGGCCTTAATACAAAAACCAAGAATTATAAATTTGATCTAGGACCATAAATGGATTATGTTCTCATGAATAGGTTACACATTATAACTAACACATGAATGTACTTATTAGGTCAATAACCCTTCATTCAGTGCACACAAAAAATCTGAAAACCATATTTCACACCTTCTTCTTCAACTCATGACTTCAAACTTCACCAAAAATATTTAAATAGAATGTAAAACCTATTTTAGTTATTATTTGTCCATTAACCTTGGTAACTAAACTTAATACCCTATTTTATCACAACTTCTCTCTTTTCTCTTTAGGCTTTGAATCTATAATTCATATTAGGCCTTAAAATAGACATTCAAAAAATTGTTCAAGTGATATCCAAATTAAGCAAATTCCCAACCAAATTTACACATGATATACCACTATTTTGTATCCTTAATAGGTATTAACAAGACTTCATGCTACCTTATTAGGTCAAGTAAGGCTTAGGACTAGTTTGGTTACATGCTTAGGCTTAAGACCATACGCTTATAAGCTTACATTGAAGATTTTCTAAGTGTTAAAACACTTCATATGCATGATTGAGCATCCCTAAACATCCAATAATATCTATGTGTATCTATATCAGTAGACCACCATCGTCATGCCCTCTCATAGGGTCTTTTCATGTGATGATTAATGTCATGACTAGGTTTCTCAAGATCTTGAAGCTTGAAAAATAGAATTAAAATATTATTTGGTGCTTAAATACTTTAATAATATGAATTTTATGCTCCTTAGATAATATCATGAGTATTTACACACTTATTCATGCACATGCTCAGGATATGACAATGCTCCTCAAGACTCAAAAGTATAGTGCTCAAAAGTATGCTTACCTTGTATCTATATCATTACTTGAAAATATGTCATCAACCTTAGAAGAATCATCAGGTTGCCTTCAAACTATCTCACAATAGAGAGACAATAGTTTTCCTTTAAATTATCTCTTGTCATAAGACTTCCTTATCACATACCACTCCACCGTGCATCTTTACTAGATGTACTTTGACATCAACTTTGACCTTGACACCAATAACATCAATTTTGACCTTGGCATCAATGATAACACTTCTCAAAAAAATCCCCATTTGACATTTGTGGAAAATTATTGTCCAAACTAATCACTCATCTCCCCAAGTTGGTCACACTCCCTTCTTGGACTTTCTCCCCCTTTGACATTAATTATAAAGGGTCTTACATAGACTATCATACGGAACCATACTTTCTTGATACAATAGCTCAACAAACAAAATATGAAGCATCAAGTCAACATGATCCCTTTAACTAAAATCATACCTCCTTTAGATGAATTCTAATAACAAGATCATTTTTCAATGCATAACAAGCTTAGTCACAAACCTAAATAGCTCCTCCTGAAACCATGCATATATATTGATTTTGCTACCTAAATAGTGTCTCCATGAAGATTAATGGAGTCACCACTTATTATAAGGCACTAAAACATTACAATATTATAATATTCCCAAATTTCCATGCTCTCAACTAATTGAATGTCCTTTAATACCCTTTGAGGCTTGATTTTCATTATAAATTTGATCTCTTCATCATCCATATGATTAATGTGGGTTGATAACATGAATTCTTGACTTTTTTTCTCAATTGAAACATGCTATATCAATTTAAGTAATCCACTTGAGATTGTAGATTGATCATGACTCCTCTTAATTATCTTTGGTTTCTAAACATTCATTTGTATTTTTTATAGCACTCTATGGGCTTCAAAACTCTTATTTTGAATTGATGACATTCTAACCTTGTTAGGATAAAACCTTAAAATGTGTCTTATATTAAAAAATTGTATCAAACCACCTTATACACAGCATTTTAACTGATGTGAGCTGTGACTATTTCCATAATCCCATGAATACTCATTCTTGGAGGGTCTTCTATATTCTCTTACACTATGGCCAAACTTATTATACACAAAATAGTAACCATTGAATGAATTGGAATACTTTATTGTATTGGTCTAATTGATAGGTCTTTTCATGTTAAAATTTATGGATTTTCACTTCTTCTAAACTTTGAATTTTGATTCTTTCTTTGGAATTTTACCTTCATTTATTATCATCTCATAGGTAGTTAGGATGCCATGAAGTCAATCCATCTCTAGCTTATCCAAATCTTGTATCTCTTCAACTATGGATACCTTAAAGTCAAATTTAGAAGTTAGTGATCTCAACACCTTTTAGACAATAATGGATTATTTGACTTCTTCTCCCAATCCTATAATGATATTGACAACTTTATCAACCTTCATTAGGTAGGATGTAATGGTTTTATCATCACTCATTTTTATGATTTTAAACTATCTTCAATGGGTTTGCAACTTATCCATATTCACCTTGGTGTATCCTTCACAAATAGTCTTCAATTTATCTCATATCTCTTTAACTGAACCAAAATGCATTACCTTCACTATTTATACCTTTGATAGACATAAAATAATAGAATTCATTACCTTGGAGTTATTTTCACTACCCTTATCACTTGTTACATCTATTGAAGGAGTAGGAGGAGCTATATAACCATCTGTAATTGATTGACAAATATCATGTCCTTGTGACATCAAATATATACTCATTATGAAATTTAATAATGCATAGTTAAATCCATTGAACAATGGATCCTTATTGGTAGAAAACCCATCTTGTGCTTGTTCACTAGCCATCCTTGCTTCTAGGATATCCTTTAGGCTTTTATAGTTGATTCAAAGGACCAGGCTCTAATACCAAATGTTGGAAGCAAAATGAATGAGAGAGGGGGTGAATAAGTCTTCAAAATTTCATATAAAAACTTAATTAAGAAATCATTTATCGATTAGACAAGCATATAAATTTTAATAAGCATAAGGATCAATCCATAAGATTATGAAACATATGAACACAAAATATATGTGGGAAATACTCAAGGGGAATAAAACAAACTAAAACATGATATGGATAACTTGTACTATAAGACCATGAATCAATTTTATTTGATCACCAACCCATAAATTTATCAATTATAAACTTGAATTTAGTAAGCATAAACTTATTAGGAGGTTACAACCCCCTTTATGATTAAGCACCAACTCAATAAACACTCTAAAACTATCCACCTTGCTCTTGTTGCCCTCACATAAATGACTATGGTATTATTTTAATCTATCACACTCAAATATGCCTCTTACACAAGTAAAACTATTATTTACCTTTTTCACTCAATTAGCCCTTCTATGGCTTGATTATGTCATATGAAATTTACATTTACTAAAAATATTGGCTTAATTTACATTTCCTATCGAGATGTTTACTACATTGATATATCCCACATTTATTTTGATCCATAAATAATTAGTATTTATTTATTTTCTATAGAATCTATGGTCACTCTCAACATCATTTTAAAGCATATCAGAGATATCTAAATTAGAAAAAATTTGTAGTGTACTAGTATTTTATTTAAAATTATGAATCTATTGATGATGTTATTAAAAAACCCTAATATTATTCTCCACCTAGGTTGGATGTAGTACCACATCCAACCACTTAGGAATATGAACCATATTATGAGTTATTGGATTATTCCAATAAATGAACATCCAATGTTGCATGAAAATCCTAAGAGTGGGTGAGAGCAAAATCACCAAAACAAAATTTTCATACAGTGCATTAAAAGCTTAAATAATCAATTAGAAAAAAAAGTAAAAATAATTTACATTCACCAAATAGGCAACAACTCAACTCACTATTATAAAATACATTAGGTGTATTTTACCCTAATGACCTTAACAACCCTAATCAAGTGAAATACTAACTTTGTAGGTAAAATCATAAGTGGAAAAAATACTAAAATAGTATCCACTCCCTAAAGTGTACCTTAGGTGAGTAGAAGAATTATGTCCTAAAAAAGAGGCTTGATGAGGTACCCAAGGACAATGCAACTCCCATAAAGCATAGAAAAGGAGAAATCTCATAGGAAAATAGTCCTTTTAAAAAAGAGAGAAACATGATAAATAATTCATGATCTAAGGATGTTGGGCACATTCAAGAATTCATCCATAAGTAAGAGAAAATAGGTAACATATATTTGATAACTATGAAGTCCCCATAAAAGATGTTGAATCTACCTATATTGGAGCTCACATAATGATGAATGTCATAAATGAGATCCTCTACCTCAAGACTTAAGAATTTCCATCTACGTTAAATAATTTTTATTACATTTATAAAATTAAAAACATGACTTGTGTAATTTAAACTATACCTATTACATAATGGAAGATGAAAGAAGTAGTACAGATAAATTTGAATATAGTCCAAAACAAAACAATGTCATAATCCTGGAAAGATCATGCACAAACATTGCATGTAAAACCACTAAAGTTAACATGTCATAAGTTTGTGTAGTGAATCTATATCTGAATTTACTGATAGATCTCTAGCCATGGTTCGATTTATATATAAGGAACTCTTCCCTTAACACATAGTAGATGATCTAACCACTCTATATGATGATGGTGTAACATAAATAGATGATTAAATAAAATAAAAAATAACATGTACCTATGAAATACATTTCTTTATGTTTGATAAGTCATAGATCATTAAAAATGTACCTTTTAATGTTATAAGTGCACCAAAGGTAGGTGGACCAAGAACTAACTACTAAATATCTAGAAGGTGACAAGGATATGTTGGAGGTGTGCCCCCATCACTATTGTATTCATTTGTGATAGAATAAAAGTCATAAATCTCATAAATGTGCTTAGACTCAGAAGTGTCATCAAGTAAAAGTGAGTCCAATGAATAAAAATGGCATGGATAATTTAGTAATGGAATTTTCATGTGAAGTGGAGAGAACTAATGAACAACTCTCAAAACTATAGAAGAGACTATATATGAAGTATATGGATTTGTAGATTGATTATCTACACAAAGAGATGAGTTGTAGATACCCTCAAAAGGTGTACTATCATTATAAATAGTAGAGTCCTCAAAAGTGCCAATATATTATGGCTCTAGATGAACAACATGATGCACAATAACAAAAGTATAATATGTAATGGGATAAGTAAGGTCTAACATAATCTCATCCTATAGTGGTATTTCAATAAAAGGAAGAAAAATATCCACCATGCATGTGTGATAAAAATAAATAAGAGTAGGATGAGAGATGATAGTAGTATCTGAAGAGATGATAGGAAGAGGAGGAGGAGTGATATAAAAAAATATAAGATCTTTGAAAAGAAATTGAAATATGCTCCAAATAGTGTAGGGACACATGGTGATGTAGATCCCATGATAAGAGTAGCAAGAGGGTAATATGAAACTTGTCACAAGTGTTATCCCAGTTAATGTACTTTTTATAATACGTGGGATAAATAATCTATCTATATATGAATGTAATGCGATTATCTCCCTTTTTGTGAATAAGTGTTCCATGTAATCATGCCAAAAAGCATAGTTTATGCTTCAAATAAGAATAATTAGTGTAAATTAAAGTTTACTCCACACATATATATCTTAAGTGAAGTCAACATGGATGAGATAAGACGTAAAATAAGTGAAAAATTACACAAATCAACTACAATGACCCCCTAGTTACAATAATAATTCATATTCATGAAGAGGATGTCATGTATAATTGAGAATGTGTCGAGAGTAAATTGTGAATATGGATGGAAGAACTTGATGGATGTCACGATCTATATTTCAAAGAGTTCTAATTTGTAAATAATAGGTAGGTTTATAGGTCCAAAAAAGGTCATCAAATGTGTATATCACAAGAAAATAGGTAATTTTGAGGAAGATGACACTAAAAAAGGAGTTATCAATCAAAAGTTATAATTGTTTTAAGATTTTATATCCCATAAAAAATATCCACCCAACATAGATTGGAAAATGTTTGGGTTGATTTGAGATTTTTTTAGGCTAAGGTTAAGCCTGCACTAGTAGGAATCAAAATTCAAACACCCCCCATGTGAATATACCATATAAAAAGGAGCTAAGACCTTTTATTAGTGGTCATCATCAAACTTTTGGAGGTCTCCTACAGTCATCATAATTTTTAGGTAGAGTTACACTCAACCTTTGTAGTCAAAATTGGGGTTTGTACAAGTAGTCAAAAAACATGATGCTAGGATTATTCACTGTCATAGCAATCAATATTCTCGATGTCAATTTTTTAAATTCTGCACATCGTCTAAAGTCCTAACACATCATGCTTATGGGATATGTGAGTAGTCAATAGTCTTGATGTTAAAATTTTGGACTGTGTGAATTTAAAAGTATCAACATGTCATATTTGATGACTATATATGATGTTGAGAAGTCCAATGTCAGGATGAGGATTGATGTTATATGTGATTATTCTAACAGGTACAAGGAGGTGTGAGTTTTTTGCCAAATCATGAAAATACCATAAATGGTATAACTTTTCAAAAAAAAAATCTAAGGATATATAAAAATCTTAAAAAGTATTTTACCTTAGATAATTTGACTATATGGATTTGCACAAAATCACTAAAAAGGCCCTGAAACCTCCAAAATGCCAAAATTGACTCTCACCAAACTAGGTCATGTTTACATATGATCCTAGGGTTTTGGTATATTTTGAATATGATGGAATTATCTATTTTTATATTTTATACTCCATATATATATATATATATATATATATATATATTTCATATATTTTCATGAAATCCTAGCAAATATTAAAAAATGCTGAAAATCAAGAATGCAAGTAAGAAAGATCTCACCAAGGATTCCAAAAATGGAAAATTAAGGACTTTTAGATTAGATCTCTAATACATTGTTGGATTGCTCCAAGAGATCTGAACATCCAATATTCCATTAAAAGAGTGTGTGAGAGTAAAATATCCCTAATAAAACTTGCATCAAAATCTTTATTCATTGATTAGCCAAAAATGTCAAATGAGGTACATTATATAGTGAAAAATTAGGTCACCAAAGAGGCAATAACTCAACTCACTATTATAAAATACATTATATGTATTTCCCCTAACGATATTATCAACCCTAATAAAGATAGCTAAAAATCATGTAGGTAAATCCACAAGTAGTAAAAAACCTACACAAACATGAGTTTCAAAATGTATTTAGTCATTTAGACAAATATTGTCAAGCCAACTATAAATTTATAACACAAAAATGGTTTCAAGGCCTATTTATTACCATAGTAGGTCAATTGGATTAAAAATAATAACTAGAAATAAATTTTGGTTATTTTTTAATTATTAAAATATAGGATATTTAGTTGTGTTTTAATGCATGAACCTCAATTTAGTTTCAAGGTTGATATTTCATGATAGGTTTTGATGTTTCTTGTAATGAGATTGTGCTCTACAAATATGAGATATAAAGTACCAAATGAAATTATACCATGGAAGTAAACATAACACCAATATGGGATATCATTCCATTAAAAATATAACATATCATTCCATTGCATATTAAACACAAATAAATGTTTAAAATTAAATATTACTAAAATCCATACTTATTTTATTTCATTTTCCCCATTTTTTGAAATAGGTTGTATAAAAATCTATGACTCAACATAGCATATCCATAATAAAAGTAAAAGAGCATTTTTATACCAAGTGGGTTTGTTAAATGATATCAGTTACATATAAAATCTGCCATCATTCATGCCTCACAACTAAATAAAATTTATCTTCCCTGAAATGCCAATTTTACTTACATATAACTATCCAGCTTGCCCAAACTTGTGCTCACAGTTTATCTTCCAGTGTTTCATCTCTTATTTATATATATAAATCATTCCATCATAATTTTTGTTTAGGGCCTTGAATATATCTCCTATGCAATCATGGCATCATTTTGTGTATGTATTGGCAATATCAAGGGTGACACACTTTTTTTCAAGATGTGAATTCTCACCCCAAAGTGCCATATTTTTATGATGTAACTCATTGTTATCCATAGTAAAATTATTAAAGACCATGCTCTTCTTAGCTACTATGCTTTCCAACCTCTCAATGGTTGTCATTATTTTTCGAAGAAGGTTAGACAAAACATGTTTTTCCATAGAAAGAGAACCATTTTTAAAAAGGTCCAGTGACATCTTAACACAAACATGATCTATTATTGACATATTTCCCTTGCATATCATCCTTGCAAGAATATATTTCATGTATTCCATGTTATCACTGATCACCTTCTCATTGGAAATTTTAGGGGCCCCTAAAAAAATACAAGGTTCCTTCAAGATGCAAACTACACAATCAAAATAAAACATAAAAATATTATAATATATGTAAACTACATGAATTAGGGTATGCAAAATATAACATATCTACATGAATTAGGATATTTATATATAACATAATAATTTTTATTAAGTTAATTGAACTAATATAATAATTAGAAACAATATGATCTATTCTTAGATTTGGGGAAGAAACAAGATGTTACATTTAAGCCTAAAATATACTTTTAACATAATTGGTATTCAATTTAAATATAACACATACATTTTTTTATAAGATAACAACTTTAGTACTATTCACATCTTTCACATGAGTGTATTCAGACCTATTGTAGTATTGATCTAACAATATATTTTATTCTTTAATCTCTCAATATCTATAGATATCCACAAGGACTAAGCTGTTATATTCAAATATTGTCTTAGGTTATTCACATACCCAAGGTCTATGTTGAGCCTATGTTAAAATTTTGTGAATGGTATTTGGGAACTTGATAAGATACAATAAGTATTTGACTCAAATTTTGTATTAGTTAGGGATAAACTAGAAAAAAATAAACTCAATACTATGAATTGATTGACACAAACTAGAGGCTACTTATTTTATATTTTATATAATCTATGTTAAAAAATAATACATATACTTTTCTTTATTTATATAATTTTGATATCATTTGACGATACAAACATACATATTACTCCACCTTGACTATTCAAAACATATTCAACTATGTCATTGATCTTTTATTATGATGATAATTTCCAATGCACACTTTCTTATTTAATTTTAGTGGTGTTCATGGAAGTTATCATGAATGATTTTGAGAAAATCTAATAGAAAGGCCATATGATCTAGAAGTGTAGTAAGATTAAAAAATATAAGGCATTGATTAAGATAAAATATGGATAAAATAATATGTAGATCTTGAATTATAGAAGGTGGATATTTAATATATTGGACTAAAGGGTATGTTATGTTAAAATCCATTAGAACAATATGTCTACAAAAATAAACAATGTTATTGGATCTGAGAGAATATCTAACACCTTTTAGAGATTTAGAAATAAGATAAATGTTATTCATCAATATAAATATACATTTAAACAATAATATCATACATTAATCTATGTATTAGGTGAACACCCTTAAACTTAATACATAAAAATAATTAATTAAAAATGTTTTTATCACTAATTTTCATAGTAAAAATTTATAGATACAATAGAGACCATTATAACTTTGGATAATTGTGAACAGACCTATTGCACCTTCATTCCAATATATGTTTTTGACATCTATAAATGTATAAAAGACTCTATCCCTGATGTCATAAATGAAATGGGGAAGGATGACAATATCTATCTAGGAATAATGATATGATAATAGCCTTTTTTACTCTAATATTAAAGATTTTTTCTTTTCACAAAAGGAAGGAAGGATGCATGCATGCCTTATCCTTTTAACAAGAGGTTTAACTCATAAGTTTTAACACACTTAAGAATGTTTGTATTTATTCCTATTTTTTTGATATAAATCATACTTTTACTATATAAAATGGTCTTGATCCATATTTATATACATATTCTAAGAAACAATGAAGAGGTTAAACACTAGACAAACTTTCGTGAGAGTGATTTGGGTTATCCATCTTATGAATTATGTGATCTTAGAAAAAAATATATAAGAGGGAATTATTTATTTAAGGTAATCCTAAATACTTGGTGATTTATGCATTACATCATCACATCCACCTTCCTATATGGGGACTTACCTCTGTGTCAATTCCTTTGGTCCATTATTATAATTTTTTCACACACTAAAACATTTATTTTTAATTAAAATCAAAATGAATGAAAAAAATTCTCAATTTTTTTTTATTGAATAATCAATAAATTTTTCATTACATTCATTTAGATAAAAATAAGTAAATAAATTTATTTTCTAAGGTTGGATCTAACACCAATTTCATAATACATAGCATACCAAACCTTTCAATTATAATATACATATTACAATACATAAATTATACATATTTTTAACTTTTATGATTCACCAAATTGCACTATGCATAGATGAAGAGAAAAATTTAGAAATATGCAGATGTTGTTATTAGAATGCACACTAATTATTGGGAATTCATAATTACTTACAATCAGTGATCATCATATAGGGATATTTATGGATAAATTTCACATCTAAAGTATTTGATATTTCTAGTCTTCCTATTCTTTTCCAAATTGAACTATTGCATCGACCACAAGTTTATGCATACCATCTAAATATAGAGCCAATCAATGCCATGCTTTCCTAAATGTTTTGAGCATTCATGTTATCTCAAATTGAGGTATGATAATTTTACATTTAATATAGGAAAACAAAAGTCCATGAATCTAAAGAGTGGATAACTACTTGACACATAACCTTTTAGGATATTACATCATGATCTAAGCATTATTACAGGGAACATCACCACATGTTTCTTAAATAAAAATGTTTCCACAACCACATGATTCTAATGGGTCTAAGAGATAGAAGCATATAAACTCAGCCATTGTAATGTAACCAAGTGAACAATACTATATAAAATTAACATAAAAATCCATGAATATATACCTCTAGTAGGCTACATATGATTCATTGAAGTGTTGTAGTCCTGGCCATCTTTCCTTCTCTTCTTAAAAGTAAGCTCAATAGATGTCATTTAAGTGTTTAATTTTTGTGTGAGTTTAATAAAGAATAAAGATAGGAAATAAGATAAATGGAGGGAAAATAGATAAGTCACATGATGGACCCTTCCCTAGAATCATGTACAAAATCCTATCGAGAGCTTCATCCCTCTATGCTTAATTGTGAACATACATTGGGACATGTGCACATGATTACTAATATTTTTACTATTTAATAAATAATAATGTAAACATGTGAACATAGTTGATTACATATGAACATAATTAAACTTCAACATTATTACATATAAACATAGTTTGTTACATACATCTAAACATTATGACATGTCAACATAATTATATATAAACATGTTTATAACATACATGCGAACATCATTGCATCATTTAACCACGTAAATTATTACAATACATCATAAATTACAATATTGACCACCACATCACTAATTTTAATTTACATAAATTAAATACTTCTTAGGCAATTAATATGTATCATTACATATCATAACCCTTCTCAAGGACAAGGAACAGGAAGTGGATTAGTAATGAGTGTGAGTATGTTTCACCCTACCAAGAACAAACCTAAATTTTAATTTTTCAAGGTTATAAAGGTGAATAAAAATCAATAATAATACACCTACATTAAGAAAACACATATTATTTTTATAAATAAAAATTGAATTAATTATTGAATAAAATTGGTTATAATAAAATGAATGTCACTCTAGTAATTATAGCTTATATGTAGTCACTGAGACTCTAGTGTGATACCTCACATAAAACCTTTGTTGGGTATAAGATCTATGAACATTCTTAACTAGAGGAGTAACTACATATATATATATATATATATATATATATATATATATATATATATATATATATATATATATCTCAAATCCAAGACCAAAAATGGACTAATTGCATCAGGAAAAAATTATGGAATGAGGTATTATGTTAGATTGTGTAGTCTTTATGGAGATAGAACCATCAAATAAATAGAACCATAAATAAAATATGGCACAACTATTGGAACTCATATTAGAAAAAAATTACTCTTAACATTTTCATAGACATCACCTCTTCTTCAATCTAATCCTAAATGAAATTAAAATATATTAAAAAATCAAAATATCCATGAACATGGATATTACATAGAAACTAGTAGTATGGACTTTACACACACACACACACACATATATATATATATATTTCATGGATATTACATAGAAACTATTAGTATGGACTTTATATATATATATATATATATATATATATATATATATGTATGTATGTATGTATGTATGTATATATATATATGTATATATATACATATATATATATACATATATATATATATACATATATATACATACATATATATACATATACATATATATGTATGTATATATATATATGTATGTATATATATACATATATATATATATATATATATATATATATATATATACGTGTGTGTGTGTGTGTGTGTGTGTGTGTGTGTGTGTGTGTGTGTGTGTGTGTGTGTGTGTGTCTATATATATAGTTCATGGATATTACATAGAAACTAGTAGTATGGACTATATATATATATATATATATATATATATATATATATATAAAGTCCATACTACTAGTTTCTATGTAATATCCATGAACTATATATATAGACACACACACACACACACACACACACACACATGTATATATGTATATATATATATATATATATGTATATATATATATATATATATACATACATATATATACATACATATATATATATACATATATATATATATACACATACATATATATACATACATATATATACATACATATATATATACATATATATATATACATATATATATACATACACATATATACATACACACACACACACATATATATATATGTATATATATGTATCTATGTATATATATATATACACACACACACAGAGACACACACACACACACACACACACACACACACACACACACACACACACACACACACATAAAGTCCATACTATATATATATATATATATATATATATATATGTATATACATTATATGTATATATATATATATATATATATATATATATATATATATATATATAATGTATGTATTACTTTCCATGTTCATAGAATGGCCATGAAACCCTTCTTGAGGATAAAGAAAGGGAAGGGGATTATAAATGAGTGTGAGTATTTTTCACCCTACCAAGAACACACATACATTTGAATTTTCAAGGTTAGAAATGTGGATAAAAAATAATAATAATATACCTACATGAAGTAAATACATATTAGTTCTCTAAATAAACATTAAATTAATTATTGAGGAAAATTAGTTATAAATGAATGTCACTCCAGTAATTATAGCTTATATGTAGTCACTGAGATACCTCACATAAAACCTTTGTTGGGTAGATGATATAGGAAAATACTTAACTAGAGGAGTAACTACATCAAAAAAAAATATTTTTATTTATCAAATCCAAGACCAAAAATGGACTAATTGTATTAAGAAAAAAATGATGGAATGAGGTGTTCCATTAGATTGTGTAGTCTTTATAGAGATAGAACCATCAAATAAATATAACCATAAATAACATATGGCACAACTATTGGAACTCATAGTAGAAAAAAATGACTCTTAATGTTTTCATATACATCACCTCATCCACACACACACACACACACACACACACACACACACACACACACACACACACACACACAAGTTTACATGTAATATCCATGTTAATAGAATGGTCATGAAACCCCTTCTCAAGGATAAGGAAAATGAGCGTGAGTATTTTTCACCCTACTAGGAAAACACCTAAATTTGAATTTCTTAAGGTTATAAAGGTGTATAAAAAACAATAATAATATACCTACATGAAGTAAACACATGTTAATTTTTTAAATAAAAATTAAATTAATTATTTAGGAAACTTGGTTATAATAAAATAAATGTCACTCTAGTAATTATAACTTATATGCAGTCACTGAGACTCTAGTGTGATACCTCACATATAACCTTTATTGGGTAGAATATATAAGAAAATGCTTAACTGGAGGAGTAACTATATATATATATATATATATATATATATATATATATATATATATAAAATTGAAGACCAAAAATGTACTAATTGCATTAGTAAAAAATTATGGAATGAGGTGTTCTTTTGGATTGTGTATCCTCATGGAGATAGAACCATCAAATAAACAAAACCATAAATAACATATGGCACAACTATTAGAACTCATAGTATACAAAATGACTCCTAATGTTTTCATACACATCACCTCCTCTTCACTCAAATCTTAAATAAAATTAAAATATATATAAAAAATCAAAATATACATGAACATGGATATTGCATGGGAACTAGTAGTATGGACATGATTTCATGGCCATTCCATGAATATGGATACTACATGGAAACTAGTAGTATATATATATATATATACATATATATACATATATATATATATATATACAGATATATATATATATACATATATATATATATACATATATATATACATACATATATATATATACATATATATATATACATACATATATATATATATGCATACATATATATATATATATATACATACATATATATATATATATATATATACATACATATATATATATATATACATACATATATATATATATATACATATATATATATATATATATATATATATATATATATATATACCATACTACTAGTTTCCATGTAGTATCCATGTTCACGGAATGGCCATGAAACCCCTTCTAAAGGATAAGGAAGGGGAAGTCGATTTGCAATGACTATGAGTATTTCTCACCTTATCAGGAACACGCCTACATTTGAATTTTTTAAGGTTAGAAAGGTGGATAAAAATCAATAATAATACTCCTACATGAAGAAAACATAGATTAGTTTTCTACGTAAAAATGAAATTAATTATTGAAGAAAATTAGCTATAATAAAATGAATGTCACTCAAATAATTATAGATTATATGTAGTCATTGAGACTCTAGTGTGATACCTCACATAAAACCTTTGTGGTGTAAAAGATATATGAAAATACTTAACTAGAAGAGTAACTACATCAATTTTTTTTAAAAAAAAATTCTCATATCCAAGACCCAATATGGATTAATTAAATCAAGAAAAAAATTATGGAATTAGGTGTTCTATTAGATTATGTAGTCTTCATGGAGATAGAACCATGAAATAAATAGAACCATAAATAACATATGACACAAATATTAGAACTCATAGTAGAAAAAATGACTCTTATTGTTTTCATAGACATCACTTCCTCTTCACTCAAATCTTAAATGAAATTAAAATATATAAAAAGATTAAAATATCGACAAACATGGATATTACATGGAAACTAGTAGTATGGACATCACCTCCTCTTAACTCAAATCCTAAATGAAATTAAAATATATAAAAAAATCAAAATAAAATATGGAAGGGTTTAATGAAAATAAACGGAACTGAAAATGATGTCCATTATCCAAACCTTTGGTTTTTTTAACATTGATAGTGGATTGGCCAATGTTTATATCATTAAGATCCTAGATTAACTTTTAATGTGCATTATTCTGTACCATGTCATATTTAGTATTAAATGTAAAATAGTAGTTTGGACATGATATATCTATCTCTGTGTGTGTGTGTGTGTGTGTGTGTGTGTGTGTGTGTGTGTGTGTGTGTGTGTGTGTGTGTGTGTGTGTGTGTGTGTGTGTGTGTGTGTGTGTGTGTGTGTGTGTGTGTGTGTGTGAGTGCGAGTGTGTGTGTGTGTGTGTGTGTGTGTGTGTGTGTGTGTGTGTGTGTGTGTGTGTGTGTGTGTGTGTGTGTGTGTGTGTGTGTGTGTGTGTGTGTGTGTGTGTGTGTGTGTGTGTGTGTGTGTGTGTGTGTGTGTGTGTGTGTGTGTGTCTGTGTGTGTGTGTGTGTGTGTGTGTGTGTGTGTGTGTGTGTGTGTGTGTGTGTGTGTGTCCAAAATACTAGTTTCCATGTAATATCTATGTTCATCACATGGCCATGATACCTCTTCTCAAGGATAAAGAAGTGTAAGTGGATTAGTAATGAATGTAAGTATTTTTCACCCTACCATAGACAGACCTACATTAAAAAATTTCAAGGTTATAAATTTGGATATAAAGAAATAATAAGGAACCTACATGAAGAAAACACATTTTAGTTTTCTAAATAAAAATTAAATTAATTACTGAAGAAAATTAGTTATAATAAAATGAATGTCACTACAGTAATCAAAGCTTGTATGCAGTCATGGAGACTCTAGTGTGATACCTCACATAACACCTTTGTTGGGAAGAATATCTAGTAAAACACATTACTAGAGGAGTAATTGCATAAAAAAATGAAAAATTATTGCTAAAATATAAGACCAAAAAAGTGGACTCATTGCATCAGGAAAAATTATGGAACAAGATATTTTATCATATTATATAGTCTTCATGGAGATATAACAATAAAATAAACATAACCATACATAACATATGGCACAATAATTAGAACTCATATTAGAAGAAAAATACTCCTAATGCTTTCATAGACATCACCTTCTCTTCATTGAAATCCCAAATGAAATCACAATGTATTAAAAAAAAATATATATATATGGAAGGGTTTAATGAAAATAAAGGGAATTGAAAATGACATCCATCATGCAAACCAATGATTGTTTTTTACATTTCTAGTGGATTGGTGAATGTTTATATCACTAAGAGACCAAATTAATTTTGATTGGGCATTATTTTTTATTGTGTCTTCTTTAGTCTTAGTAAAGGGTATTGAATCTAGGTCCTCATACACAACCCTTCAAATGGTGATAATGTAATATTTTATGGTGTTGGCACACCATGGAAAGTTTGGCCCTACTCAATAGAGAATATGATACCTTTCATAGCTATATAACCTTTGATGTACAACCACACATTATCATTGGGGTGTAAATAACAAATTTATGTGTAGTAATAATTATAATCTATATCAAGGGTGCCAATAGTCATATCCTCCTAATCATGTTTAACTTCCCCACTTTACACTAAAATAACCTCATGTTTTCATGTTTCCTCTATGACATTCCTATAAAAATGACTAATAACAAATTTTAGAGAAATATATGTGTTAAAAATAACTATAATAATAATATTTTTTGGAGATATTCATTTAGTTTACTTACTCAATGAATCTAATCATCATAATTTTTTTATTTTATTTTCCTCTCACAAACCCTTTTCCCTTTCCATGAAAGGTACTCCCTCAAGGTAATGTTTTCATCCTTACTAGAATAGGTTTAAGGGTCATCTCTTTCACTTTCTATTAATGGTAGCTACATAGATATAAAATGTGTTATTAATAAAGATAAAATTACATAAACTTGTCATGCATGTGAACTATTCAACACATTGTAGCTCATCTGAATTTAAAAATTGCATACAATATGCCCTTGCTCCACCCTTATTCTTTCTTTCTCCATTTATTATAAATGATTTCTCTACTTTAATAGCACATGTCTTATCCATTCAATGTTTTTAAATTAGTCATATGTACTCATTTACTCATTAATATCTATTAACTCTATCTCACTTATATTATATACTTGGAAGACATTCTTTCTATCCATCCATGATCTTTCTACCATATGCCTCTTATTGAGGCTTTGATTTTTTACTACTTGGTCTATTAAATTATTTTATGTTTATCTTAGAGTGTATGGACTTCCCCTCATATTCCTTTTTCCAATATCTGCATGAATTGAAAGCCTCCTTAGAATAATAGGCCTACTATGAATATTATGCCAGTGAATGTTAAGTCCTTCTACTGACCAAAATGGATAGCTACTCTCATCAAAAAATTTATTGCATGGGTGTAGAAAGTAATAGTGCAAAGCTCACTTCACAATTCGCATGTCAATAATATTTTATTCACCTATAAATTATCATTATTTAAAGAATCACAACGTTATAAGCCTTAAAAATAATCGTTAAATCAATAAAAATAAAAAAGAACATCCTTAAAAATAGGAAAATGTTCTTACAAGTTTTGGTTTCTCCTCCTCAGGATCAAATTATAAGGTGTATGGAAGCCAATCGATATAATCTTCATCATCAACATCTATGTAAACATCCTCCTCAATCTTTTCTTGTTACACCTCTTACCACAATGGTCAATATAAATATATATGTCAGTCCAAAAATATATTAAGCAAAATGTAGATATGAGCATGATGAAGGAACAAAGAATAAGTGCAATCAATGTTTACATTTTTGGGTACAAAATCATCATAGGGGTTAATATCACCATTTGTCACATATAGTTCCACTCTAATAAAATAATTAAGTATTAGTAGAGGACTATGAAACTAATGATTTGTAGTTCAATTTTTTATCCCTGATTTAGGTATGTATTTACATGGTTGACAAATATATTATTTTTTCATGATCAATTATTAAATTGGATAGCAGTTGCATATGCTATTACTATGATTTATGATCATGATTGACTACAATTTCATTACAGATGATTTACATTATATTATTTTATTGATGATTATATATTGATTATTGTGATAATATCAAACTAATTACCCATCTATTTGATTGGTGTGGTTTCAAGACTATCCCACCATCATAAGAAGTATAGAGGGAGAGTATCATCAAAGAAGGGGTGTAAATGCTAGCATTTAGGGTTGAGATAATTCTATGAAACCTAAAGACAATACATTATTTTTTACTTGAGTAAATGATTGATTAGTCATTATTATGCTTAAATGATGAATGCTTCTTGAATTAATTTAATTCTGTAGAGAATGATGCATGTTTGTATTATTTGAATCCATCACTTGTTATGATTAGCAGATTATGTTAAGTATTTGATTTAGCTTCATGTATTTCTTAAAATATTTATGGGAATTAAACTTATATTATGTTAACATGGAGTGTATGTTAGTTGTTTGAGATATAATTATTATTGGTCTTGCTTGGTTGATTATGGATCATGTTTTATTTGGTCTCATTACGCCCCTTTTTGGTGACATAACATCGTTAATAAAATATGGTAAATGTACCTTCGAAGTAAATTAATTAAATCAACTTGGAACTTGTTTTAGGCTTTAGTTATTATTATTACTATGTTTCGTGAAGTAAAAAGGTAAAAAAGAATTAGGTTTTGTTTATTAAAATTGTTTGGGGGAGTTGACTTTACATTTTATTTAGGGTTACATGAGGTTGTCATGCTAAATACAGATCTCTTGACTACAAGTTAACAACCAAATTGATGAATGCAAATGGCATGATGAGATACTCATAGAATAGTAGGAGAGTTAGTTGGTAGTAAAAAAACATTCAAAGGTTTTGTAAAAATAATAAGAGAGATGAGGAGAAAGAGAATGACACCCGATGGACAAGAAGAAGAATATATATTTTTCATAGTATGAAAAAGGTTATTCTTCTACACATTAAGGTTATAACTTTAAAATAACTAAGTCAATTCATCTTTTTATTGATTGTAGATTTGGATTGAAAGAAAATTTTGATTCTTATATGGGTTATTATATATTTTATAATGTGTGAAATAATATTTTTTATGCAAAAATAATTAATGTGTTTATGACTATGGACTTGGGGATGGAACTTGGTTCCATCCAAAAGCCCATACTCATGATTACCAAACCTAGGTGTGTAAAGGAAACTAAAATATCTCGGTAAGACCTTGGTTTTATCTAAAGTTTTCATGAAGATTTGGAAAGTTAGTAACTTTTTTTTATTTCACATACCAAATACAATTAATAAATAGAATGCTTAATTCTATGTGTGTAGGAAGTAGAGACATGCAACTACAATTTGTTTCTATCAATTAGTCATTTATTGAGACATTTAATACTTAGACAACTCACATTAGAATTGTAAGTTATTTATTAAAATATAAACAATAATATATTCTTATATATCCATGTATATATAAACATAAACTTATACACACATATTTATATATGTGCATTTATAGTTATGACCCTATGCAAAAACATGATCAGAATTGTAGTGACATAGCTAAGTATTATAACTTGTTTTAGTTGTATTCATAAATGAATGTATATATAATTATATGAACAAGTAAATATGGTTACATTAGTTTATGTATGTATTTATGTTAAACATGTGAAATTACTTATTTCCTTTTTTGTGATATAGTACAACTATAGCTGTTAATGAGGTAATATGATCTTATATCAATAAATTTTAATTATTATCAAGAGTTCATTGATAACATGTGTTATTGGGTCAATGTGCATACTATATATGAAGACTCTCTCTCTCTCTCTCTCTCTCTCTCTCTCTCTCTCTCTCTCTCTCTCTCTCTCTCTCTCTCTCTCTCTCTCTCTCTCTCTCTCTCTCTCTCTCTCTCTCTCTCTCTCTCTTGCACATGCATACACACACACATGAAATAATATAAAAGATATGGAAATTGACTAATTAGATGATGAATAATGTGTGTGTGTGTGTGTGTGTGTGCGCATGCGTGCGTGTATATATATATATGTGTGTGTGTGTGTGTGTGTGTGTGTGTGTGTGTATATAGACACACACACATTTTACATCATCTAATTAGTCAATTTCCATATCTTCTATATTAATGCGTGTGTGTGTGGATGTGTGAGTGCCTATATATATATAGTCACGCGCGCGCACACACACACACACATGAAAGAATATAGAAGATATGGAAATTGACTAATTAGATGATGAAAAATGTGTGTGTGTGTGTGTGTGTGTGTGTGTGTGTGTGTGTGTGTGTGTGTGTGTGTGTGTGTGTGCATCTATATATATATATATATATATATATATATATATATATATATATATATATATGAGTTTATAATTACTTAGTTGAAATGAAATGTGGAATATTAACACTAAATGTATATACTTTAAAACATAGTAGTAGTTTATATTGGCAATAATCAGTTGAAATATTGTGTGTGTGTGTGTGTGCGCGCACGCATGTGCGTGTGTGCGGACGTGCGTGCATGTGTGAAAATAAAGAACTTTACATAACTATATATTATCTTGAACAATGATGAAATCTAGAAGAATAAAATACATAGTATATATTATTTAGGAATAAAGTTATTGGTAAGTATAAATGAATGTCTATGCAAATTTATACTAACTAAAATAATGACATATACCAATAGGTGTTCTAATTAATGCTGAGTTATCTAAATGAGTTCTAATTTGTTAATTATTGTACCTTATAATACTATCTAGGATAAGTGTATGTTGCAATCTATATTTATTTTATTTCAGTACATATTTGAAAATTCTAGACTTATTTCATGGTTAATAAGTGATAGATATATGAGGGTGCTAGTATGCAACTCATAAACCTTTACCCTCGTATCTTATGATAGTTATGATTTAGTAACATAGAGTTTTGTGTGAGTGCAGTTAAATTAGATTCTTAGATCTTATTTTTATAATAAAAACATTGGCCAAAATAATGTAATAGCTAAGACATTGTCATTATACTATATTTTCTAGTTCACATGTATACATTGATATCAAAGTCGATAGAGGATTTGATTCCATGGAATATGTGTTTGACATATGTATGTGTGATTTTACACAAATAGGTTCTGGTTGATTTCTTGATAGCTGCATTGTTATTATTTACCCCTCTGTGAAGGGTAGGGACACTCCCATTATGAATTTTTGTAGGAGACTGTTGGTGTGTGTTTGGAGGTAGAGTACTTAGATGATGATCTCACTCTATTATGATATTTCAACCAATTATGATCATAATCATGGTTACATTCATGGATCATTAATTTGGTTATGAGCCTCATTTTTATATTTGTATAAATTATATTGTATATTTGATTTTATATTGAAATGTAACATGCTTTACATTGTTATTTAATGCATATTCAACATAGTAGTGGATGTGGTATTTGTAATTAATTATAAATATTATGACAATAGTGGTTGTATGCTTATTTATAGATAAAATGTGGATTATATCAATGTTATGTTGAACTTGATTCATTACACTATTAATTTTGTGATAAATATTCATCTTGAAATATGTTATAAATTATTCAAAAACAATGGATCATTTAGTTAACTAGTGGATTGATATATTTCTAAATTTATTACTTTAGATGCATTTAGTAGGAAAATAATAATTTTAAAGATATTTTTTATATAAGTACACTATTTATATAAAAACATTATGTAACTATTATGTAGCCCAGTGGGGTTCTGACATTATGGTATTAGAAAAAAGTTTTAACACTCAGACCTAACAAGTCCACTAACATAAATATAGTCTTCTAATTTTTAGAGAGGGGAATGGCATGAGGTAAATAAATTGGTGAGGGGACTTCAAATGTGAACCCTAAAGCTAATCATAATTATCTAGTAATATAACAAGGTAAAAAATTTGATTAGGTACTTGTTATCAATAATGAGACTTGAGACATGATAAAAAATTTAGAGAAGTCATGGACCTAAGGAGGAAGATGAATAAGAGGTTATGAAGGAATAACTTTATGAATAAGAAGTGACTCAAGATCAATGGCATAGATAAGGTCATAAAGTGGTTAGAGCTCAAGTATTTATAGAGCTTACATGTGATAAGAAGAGAGTGAACCCCCACAAGATTGTTAATATGGTATTAGGTGATGGAGTTGAATATTTGCTCATGGAAATGGAAAAGTCATTCAAAATTAAAAATTATTCAGAGGTGATTAAGGATGTGTGAGGAGCTTACCAATTGATTGGTGAAGTATGAACTTGGTGAGCTAATAAGAAGATTGATTCTACCACCACCACTTGGGAGTAGATTATGACTCTTTTTAGAGCATGATGGCTACCTCATCTATATTTTGGTCATAAATTGATAGATTTAGAGAATTTGAGGTAAAGGGATTTGTTTTTTAATGAATACTAGGATAAATTCATGAATCCCTTGAAGTATGTTTCAAGTATCAAAAATATGAATGTTTCTAGTTCTGAAAGTTCATTATGAGCTTAAAACTTCAAATTAAGTGTGAATTAGATGTGCATGGACCATCCACCATAGACTAGGTCTTTGATTATGCATTTAAGTAAGACCAACATATGAATTAACTTGTAGAGGGAATGTAAAATTTTCAAAATAGGTTTGGAAGTAACAAAACACCTTTCAAGGAAAAGAACTAGAAATGAAATGGGAATTCTAGGAACTGATTTAACATCTAGAATTTGAGATTTAGTAATGCTTCAAGGAATAATAAACTGGGAGGTAGTTTCAAATAAGGATTTAATAGTGATAATTAGGCTAAGATAAATTGGCCACCTAAATATATTTTACATATGGAGGAAAGCATTATGCTAAGGTTTGTCCTTAGTGGAAAACATATGTAAGAAATAAAAATTCATGCATGTTAACATCTCAGTAGGGAACCTTTTAACATCATATTCATTTAATAGTGGATAATTATTAAGTAAAATGTCAAGCCTCTCCCATTGAATTATTTGTCACTTTGTTTTCGAAGCCTATTTCTAATTTGATAGATAGATGAGCTACTGAATGCTTTATCTCTCTTATAATGCTAAGTAAATTATCTAGGAAAGTTGGTTTTATGGAAAATATTTAGTCATTTTAGTATGAGAATGAATCCAATGTGAAGGTTGATAGATGTATTATTGAAAATGAAATAAAATTTCCAAAATTCACCATGGTTTTTGATCTTTATACATCACCACTCAGGTCATATGATATGAACGTAGGAATGAATTGGATCTCTAGGTAAAAATCGAAACATGATTATTGCCTTAAGAAGGTTAAGTGTTTATATGATTTGGGAAATAAAATATAAACCCAAGGAGATTAAAGAGAATTTAAACTTAGGATAATTTGATCCATAATGTTGAATAAATCTCAATGAAAGGGATGTCAAGCATTCCTAGTTGAGATGGATGAAATTTATGAAGCTAAGTAATCAACTTTAGAATACTATCTATTTTTGTAAGAGTTCTAAGATGTTTTTATAGAGGAATTACCAAGGTTGCATCCCAAAATGGATTTGATTTCATCATTAATATCATTATAGGATCAAAAGAATAATCTAAGGATCCTTACATAATGACAACAATTGAGTTAATTGAATTAAATGCATAACTTTATGATATGTTGGTCAAAGGATTGATTCAGCCATGTGTTTCACCATGGGGTGAACCTATAGTATTTATCAATAAGAAGGATAGAACCCTTCATCTCTACATTTAATATTAAATTTTTAATAAGTAAAAATAAATAACATGTATCCATTACCTCACATTGATGATCTTTTTGATCAAATGCATGGTGCAATAGTCTTTCCAAAGATTAATCTATGTGATATGTACCATAAATTTATAATTAAAGAATAATATATTATATAAATAACATTTATGACTTATTATTGGCATTAGTATTTAAAAATACATACTTTTGGACTAATGAATGAAATTAGAACATTCAAGAATCTCATGAACATTGTGTTTAGAGATTACCATGATCAATTTTTGCTACTCTTTCTGGATGACATTATCATCTATTCCAAAAGTGAAGAAGAGCATGTTGAGAAATTGTGTTTAATCTTGCATTATTTGAGAAAACATAAACTCTTTGAAAATTTATCTAAGCTTGATTTGTTTGAAATAAACTTACAATGCTTAGGACACATTATCTATGTAGAAATAATTTACATGGATGTAGCTAATATTAGAGCCATTATGGAGTGGCCAACACCTAAAAATGTGCATAAAGTGTGTATTTTTATGGGTTTATTAGGTCAATAAAAGAAGTATTTACCAAATTTATCCAATATAGCTAATCATATCACCTCTCTTTAATGGAAAGATCAATGTTTTATTAGTCTAATAAGTGTGAAGAAACCTTTCAAGTTCTAAAAAAAGGCTTATTTTGGAATCAATGTTAAAAATTTGAGATCCTAATGGTCATTTTGTAGTTATAATAGATGAATTAGGAGATGGATTAGAAAAAAATATTATGTAGGATGGTTTAGTTGATTCTTATGAGATAATAAAAACAAAGACTTATGAGGTAAATAATGATCCCCATGATCTAGAACTAGATGCCATAGTTCATGCTTTATAATTTTGAAGGAATTATTTATTTGGAAATTGTTTTGAGAATAAAATTGATAACTTGGGACACAAGTACATATTTACCCAACCTAACCTTAATCTTCATCATAGGTAATGCTTATCATATTTTTTAATATTATTATTTAGACATTAACAACATTAAGGGTAAAGATAATTGAGTTGCAGATGCCTTTAGTTGTATGAGGTAACATTGTAGATTTGGATAAAATAAGAATTAATTATCGAGATCATGTATTAAAATTTTAACATGGAGTAAATATTTTGTTGATGATTGTCATGATCATAGATACCAAGGTTTCCAGCTTGATAATAAAGGAGTTTTGAGGTACAATGGTATAATATATATTATAATAGGGAAAATTTGTGAAATATTATGCTAATGGAATTGGATGGTGTTGCATATTTAGGATTTCATGGAGTGACTACTCTATTAGGATAACTAAGGCCATTATATATAGAATGGAATTTGAAAGAGTGTAACAAACTTTGTGTCTATATGCTTGGAGTGTCATAAAATTAAAATTAAACATGTGCATCATGCTATGCTATTTTATGGACATTCCATACTAGAATTGAAGGGGTAATATATTAGAGATGGAATTTTTTCAAGGGTTGCCTAGGTCTAAAAACCATCGTGACATGATTTTGCTATTTGTGGATAAACCTACCAAGGTATCTCACTTCATTATAAATAATCTAATAAATGATGCACAAATGTTTTCCAAAATGTTTTATAAGTAGGTCTATATATTTCATGGGTTCCAAAAAAGATCATTTCAAATAGGGACTCTAGGATGAACTCAAGATTTTAGCAAACTCTCAATTTAACTTTGGATACACAGATAAATTTTGATACAACTTTCCATTTAAAAAATTATAGGAAAATAAAAATAATAAATCAGATATTGGAGGATATTTTGATAATATATTACATGGACTATCAATACAAATAGGATGAATACCTACCATTGGTTGAGTTTACTTATAACAACTCATACCAATCAGATTTTAAAATGGATCCTTTTGAGGCATTTTATAGAAAGAGGTATAAAACACCAATCAACTAGGATAAATTAGAAGATAGAGTGGTTTTTGACCTGATATACTTGTATAAATAGAAGAACAAGTAAAGTTTAGCTTGAGCCAATGATAGGTAGAAAACTTATGTTGATCTGAAAATAATATCAAGGTAGTTCTTGGTTAGAGATAAAGTTTCTTGTGAGTCAAAACATAAAAGAGTGATATTAAGTTTGGAAATTTATCAAAGTTATCACTGAGATATGTGTGACCCTTTGATATTTTTAAGGTGATCAATCATGTAGCATATAGACTCACATTTCCACTATCTTTAGCTCAATTGAAAAATATTTTTCATGTATCTTATCTAAAGAAATATACTGATGATCGTACATACATTTTCAATTGTAATTCATAATAGGTTTAGGATCTAAGGGTAGTCATAGTAGAACCAATTAGAATGATTGATACTTACAAGGTTAGATTGTGTAATAGAGAAGTATCACAATGCATGATCCAATGGAACCAATATTTTTAATATAGTGCTTCATTGGAAGATTATGAGTAATTTTTGAGGTTGTTTCCTCATTTATTTAAATGATATTTTTATTGAACATTATTTTTATTTCATAAAGTATTGTTTGAAATAAATGTCATTGGTATGATGATGTATTTTACAGTCAGATGGTTGTCACATCCAATTCCACTCTACAAAAATAATTAATTATTAGTAGAGGATTATGAAACTAATGATTTTTAGTTATAATTTTTATGCCTAATTTGGGTATGTACACTACATTTTTTATAGTCATATTGTTGTTTCTTGATCATTTATTATGTTGGATAACAATTTCATATCTTATTAATATGATTTATGATCATGATTGAATATAATTTCATTACACATGATTTACATTACAAAATTTTATTAATGTTTATATATTTATTAATGGGATAATCTTAGACTAACTACCTATTTATTTGATTAAGGTTCTTATACAACTATCCAACCCTCACATGAAGTATAAAAGGAGAGTATCATCAAAGAAAGAGTGAAGACACCAACATTGGGGGTTGAGAGAATTATGTTGAACCTAAACATGCTACATTTAATTTTTCTTGATTAAATGAATGATTATTCATTATTATACTTAAATGATGAATGTTGTTTTATTTCTATTTTTTTTTTTTTTTTTTAGTGAATTAGGCATTTTTACATTGTCTTAATCCATCACTTGTTGTGATTGGCATAGTATGTGAAGTCCTCGAGTTAACTTTATTTATTTATTAAAATATTTATTGGAACTAAAAATATATTTTATTAACGTAGAATGTAAATTAGTTGGTTGAGATATGAGTATTGTTTCTCTTATTTTGTTGTTTATGGATCATGCTTGAATTAGTATTATTATGCCCCTTTTTTGTGATATAGCATATGAAACAAAATAAAGAAAATACACCCCAAAGTAAATTAATTAAAGTAACATGGAAGTTGATTTAGGTTTTGGTTATTATTATGGGCATGTTCTATGATGTAAAAAGGTTAAAAGGAATTAGGTTTTATTTATTTCAATTATGTGGGTGATTTGAATTTTAATTTTGAGGAGATCTAGGGTTACATGTGGATTTATTGTTGAATGTAGATGTTTTCACTACATGTTAATAGCCAAATTAAGAGATGATGCATTGATTAATGGAAAAGTCGTGATGGGAAATTTGTAGAATAATATGAGAGTTGGATAGTCATGAAAATATTTTGGAAAAATAATAAGAGAGATGAGGATAAAGAGAATGAAAAATGACAGAGAAAAAGAAGCATATAGAGTTTGGCCGAGAGGGAAAAGGTTATTTTTCTACACATTGAGACTGTAAAATTAATTTAAAAAGGTTAATTCATGTTTTTATTGATTGAAAATTTAGATGGAAAGAAAAACATTTTTTTTAATAGGTTATAATGTATATTTTCTAGATGTATGAAAGAATATTTTTTAGGAAAAAATATACTAAGGAGTCATGATTATAGACCTGGGGATGTAGCTCAGTTCCATCCACAAGCCCATACTCATGATTACCAAAAATTTGATGCTTAAAAGTGTACCATAGGTTCTCTTTAATATTAATGAACATTTCACATTTTAGGATTTGAAAAATCCAAGGCATGAGTTGTAGCTTGTGAAAATTTGGTGTTGTTTGTGGTGGAATAGAAGTAGAGGATGGGAACTATCCAAAATATTTGTTTATTTTAGTGGTTGGGAGCCACTAAGGTTTAAATCTTTAAATCTTTGTGAATTTGATGGTATATAGACTAAAATAAATTATTAGTAACAATGATGTTTAAATTAAAGTGAGTCTTGATAAAAAAATAAAAAAAGAGAAGGGTAAGGTAGAAAGGAAACATTATTACAAATTCTCATCTCAAATATTATTACAAAATTCTAATTACTTTGAGCACACACGAATCAATTTATGTTATAAAATAGTACAAAATCAGATTACATCACAAATCAAGGAAAATTTGGAGGAAATATAAAAATCATAAGTAAGAACCAATTTCACATTAAATGTTTTCTACTATGGTCTAAATATCCTAAGCACATCCAATTGAAAAGTAAAATAAAATGAAGTACACTTGAGATCTTTATAGTTAATCTGGTGTTAGCACAAATCAACATCCCTATGATAGAGAATGTAAATCAAAGTACCAAGAATCCTTCAAACTTAAGATGACAACATGAAAATGAGAGACATCATTGACATTTAACAATTTATAAAGATAATCTTTTCCGAATTCCTTAGTTATCTTAAATGCTCATAGTTTATAATTGCTCAAAATCTCTCTCTCTACAAAATGGTATCTCCTTGCTTATTTATAGGAAACATAGGCAGTTCATTGGTTGACTTTCTCAAAATATCAACATATAGGATAAGGACAATTATCCTTAATACAAATATTACAATGTATATGACCTATATGTAAAAATTGACAAAAGGAAACCATATATGCTAAGACGCTATCATATATTTGTTACAAAGGAATATTATTTCAAAATTTACATTAGTAGTGGGCCCTTGATTAGCCATGTCTAAGGAAGTCTTTCACCTTGGTATATTGCTCTCTTATTAGCTCAAAATCCACTCTAGGATTCATTAGACAATCCTTGTCTTGATTTGCCAATGTGTCAAATTCATTAGACAATCCATGAGTTCCTTGATACATTACACTTCTATGATTTGCTTCCCTAAAGTAAGGATGGTGTCAAGGATATTCTAATTATCCTTAGTAGAATGTCTTTGATTGTCCTTAGTGCCTTGGATGTGGACACCAACTCTTTGCATGAATTATTCATCACTGATCAAGTCCATAGTAATGGTTTGAGAAGGGTTGTCCAATAGACTCTCCAAAAGTTTCTCCATTTTGGTTACCAACTCTTTGTCTTCCTTGATGAATTTGTTTACATTACTACACTAGGTGATAAATTCTTCTTGTTTATCCATCAAAACGACCATGAGGATATCTAAATGTCTAAGCTTGATGATCTTGAAGTTCAGGACCTACTTTGTCCTATGCACCTTGAGGAGTTCTATAATTTGAGCTTGAGAATCATGTCATGTCCCCTTTTTCATGGACATTGACAGATGTGATGATTGGCCTATTATACGACCTTCATAGGCTAATAGGATGGATAGAGGGTCATAATGGAGCTTGGATTGACTTTGATTCACAGGATTTCTACATTTGATTTTCATTCGGGCTCTTTCGGACACATTTGGCCTGAGCTCCTACTTTTTAGGGATATTTGATATGCAGCGGAGCACCTTTATTTTGGTATGGTCATATGCGGAATCACTCCCTGATTCACCTGCTTCGATCGGTTTGAGGATCTGACGTATATTGAGGGAGATATTAATATTTGATTGATTTAATCAAATATTAATTATTTGGTCTCATTAATAATTAATTATTAATTATTAATTATTTGCTCTAATTTTAAATTAGAAACCCTAATGCTAATTTAAGAAAACCCTAATTAGGGCAAGCATATCTTTTTGAGGGTATAAGGGTTTCTCATGGAGGCCATTATTGATTATGCATAGATTATTGATTATTGAAAATTGAAGTAATTCTTCTGTGAAGACTGAGCCAAGGGTTCCAGGATTCCATTGCAGTGAAGAACGTTCCCTCTTCATTGTGTGTGATTTAGAGGCTGTGAGATATCAGCTGATTTATTGCCAAACTGAGAGATAGCTTCATCCAGAAGTTATCACAGAGATACAGATCTGAGAGATAGCTTCATCCAGAAGTTATCAAAGAATTCCAGGGTTGAGAGATAACTTCACACAGAAGTTTATCACAGAGCTTTAAAGGTATTTTCTTTATTTAGTTTGATCTAATAAGTTATACAGAGATAGATCTTGTGTTAGAATCTATATTCGTGAGATCAGGCTGTTCAGCTATCAGGGGCTAAGAAGAGACAGGTTGGCGGCCGTACCAAGTCCGTACAGGTCCGTACAGAGCGCATCAGGCACTGACCTCAGCAGAGAAAGGGCTACAGTGACCGACATCGGTCGACTGAAGACCGACGTCGTCAGAAAGCCGACTGACAGTGACCGACGTCGGCGATATATCGACCGACGACGGCGCCTGTGTGTCGACACAGAAAGGCCGAGACTTCTAGAAGTGCAAGTTATTTCCCAGTTTGCATGAATTTAGGGTTTTTAAGACCAGATTTTAATATTCTTTTATTTGTATAACAGAGACTCAATTGTGTAATCGTCCAGAAGAACAAGTAATGAGATCTTTATTTGCTATTGAGAGATTATACTGTGATTTGTGTATGCTTATTTTGAATCTATTCTGCAAGTTTGTATCTGTGATCAGAGCTTTATAAGTTTATATATTCCCTGTTTGAAGGGGATATTACAGTGGTATCAGAGCTTTGGTCTTTGGTATCATAGTTTTGTGTCTTTCATATATCTCTATTGGTAGGGGATATTACAGTGGTATCAGAGCTTATTGTGTAGATAAAGGAGCCCCTAAGTAAGGGACATTACAGTGGTATCAGAGCTAAATTCCTGCCATCCTGTTGGGCACATCAGAGCTAATGTCTTGCCATCCTGTTGGGTAGCTTGGGTAAAGTATCATGATGACTTCATATACTCAGAGTCGATGGGACTATGATATGAGGAAGTTGAAACTAAGTTTGAAGAGGTTGAATGAATCTCTTTCATATCCTACATCCAAAAACAAACCCGCACGGTATATGACAGCGAATGAGGAGTGGGAGTTAGTACCACCTCGAATTCAGAAGTTGTTACCTTTTGATCGCTTTGTTAAGCATAGGAGAGAACACTACAGATCACTTCGACGAGAGAGTAGCATGTCCCATGATTATTATGATTATGAGACAGGAGATAGTGAAGATGAGGATGAGTTTGATGCTTGCACTCAGAGTGTACAGGGGTGCTCAGATGTTAGTGCACTGAGGGTTGATGATCTCTCAACTATGGCAGAGATTGTAGCAGAGTCCCAGGATCCTATTATTGCAGATGATACTCAGGAGAATGCAGTGGACAGTTTTGAGGACTTAGTTTCACCAGTTGTTTCTTTCTGTATGGAAGATTTAGACAGTGATGCTATAGTTGTTGATACTCCATCTGTTGATATGAGCTTTGACATTGATCATTTGTATATTGAGGTGGTTGGTGATGAGTACATTCCTGCAGTTGTTGCTGAGGAGCATATTGCTGAGGCTGATACACATATACGGGATTTGGATCTTGCTGATTCTGATGAGTTTGAGATACCAGTGGAGTCATGTCTCCAGATTGATTATTCTCACATGGATGACAGTGTGGTACAGTTGGTTGTGCCTCCTTTACAGAGAGATCAGTTGGGGTGTGTGGGGGAGTATGTTGATGCTTCCACATATAATTTCTACTGCACTGAACCATTCATGGAGTATTTGCTGGATAGTGCAGGTGTTCATCTGGACTCACATAAGATGACAGAAGGTGTTCTTGTTCGAGGTTCTAGTGCTATTAGCAGATTGGGTGAGGAGATTTTACGAACCCTTTCTACTATGTTACCTTACAGGGATGTTGAGGTGATGTTTGTTGAGCCGAGATTGGATCCATCCATTGAGTCCCAGTTTGGCAATAGTGTGCCAATAGCAGAGTTTGGGGGTTCTTTCCAACATCATACGGTGAGTTATGCTCCTTATTTTTCTTTGCATCTAGAGATTAGTTTTGGTGTCAGTGATTCAGATACCAATAATTGTCATATCCACGGTCCAGTTGGATGTGAGTATCAGTCAGATAGGGACTTGAATTTTGACAGAGTTGATATTTTAGTTGGCTTGAGTCTCTCAGAGTGGTTTCTTCTACCGGCATCTACAGTTGGTCTTCAGATAGTTGTTTGGGTGTCGAGTGCAGTTTTTCAGTTGCTGATTTTGATACTGTTGATGCTGTTGATGTTGATGGTTTATTCACATGGATTGGTTGGTGACATGATGGTTGTTACACAACTTTTTCCTTGGGATCCAGGTGGATCGAGTAGTTCATTGTTTCGAGATTGCTTGGGGACAAGCAATTTTCAGAGGGGCGGATTGTCATGTCCCCTTTTTCATGGACATTGACAGATGTGATGATTGGCCTATTATACGACCTTCGTAGGCTAATAGGATGGATAGAGGGTCATAATGGAGCTTGGATTGACTTTGATTCACAGGATTTCTACATTTGATTTTCATTCGGGCTCTTTTGGACACATTTGGCCTGAGCTCCTACTTTTTAGGGATATTTGATATGCAGCGGAGCACCTTTATTTTGGTATGGTCATATGCGGAATCACTCCCTGATTCACCTGCTTCGATCGGTTTGAGGATTCGACGTATATTGAGGGAGATATTAATATTTGATTGATTTAATCAAATATTAATTATTTGGTCTCATTAATAATTAATTATTAATTATTAATTATTTGCTCTAATTTTAAATTAGAAACCCTAATGCTAATTTAAGAAAACCCTAATTAGGGCAAGCATATCTTTTTGAGGGTATAAGGGTTTCTCATGGAGGCCATTATTGATTATGCATAGATTATTGATTATTGAAAATTGAAGTAATTCTTCTGTGAAGACTGAGCCAAGGGTTCCAGGATTCCATTGCAGTGAAGAACATTCCCTCTTCATTGTGTGTGATTTAGAGGCTGTGAGATATCAGCTGATTTATTGCCAAACTGAGAGATAGCTTCATCCAGAAGTTATCACAGAGATACAGATCTGAGAGATAGCTTCATCCAGAAGTTATCACAGAATTCCAGGGTTGAGAGATAACTTCACACAGAAGTTTATCACAGAGCTTTCCAAGTATTTTCTTTATTTAGTTTGATCTAATAAGTTATACAGAGATAGATCTTGTGTTAGAATCTATATTCGTGAGATCAGGCTGTTCAGCTATCAGGGGCTAAGAAGAGACAGGTTGGCGGTCGTACCAAGTTCGTACAGGTCTGTACAGAGCGCATCAGGCACTGACCTTGGCAGAGAAAGGGCTACAGTGACCGACATCGGTCGACTGAAGACCGACGTCGGCAGAAAGCTGACCGACAGTGACCGACGTCGGCGATATATCGACCGATGACGGCACCTGTGTGTCGACACAGAAAGGCCGAGACTTCTAGAAGTGCAAGTTATTTCCCAGTTTGCATGAATTTAGGGTTTTTAAGACCAGATTTTAATATTCTTTTATTTGTATAACAGAGACTCAATTGTGTAATCGTCCAGAAGAACAAGTAATGAGATCTTTATTTGCTATTGAGAGATTATACTGTGATTTGTGTATGCTTATTTTGAATCTATTCTGCAAGTTTGTATCTGTGATCAGAGCTTCATAAGTTTATATATTCCCTATTTGAAGGGGATATTACAGTGGTATCAGAGCTTTGGTCTTTGGTATCATAGTTTTGTGTCTTTCATATATCTCTATTGGTAGGGGATATTACAGTGGTATCAGAGCTTATTGTGTAGATAAAGGAGCCCCTAAGTAAGGGACATTACAAATCATACCATTTTGTGAATAAGGTTTGTGCCATCTTAGTTTGATGGTTTAGATCACTTAATCTAAGTTTTATGTTCTTTAAATTTTTAAATGTATCTAGTAAAGGTTTATTCAAAATTTGTAATATGTCCTCATGAAATGAGAGCAGGACTTGAGATTCCAAATCCTACTTCTCCTTCTCTAAGTTGAGGATCCTTTGATTCATTCCTTGGATTTTGGCCATGTTCATTATTGATTGTGTCAAAACTAAACTAGATACATCTTCTTGATAAATGGGATTCTCTCCTACTACCTATCATTGAATAGGAGTTAGGCCAACAAAAGGTTATACCATTTGAAAAGTGAATTATTTAGTGATAATGGTGGCCTTCTTTGTCACTATTCTCTCTAAACCTAATGTACCTAGATTGAAATGCACTATTGCATTGAAATCCTTAAATTATAGCTACTTGGGAACTTCTACATTTAAACTCCAAAAGGCCCTTGGGGTGTCAATTCTTTGGTTTTCTTTGTCATGAAGGATTTGGATCCTTTTCTCTGCTTGTCTATTTACAATGTCCTATATCCATGGTTTGACATTATCATAAACATATATGACAACTTATTTTAAGGCCATTAATGGAGAAAGAGATGGGATATTTTGTAATTTCCAATAAATAGACAAGTAGGGAATGACTAGTCCATAAATAGGGTTCTCATCATTGAAGAGGTTGACTTCACTAGTAAGATGAGTGAAGGTTAACCTAGGCTTATTTTTAGGTGCTAGGGGAACTAAGGACAATTATTCTTGTCTCTTTCCTCCATCTAGTGGGATTAAATATTTTCTTGTTATATCAAAGGAATCCTCCTCCCTATCATAACCATAGGCAGCTATAATGTCAATAAGGGCACTCTCCATTATTTCTCCTACCTCCAAGGCAATCATGCTAATGATTTCCACTAGGGAAAGAGGCCTCTATGGGAATGTTTGGGGTTAAGTACCTTAACTAGGTCTATGTTTTATCCTTAGCTCCTTAGCCACAAATTTACCATTTCCTTTTATATCCTCAAGTTGGCCAACTTGGGGTGGCTTTGTCAATTCTACTTGTTGAGGCTCAGAAGATTGTCCTCCAATAGGTGGCTCTTGATGAGCAGTCCCAGATGGTCCTAGAAACAAGTGATAATACAAGGGATGTAGTTTTAATCTCTCTCTTAGGGGCTTACTATCTCTAACCAACCTATGCTCCAATTGGATATTATAGCCTTTGATTCTAGACAAGACCTCTTCAAAGTTCTTTGCCCTTGTATAAATACCATTTACCACACCTCATTGATGTTTGTATTCAGTCCTTGGGAAATTTTTATCTTAGATGTGGTTGGCGACTCTACCATTAGGATCCCACATCTTAAGGTCATCTAGCTAGAAATCAAAATAAATTTTGTGGATCACCATAATTTCTAGTTGCTTCCAATCCTTTATCACAATCCTGCCAATGTCTAATGGAAAGGGGTGTAGTTGAGATTTATTATTTTTATTTCATATCCCATCCATACCTTGAATGATTTTATAGGTAGTCTCTTTCTCTAAAATTTTACTAGAGACATGAATGGACAATTGTTAGGCTTGAATCATGATTCCTTCTATTCTTATTATAGTGCAATCTGAATAGATCCATACATCAGGCACGGCTTCTACTTGATTTTTGATTTGAGGTTGGAGTCTTGGCATAGGGACATGAGTGATTAAATCATAGATAAATGTGAAAAAACAATAACATATAAATTGAATGTGGTTCCTATATTGGAATATATGCAATTTAGAGTAGTGGTGACAAATTGTGGTCCTAACATTAGGGGACCAATTTTGTATGCTAGGGGAATCTAAAGATGCTAAAAGTGAATCCAAAAGGTAGGACACCATAAATAATTGATTGGAGGTCCTTCTATTGATGGTTGTGAATTATTTATCCAAGAAAAAGCTTATTAGGTCTCCAATGAGAGGGGTTAAATTCCATTTCAGCATGCAGTGAACATAAGATACCCAGACCTTCCTCACATAAGTAGTGGAAGTAGCACCAAAGGCTCTATCTATTAAGTTCATAGCTATCTTAATTCCCTACCTAGATTGGACAATAGGAATCCTACCTTCAGGGGATCTAAAAACATGGGAACCTTGGATTAACCAAAGTGTGAGGACTGAATCTAGGTTTTGGGTGTTTGTCCACTCTCTCAAGGATGGGAGATCAATATGAGGCAAGGGGAGCTTGCAATAAGTTTATAAGTGCATAGGGGTGATCCATGAAACTCTCTTAGTGCTTCATTCTTTAATTATCAATTCTCATTCCATTCTACAATCAATGAAAATGGGAGGAAGGAGGTTGATATAATGCATTACCTCTAGTTTGGCTACAACATAGTGAAGGCCTACCAATTGAATTGATACTAGGTCATTACATCTATAGTTAATAGTGGCATTCCTCTTTTCCTCTTGAGAAATTGGTTATAACTCATCTACAAGGAAGAATAACTTAGACTAGTTCCTAATTCCATACATGTTTAGGGATGTCGATTCTAGCTCTATGTCATTGAATATCATTCCCTCACTATCTTAAGATAGGTAAAGTTATACTTCCATCTTCATCTATTACTTGACCATCATCATTGATGACACTAAATTAAATTTTAAAGGTCACCAAAGGTCTCACTAGGGTACTTTCCTAAAGGTTTAATTAAGCTATTTTAATTCCTTTGTGACCAATTGAGCTAACTTGGGTCTTCTTTATAGAGGGCTTAGGATTTTTGAGCTTTAATGGTGGAAATATCCAATTTCTAAATCTTATATGTGCCTTAGATTTCATGGGACCTTATTCTCATGCCCTCTATGGTTTGGAGCTTAGGAGATTTTTGATTTTGACTCTTCATGCTTATGTGGAGCCTATGTGGTGTGGTTTTGTGCCTTGGAAATTTTCATAAATGATAGTTGGAGACTAGCCATTGACTTTCAAAAGATTTATTTATTTTGCTTTGATAATCCAAATTTAATTTCCTATGTTCTTATTGGTACCTTGATCTTTAGGTTCATGAATATGCCACTTAGAACCCTGATAAATCTTCCCCATGCTACTTACTCTTACCAGTTACTATCCTGGTCATCCATTAGCCATGTGTCAATTTCATGGGGCCTTTGAAAAGTCTTCAGGCTCATCACACCACTGGATCAAGCCTAGAAAGTGAGTGATCATCATTGATTTTTACAAGGTCCAAGTCATTGAATTGAACATCTTTATTAAATGGGTCCCATCATATTTTCATCCTTCGAATGGCAAGCTATGATATGTCCTTCTCATGGGGATCTATGTACCTCTGTCAGTTACCTTGGCTATGGTTAGGCCATGTGTGGAGCTCACAAAACCATTTGAAAAGTCTTTAAGTTTGATGCACTATTAAATCAAATCTAGTGAGTGAGTGATCACTGTTGGATCCTATAAGATGAACACCTTTTAATTACTTCCATGAATATATAAATTTAGACTTAAAATTATGTTCGTAAAGTCCTTTTATGTTAAGAAACATAAATTAACTTAGGTTAAGGATTTTTATGATAAGTCTTTCTACATAAAAATGCTAGGAATTCCTTTGAAAGGGTATTTAGAAATGCCCTTTTAGCTTAAGCTTTGAAAAGTTGTCTAGTTTAAATTTGGTGGACTCAATAACATTAACTACATCCTCATAAATGTCAAATGATAAGAGCGAGCTTATCAAATTTATTACAATGGAATTGATTTAGTCTAATGACTAAATGATATGCATCAGGGTCTCAAAAATTCTTAGGGATTTAGGGTTGATGCACATCATAATATCATATACCTTGAGGTATTGAGGACCATCGAATCATAATCTAAGTGCTTAATAATGATTGGTCTCCCTTTTGGGTCAGCTTTGGTTCATGTCATTGGATCAAAATCCTCGATTGAATGTGAGACTTTAGATCTACAAAAGTGTGTGAGATTTTAGTTAAGTCTTGATATGTATAAATGTTTGGACTAGCCTTTCAACCTTTAAAAGTTTGTTCATGCTTGCAAACACCAAGATATTTAAACCTTAATAAAAACCTAGTTAATCTAAAAGGGCTCTTGGGTTTTAAAAGGGAAAATAAAAGGTCCAAGTATTGATTTTATATTAATGTTTGGTCATGTTTAAAAACATAATCAAAGCTTAATATATAGTTAGACTTAGGGTTTCTATAACTAAAAGGAAATATAATTTCCTACCAAACTTTTCCTACCAAAAATTTGAATTCAAACCCCTAGGGTTTACTACTTATGAACCCTAGATTTATCCATAGAATGTACAACTAATCACCTCAAAGACAATCATTAACAACATTAGTCCATGAAACACAATTGCAACTAGAAACACTAAGGCTAATGTTTTTTAATTGAATTGCCTTATATTTTAAGAGAGAATAACCCTTTCACATTTAATCCAAAACATAGATATTTTGAAACATTCACAAGGATTCTCTTTTAGCAAAAGTTGAAAAATGGGGGGAATATTGGTCTCAACAAATGGAAACTCATAGGGGGAACATAGTAATATGTTAGAACTTAAGGTTTTGGTTTAGACCTATACATAAATTTTTTTTATCCCATTTTGACATATATCATCTTCTGAGTCAATTCTCAGTTGAAATAAACCTTTTACGTGTAAAAATTGAGCCTAGATATTAAAAGAAAAAAATGCAGTTTGTGCTTTGATTCCACTTACTATTTGTCATGAGACTTCAAGAAACAACATCTAGGTTCATATCCTTCTGGCCTTTGCATTTTATTTTGAGCATCTTTAAATATTCTCTTAGGAATAATTTTTCTTAATTTAGGAAAGGCTTGGACATTTCTCTATTTCTAGCCAAGTAGCTATAGCCTCAACAGAGATACCTTTGGCTCCACTCATGGCCTTACTCCACTTCCAGCCAAGCATCCATAGCCCCAATGGAGTTTTCCTAAATCACCTCTGAATTTGCATCTTTTGATTTAGCATTAAGTCTTTTTTTTTCTTTTTTTTGTTTTTAACAAAGGTTGGGAGCCTGGATAGCTAGGTTTAAGGATTTGGTCAAATGTCTTATCCTTAGGATAATCACCTTTAGTTGAAACTTTAATCCCAGAAAAGGATGTGTTTTAAGTGTAAGCATGGATGGGAATTAAAAAACTAAATTCACATTATACACATATAATTCTTCTCAAAACCAAACTTTGATTTAGAATATGGTTTGAATCTTTGTTGGACATTTAGCTCTTATAACTAGCTATATTGGTGCCCTTGGTTGTATCATGATGTTTTATCATCACCTCATGTTCACTTTTATAAGATTAATACTCACACTTTTTGAGTAATTCTAAACAAATATAATCTACAAGACTTTACTAAAACTAAGGAACACCACCAAGTAGAAAAGATGAAACAAAAAAAAAAAACAAAAAAAAAACAAACAAGCACAAGAAAACAAATATATACAATCCTAGCAAGAAAAAACAAAGTAAGAAAGGAAACTAACTAACCTACCTACTCTAAACTTAACAATATTACATATTTAATCCATGAAGAACCCTAGTGGGGAAACAATAAATTAATGTTTGAGGTATTACCCATTGGTGGACAAATTAAACTCTTCTCCTTGAATATCCTTCAATCTAAAAGTGTTGTTGCCTAAGATTTCTACAATTTGGTATGGGGAAATCCACAAAGGGGTGAACTTGTCATGTTTGCCTTTAGGATTAGATGCCTTATCCTAGAAGAGGACTAGATCTCCTTGCCTAAACATGTTCACTTTTGACCTTTTATAAAACCATCTTTTCATGGTTGATTGGTGCTTACTAAAGTCTACAAATGCCTTTTCCCTGGCATCTTCCATTTGAATTATGTCCAATAGCCTAGAATTAATAAGTTTCTAGTTGTCCTCCATGTATTCTTGCATGAATTTGAATGTAGGAAACTTCAAGCTGATGGGAAAGATAGGCTCTTGACCATATACTAACAAAAAAAGTGAAGCCTTGAGGGCTTGTTTGATCCTAATTATATCTACCCATAATGTAAACTTAACGACTTTATGCCATGTTTTGGGTTTATCTTTAGTAGATTCAAGAAAAACTTGAGTGTAATGCCTTGGTCATAGTCTGATTCCATCAATTCAATGCATATGAAGTAGATCCATTATCACAAACTAAGGAAACTAGGTTTCCAAATCTAGTGCAAATATTTTCCTTTAAGAAATTAATCACCTCGTATGTTTTGCATTTCTTAGTGGCTACTGCCTTAGTCCATCTAGTGCAATAGTCCATAGTAAGTACAACATATTTATGACCTTCTAAATAATTGGGCTTGATCACTCCTATGAAGTCTAATTCCTATTGTGCAAAATTTTTGTCCACCATCACATGTTGTAAAGACAAAGGGTGGGCCAGTAATACCCAACCCTAATAATATTGTGGGCTATGGTTCTCCTTGAAGGATTGCACTTCCCAACTTTTTATGAAAAGTAGACATGATTTGAGAGGCCTCTTCTTTCAACACACATCTTAAGTAGATCACTTTAATGCTTTTCCTATAAAGGAATACATCTTTGATGAGGTAATGGGATAATTTGAGCCTTAAATCTCTTTTCTATTCTCTGGTGAGTCTTGGGGGACAACTACCTCTAATAAGAAGATGCATTAAATAGTTGTACCATCATTTGGTTATAATTTTTATTGATCCACTTACATGACATGGATCTTGGGGTCAATATTGGCAATCATCTGAACCAAGCCTTGACATTTCACTAATTTGGCAATTTTCTTCTCTATATCATACTCTTGTAGGATTTCCATGCAATTACCTCTTCTTTTCCCAAGCTCATTTTGACTTAACATAAGCTTTGTGGTTGGGTCAGGTAAAATGACATGCACCTTATCTCTAAGGAGGTAATGTCTAAAACTTTTTACTACCTTTACCAAGGCATAGGCTTGATTATCAATGATGGAATATTTCACCTCTATAGTTTTGAATTTGGTGCTCATGAAGGCTATAGGGTGGTCATTCCCATAAAACTTTTGAGTTAAGACAAAAACCATGGTGTGGTCAGAAGCAAATGAATATAAGAAGAAATATTTTTAAAAATTAGGACTTATCAAGACTAGGGCTTGAAAAAATAGGACTTATCAAGACTAGGGCTTGACTGATTGCTCTTTTAATATCAAAAACTGTTTTCTTCGATTCCTCATTCCAAAAAAATTTAGCATCTTTATTAAGCATATCATTCAAAGGTTTGACAATATCAGCAAAACCTAAAATAAACTTCCTCTCAAAGTTAATCTTGCCAGAAAATGACTTTAGTTCTTTTGAGATGTTGGTAGCCCAATTTTAGAAATAGCGTCCATTCTATCAGGATCAATGGAGATCCCATCTTTAGTAATGACATGCCCTAGTAATTTTCCTTCAATGACACAAAATATGATTTTTTTTGGGTTAAGAGATACACCATACTTCCTGCATATATCAAATACTTGTCTTAAATGCATTAAAAGTTCTTCTCTATTTTTAGAGAATACCGTGAGATCATCCACATATATAATGATGAATTTTCCCACTAGAACTTGGAAAGCATGGTCCATGGCCCTCTAAAAAGTTACCCCTACATTAATTAATCTAAAAGGCATTCTTCTATAAGCATAAGTTCCCAATTTAGTAGTAAAAACTATTTTCATCATGTCATCTAGAGCAACAAGCACCTGGTTATATCCAAAAAATCCATCTAAAAGGGACATCATGGAAGATCCTAAAATAGCTTGGATAACTTGGTCCAAAGAAGGCAAGGGGTAATTGTCCTTTTTAGATGTTCTATTCATATTTTTGAAATCTATGCATAATCTTATTTGTCCATTCTTTTTTCTGATTGGGACTAGGTTTGCAACCCAAGTGCAATGCCAATTAAGAAACATGATCCTTGCATCCAAAAATTTATTGACCTCCTTAAATATCATGGGTTTTATAATAGGGTTAGTTGGTGTTTACTTCTGTCTAAGGGGTTTTCAACCTTCCTGGAGAGGTATAGTATGAGTAATAACCCTTGGGTCAAATATTTTAAAATCTTCATAGGAACAAACAATTATATCTTTATATTTTGTAAGCAGCTCTCTATCTTTTTTGTTTTCCATTTTAGTGCAAGCCTTCCCTATATTTACCATTTGTTGTTGATCATGTGGGCCAAGGTTCATTAAATGATAATCTTTACCACTTACCTTAAGTTACTTAGGTGCTTCATAAATATTGTCAAAATCAAATAGACTTTCCAATGAGATCATCCCTTTAGGTATCTTATTGTCACTTAGTTGGATGATTTTACTAGTAAGTTCCTTCTCAGGAAAATTTTCATCAGCTTCATCAATAATATGAGCTTCAAAGGCTCTTGAATTAGTAAAGAAATCCAATTTTTGTTGATCATCATTGAAAATTTGGAAGCAATTTATGTTGTCAAGGATTGAGGGACATGGTACAATATCAATACTTAGATTCTGAGAATTATGATTAGGCATGAGGTTAGTTGCAACAAAGGCAAGCTCATCAACAAATTCTTTTTCTTCCCTAAAGATAGACAAGATATTAAAGGCATCAAAAGATTCTACCAAGTCCCAAACTCTCTAAATTTGTAACTCTTAAGGTAATATATCTTGCACTGGTACTTGATCCTTAGTTGATTAACTACAGGTTTAGAATCTCCATAAATGAGGAGTTCCTTGACCTTGTGCTTGATGACAAGCTATATTCCTAGGATGAGATCCTCATACTCAACCAATTTAATGGTGTAAGGGAATTGTAACATATAAGATGCATGGTATTCATTTTATGTAGGGTTTATCAATAAAATACCAGCCCTTGATCCTAATTTTCATTTGGCACCATCAACATATAACTTGCATAGGACAGGTATTGGAGGGGAGCTCTTAGAACCAAGTTCCTTTGTAGTTTCTAAAGTGAAAACTCCTAGATCAGAATCTAAGAAGTTTACTCTTTTATTGATAGCATTGTATTATTTTATGATGTGTTTCATTTTGGGTTCCCTTTCTACTCTTATATGATTTGGCACACCTTTCCAAGGTAGTCATAAGTGTGAGAAATTAGTAGACATGTAACCATTTAAGGCCTTAGTCTATTCTCTACTCAAGAGAAATCCATAAGCATTATAAATATCCACCACTTATACATCAATGAATTATTGAACCCTTGGTTTAATAGCCAATTGCATATACACATTTAATAACTCCCCAATGACCTTAACTCTTGATTTATCCAATTGAGTAAACACCTTATCAGACTTGATTGGTGTCAACCCAAGTTGTTCACATATCCTAGTAGGCATGATGTTGGTTAAGGCTTTGGAATCTAAAATAAAATTATAGAGATTCTTCCTAAATATCATAACTATAATCAAGAAGGGTGGGGACTCTTCTTTGGTTACTTGTATAGTTATATTTACACTATCACTCTTAGGGGGCTTTCCATGATTCTTAGACAAGGATTCCAAGAGTAAGTCTCTTTGTTCTATGATCTGAGTTAGCTCATACAACATGATATTGGATTTAATATTTTTCTTATCTTCCACAATATTATAACTAGTTTTTCTTGAAGGATAAATAGTAGGTTTGGAAGAGCTTCCTTTGGGAGGTTTAGGATTATTCTTTGATATAGTGTCTAGAGTGGTCCCATAGTTTCTAGGTGGAGTAGAAGTAGTCAATGAATATTTTTTCTCCCTATTTCTTAGAGGATATGTCTTCAAGAACTACTGAAATGATTGAATCTCTTTAAGGATATTCTCAATCTCATTATGTTCTTATAAATGGAATTGAAAATTCTCTACCATATGTAGTTGGTAAGATGGTTTAGATTCAAAAAGACCTACAACAAAATCTTTGTTTGGAACCATTTAAAATGTGTCAAGTTGCTCTTGGAAAGCTTAAAAGGCTTTGCAAAATTTAATGTAGTCAATCTCACCATGGTTGGAGGTAGCATGCACCTAATAGTAGTTTGGGAAGGCAATATCAGTGAGGTTGATATCCATAGTCCTTTTACTCGAAGAAGGCTCATTATCTTTATTATTGTAGAAACTATCAGTGTAAAATCTATTTCTAAGCCTATTAAACTTTTAGAAAGTGAAGTTCCTTCTTGGGTTGACATTAGCATTACCAACTTGATTTTGTAATTGCAAGAAGTTTATGCTGAGATTTTGGACTATTTTTAATATATACTCATTCTTATTGTTTGGAGTCTCATAATTTTGACCTTTGTTATTATTAATGTCATTGACAATAACTAAAGCCTTCTATTAATTAATATGAAATCCATTGGTATCTTGATGGTTTAAGAGACCTAGGTTTTGATTAGGGGTAGCATGGATAGTAGGTAATACATTCAAGGCAAGGAACTTGTTTAATGTTAGAGTATTTTGGTTATTATTTGGCAAAAGGTTTAATGTATGCATTTGAGGATTAACATTTGGGATAAAATAAGCCATCTATCTTTGTGGCTGCATTTGGTCATCAATAACCACTACTTTAGAATAAGCTTGAGCTAATGTGATGATAACTAGGATAACTCTTTTAAGAAATGCAAAAGTCATGGGGTCAACAATATCTTTGAAAACCTTTAAAGCCAAAGCTTCATTAGGTTTATATGGATCCATGGTCTAACTAAACATCTTTTTGAACCTATCATTAAATGACCTAATAGGTTCAATTTCATCTCTCTTAATATTTTTGAATTGATGCTTACTATTTGGGAAAAGGTTGAATGTATGAATTTGAGGATTAACATTTGAGATAGAATAAGCCATCTATCTGTTGGGATACATTTGGTCATTAATAACCACTACTTCATAATAATCTTGAGCCAATGCGATGATAACTAGGATAACTCTTTTAAGAAATGCAAAAGGTCATGGGGTCAACACCTTTTTAAACCTCTAGAGCCAAATCTTCATTAGGTTTATATATATCCATGGTCCAAGTAAACATCTTTTGGAACCTGGCATTAAATGACCTAATAAGTTCACTTGTATCTCTCTTAATAGTTTTGAATTGATAATAGATGACATAAGGGCTTATGATCTTTCCAAATTGATCAATAAAGATAGTGTCAAAATTATTCCATGAGATAACATAATTGTTAGGCAAATGAAGGAACCATTCATATACAACATCTTTGAATATAAATGGGAACAACATACATGTTACATCTTCATGAATAACATTTAACAATCCTAATATAGCTTTGAAATAATTAACATGTTCCTCCATAGTTGCAATACTAGTTGGACTAAATATTTTTCAAGATTATGTCATAAGTCATGAACCACACTTGGTATATTAATGGGGGAACTTCCAAGCCATACCATATTTGGATGAATATTTAACATAGGAATACCTTAGAAGGGTGAATAAGGTAGAGACTTAGAATGCCTACACATTCCTCTTTCTTTCCTAGTTTTTCTACGGATTTCTAGCTCAAGCAAGGGTTCTCTAGACTCTAAATGTGATCTAGTCCTGATCCTTGGTAATTCTAGCATGAGGATTAAGGATCCTATTTTAAATATGATGATTAAAGTTAGATATTGATAGATAATCAACAATCAACTTGTATAGTAAGATTATTTTTTCAGGATTTTCTCATAAGAGGACAAAAGACATCAATCTTTGACTAAAAAACTTCAAAGATGTGTTGCATTATGTAAAAATGACTATTATTTGTAACTTATAACTCAAATAAACTTATTATTGATAAAGAATTGTCAATTTTAACCAAAATAAGCCATTCTAATTTCAAATACTAATGAATTCTTAGCACCATAAGTTGCATGTACTATAATTAAGCATATGTATTGAAAGAATATCAATATTTGCCTGAGTAAACCCAAAGACTGATATAAAACCATGAAGGTCACCAATATTTACACAATTTATTCTAAAAGAAGCACAAACATGTAAAATATATAGTGATCATTGACCAAATACACCAAAACTAGAAAATATCTTTAAAAATATGTGGCCCTCCTTCTAGTGCCAGTGGAGCTTCCTATTGACGCTTCAAAATGTACCATAGGTGCTCTTTAGTGTTGATGAACACTTCTCATTTTAGGATTTGAAAAATCCAAGGCATGAGTTTCAATTTGTGACAATTTAGTGATACCTGCGGTGGAATAGAAGCAAAGTATGGGAGTTGTCTACAATATTTATTTAGTTTAGTAGTTGGGAGCCACCAAGGTCTAAATCTTTAGATATTTATGAATTTGATGATTTCTAGACTAATATAAATGAATATTAATAATGATCTTTAAACTAAAGTGAGTCTTGATAAAAAAAAAAAGAAAAGAGAAGGGTAATGTAGAAAGGAAACATGATTGCAAATTCTCATCTCAAATATTATGAAAAAATTCTAATTATTTTGAGCACACATGAAGTAATTAATGTTATAAAGTAGCATGAACTTAGATTACATCACAAATCATGCAAAATTTGGATGAAATATAAAAATCATTTGAACCAAGTTTACTTTAAATGTTTGCTACTATGGTTTAAATATCCTAAGCACATCCAAATCTAGAGAAAAATAAAATGAAGTATACTTGAGATCTTTATAGTTAATCTAGAATTAACACAAATAAACAACCCTGTGATAGAGAATGTAACTCAAAGTACTGAGAATCCTTCAAACTTAACATGATAACATGAAATTAAGAAACAAGATTGACATTTAACAAACTATAAAGATAATGTCTTCATAATTCTTTAGTTATTTTAAATGCTCCTAGTTTATAATTGCTCAAAATCTCTGTCTCTCTAAAAAATGGTAACCCTATGCCTATTTATAGGAAACATAGGTGGTTTAGCAATTAACTTTCTCAAAATATCCACATGTAGGATAAGGACATCTGTCCTTAATAGAAAGTTTACAATGTATATGACCTACTATGTCAAAATTAACAAAAGGAAACCATATATGTTAAGAGTCTACCATATATTTGTTACAAAGGGATATTGTTTTACAAATTACTTTGGTAGTGGGCCCCTCAATTATCTCTATTTTAGGAAGTCTTTCACCTTAGTATATTGCTCTTTAATTAGCTCAAAATCCACTACAAGCTTCATTAGACAATCCTCCTATTGATTTGCCAATGTGTCAAATTCCTTGTCACTCTTAGCTATGAGTTCCTTGATACATTATGCTTCCAAGATTTGTTTTCCTAAATTAAGGATGGTTTCAAGGATCCTTTGATTATCCTTGCTCGAATGGACTTTATTATCCTTAATGCCCTAGATGTGGACACTAACTCTCTGCTTGAATTCTTCATCATTGATCAGGTCCATAGCAGTGGTTTGAGATGGGTTATCCATCAGACTCCCCAAAATTTTCTCCATTTTGGTTACTAGGTCCTTGTCTTCCTTGATGAAGTTATCGACATTGCTACACTAGGTGATCAAATCTTCTTGCTTATCCATCAAAATTACCATGAGGATATCTAAATGTCTAAGCTTGATGATATTGAAGTCTAGGGCCTAATTTGTTCTATGTACCTTGATGAGTTCTATCATCTAATCTTGAAAATATTTCCATTGGGTGACTAAGGCTTGTGCCATCTTAGTTTAATGGTTTAGAGCACTTAATCTAATTTTGATTATCTTTAAACTCTCAAATTTATTAAATAAAGATTTATTCAGTATTTTTAATATTTCATCAAGAATTGAGAGTAGGACTTGAGCCTCCAAATATTACATTTTCTTCTCCAAATTAAGGATCCTTTGCTTCATTCCTTGGATTCCAACCACAATCATTGCTGATTGTGCCAACACCAAACTAGCTACATCCTCCTGATGGATGGGATGCTCTCCTACTGCCTATCCTTGAATAGGCGTTAGGCCAACAAAAGGTTTCACCTTTTGAAAAGTAAATTCTTTAGTGCCAATGGTGGCCTTCCTTGTCACTATTATCTATAAATTTTATGTATCTAGATTGAAATGCACTATTTCATTAGACTCCTTAAATTATATCTACTTGGGAACTTCTACATTTGAACTCCTAGAGGCCCATGGGGCATCAATTCTCTATATTTCTTTATCATGAAAGATTTGGATCCTTCTCTCTTCTTTTCTATTTACAATGTCCTAGATCCATGGATTGACATTATCCTACACATCTATGCCAACTCAAATTAAGGCCAATGATGGAGAAAGGGATGTGATTTTTTTATAATTTCCCATAAATAAACTAGTCAGGAATGTGTGGTCCATAAATAGGGTTCTCATCATTTAAGAGGTTAAATTCACTAGTAGGATGAGTGAATGTTATCCTAGACTTATTTTTAGGTGCTAAGGACACCAAGGCCAATTCTAATTACCTCTTGCCTCCATCTAGTGGGATCAAATCCTTGCTTACTGTATCAAAGGGATCCTCCTCCCTATTAGACCCATATGCAATTGTAATGTTAACAAGGGAACTCTCCACTATTTCTCTTACCTTTAAGTAAATCATGCTAATGATTTCCATTGGAAAATGAGGCCTCTATGGGGATATGTGGGGTTGAGGACATTCGCTAGGTCTATGTTCTATCCTTATCTTCTTAGCTATAACTTTACCCTTTCCTTTTATATCCTATGGTTGCCTAACTTAGGGTGGTTTTATCAATTCTACTCATTGAGACTTAGAAGATTATCCTCCAATAAGTGGATCCTGATGAGTAGTCCTAGATGGTCTTGGAAATAAGTGATAATTCAAGGGATGTGGTTTCCAACTCTCTCCTAAGGGCTTATTGTCTCTAACCAACCTATGCTCTAACTAGATATTGTAGCCTTTGATCCTGGATAACACCTCTTCAAAGTTCTTTTCCCTTGTATAAATACCATCTCCCACACCTCATTGATGTTTGTATTGAATATTTAGGATATTTTTATCTCAGATGTGGTTTTACACTCTATTATTGGGGTCCCACATCTTAAGGTCATCTAGCTATAAATCAAAAGAATTTATGTGGATCACCATAATTTCTAGTTTCTTCCAATCCTTAATCATAATCCTACCAATGTCCAGTGGAAAGGGGTGTAGCTAAGCTTTCTTATTTTCATTACGTATCCCATCCACACCTTGAATGATTTGATAAGCATTCTATTTTTGTTTAATCTTACTAGGGACATGAATGGGAAATCGATAGGGTTGAATCATGATTCTTTCTATTCTTATTATAGTGCAATCTGAATAGAACTATACATCACCCATGGCTTCTAATTGATTTTTAATTTGAGGGTGGATTATTGGCATAGGTACACTAGTGATTACCTCATAGATAGCTGGAAAAACACCATCTAATATAAATTTGATGTGGTTCCTATATTTGAGTATATGCAATTTAGAGTAGCAGTGAGAGATTGTGGTCCTACTATCAAGGGACCAATTTTAGATGATAGGGAAATATATAGAGGCCAAAAATGAATTCAAATGGTAGGAAATCATAAATAATTGATTGGAGGTAATTCTCTTTATGTTTGTGAACTATTTGGCCAAGAAAATGCTTATTAGGTCTCCAATGGGAGGGGTTAAATTCCATTCTAACATGTAGTGAACATAAGATACTTAGACCTTGCTCACATAAGTAGTGGAAGGGGTACAAAGGGCTCTGTTTACTAAGCTCATAGATATCTTAATGTCCTCAATAAATTGAACAATAATAATCACACCATTATGGGATCTAAAAATATGAGAACCTTCGATTAACTAAGGTGTGAGGATTGAATCCAAGTTTTGGGTGTTTGTCCATTCTCTCAAGGATGGGAAATCAATATAAGGCAAGGGGAACTTGTAATAAGTTTTGAAGGCCGTAGGGTCAATGCATGAAACCTTCTTAGTGCTTCCCTCTTGAATGGTCCATTTCCCATATATTCTTCAATCAATGAAAATGGGAGTAAGGAGGTTGATATAATACATTACCTCTAGTTTGGTTGCATCATGGTGAAGGCCTACCAACTAAATTGAAACTAGGTAATTGTATCTCTAGTGCATAGTGGAATTAATCTTTTCCTCCTAAGAAATTGGTCATAATTCCTCCACAAGGAGGAATAACTCAGACTAGTTCCTAATTCCATGCATGTTCAGGGTTGTTAGGTCTAGCTTTGTGTATTTGAAGATCCTTCCCTCACTATTTGAAGTTAGGTAAAGTTTTGCTTCCATCTTCATCTGATGCCTATCAGTCACCATTGATGAAACTAAATTAAATCTAGAAGGTCACCAAAGGTTTCACTAGGGTACTTTCTTTAAGGTTTAATTAAGCTATTTTGATTATTTTGTGAATAATTGAGCTAACTCGAGTCTTATTTATAGAGGGCTTAGGGTTTTTGAGCTTTAATGGTGTAAATATCCAATTTTTAAATCTTATACATGCCTTAGATTTGATGGGACATTATCTTCATGCCCTCTAAATTTTTAATCTTAGGAGATATTTGATTTTGACTCTCCATGCTTACATAGAGCCTATGTGGCATGGTTTTGTGCCTTTCATGGAAATTTTCATAAATTCTAGTTAGAGACTAGCCATTGGCTTTCAAAAGATTTTTTTATTTTGATCTGATAATCCAAACCCAAGTTCCTATGTTTTATTGGTCCCTTTATCTTTAAGTTTATGACTATGCCACTTGGCACTCTAATAAATCTTCCCCATATTGCTTACTCTTGTCAGTTGCTATCCCGATCGTCTGTTAGCCACATGTTGAGTTCATGAGGCATTTGGAAACTCTTCAAGATCATCACATCATCGGGTCAATCCTAGTGAGTGAGTGATTTCCATTGATTTTTACAAGGTCTAGGTCATTTAATTGATCATCTTTATTAAATGGGTTCCCTCATATTTTCATCCTATGAATGGTAAACAACCATGCATACTCTTTGCAGGGCTCTATGTACCTCTATTAGTTACCCTAATCATGGGTAGGACACCCGTTGAGCTCATGAATCCTTTTGAAAAGCTTTTAGGATGAACACAACATTGGATCAAATCTATAAATTGAGTGATCACCATTAGATCCTGTAAGATGCACACCTTTTAATTAGTTCCATGAATATATAAATTTAGACTTAAAATGATGTTCCTAAAGTCCTTTTATGTTAAAAGACACAAATTAACTTAGGTTAAGGCCTTTAATGCTAATTATTTCTATGTAAAAATGATAATAATTCCTTGGAAAGGGTCTTTAGAAATTCTCCCTTTGCTTAGGCTTTGAAAATTTGTCTAGGTTAAATTTGGTGGCCTCGATAACATCAACTACATCCTCGCAGATGTCAAATTATGGGAGTGAACTTTTAAATTTTAAGATAATGGAATTGATTCAGTCTAATGATGCATGACATGTGTCATGCTCTCAATAATTCTTAAGGCTTTAGGGTTGATGCACATCATAGGATCAAATCCCCTAAGGAAATGAGGACTGCAAGATCATATTTTGAGTGCTTGATAGTGATTGGTCTCCCTTTCTATGTCAGCTTTTGTTTGTGCTATTTGATTAAAATCTGTAATTGAATACGAGGCATCAAATCTACAAAAGTATATGAGATTTAAGTTAAGGCCTGATATGTATAAAGGTTTAGATTAGGATTTTGTGCTTTAAAATTTTGTTCATGCTTGCAAACACCAAGATATTTAAACCTTAATAAAAATCTAGTTAATCCAAAAGGGATTTTGGGTTTTAAAAGGGAAAATAAAAATTCCAAGTTTTGATTTCATATT
>JARHVA010001843.1:2430000-2435000 GCA_037957365.1 Torreya grandis
ATAATTAAGTGGATATATTTATTACATATTATTACCTTTATTTAGTATATTGAAATCTTTAGAAGATAATATTTACATTCACTAAGTCCTAAAATGCTAAAACATTTATTAAACTTCACTTACTTCAAACAATGCACAAAACCATAACCCTAGATACTACTAGGGTTTGTATCCTTCTATTTCCTATTTTTATTGGTTTTTTAATATTTTTAGATTTCATACATTCTATTTTATCATCCCTATTTCACTTTATTTATTATATGCCATATAAAAAAGATATCTCTCTTCTATCAAGAAGAAGTGTTAGGCTAGGAGGCAATCCTATTGAGCATTTTTAGATTCCTTCTATTCAAGATTATACCATGGATAACAGACCAATTGTAACTCCTATTATTAATCTTAATATGAGAAATATAATCAAAATCAATATGATATACAAGGTGGGAATCAAGACACTCTCATTCCAATTAATAATGAAAACATAATTGTCAATAAGGATGAAATTATATAGGGATTCAAAGGTAGAATTCAAGAAAATCCCCTTGATCATGCACAAATTTTACAAGACATATTGTAAATAAATAATAAATCAAAAAATGGTCAATCTTATACTATCCCAGATAATAACATTATTACAAATACATTAGGGCTAACATAACTAGCACAATAACCAATTATAACTCAACAAACTTTAGTGATAGATACACCTATTATGTCTATTTCCTCTAGTTTATATTTAAAATCCCTTATGTATAAGGTTCATAATTTGTATGCCAAGGTGATAAATCTTGAGATGGGAGCCACTAGGCCATCACATGCCTTAGATTCTCATGTTTTTTAAAAACACCTTTGGCACATTATGTAGTGGAAAATTTGTTACCATCCATATTCATGGAATATAAGATATTTTATGATGGTAAAGGTAACCCAGAGCACCATCTCTAAGCTTTTGACACATCATGTTTGAATTATTTGTCCAATGATTGGCTCCCCACTAAGTTATTTTTATGTAATCTAAAGGATTATGCCTTCTAGTGGATTTATTATCTACCAAATCAATCTAACACCATATTAATTCCATTGGAAGATATGTTTTTATCACACTTATCAATCAACATTAGTTATAAGATATCATATGCTCAAGTTTCACAATTGAAACAAAAATGAAATGATCCTATTGCCAAATACATCTTACAATATAAGATAATATTGGTCAAATTGACTAGCCCCATCGTAGATAAAGATCTTTAGGACATATTTAAATAGAGTATTCTACTATAATTACATGAAATTGTTTTGTTTAAGAAGTTTCCAACATTCACAAATTTATGCCACATAATGAAAGAAAGAGAAGTCAAACTTCTCTCAATGGGCAAACTAAAATATACAAGTGGATTAGAATCAACTACTAAGATTTATAGTAAGTCTCCATATAAGTTAAGGTTCACTAAAAATAATATTGATGCAAAGGCCAAAATTAATGTTGCTTTAGAGCCATTTCCTTATCTAGTTTTGTTAACTCCTCCATGTAGTGTTTTTACAAACCTTCCAAAATTGGCAGGACATGTTTTATGGCATCTCTTAGAATGCAGTGTCATATCTTTCCCTCCCATAAAAGTGGTTGATATGACATGACCTCTTCAAAATAGCTATGATTCCAATGTATTTTGAAAATAACATAGAATACAAGATTTTATAGAGGATAACATTATTGATGTCGGAGCACCCACATAGGCACCCATAGTACAAAAAATGGAAGATCAAGAATTGAAAATATTATTAGATGCATTTTTTAAGCATACAAAAAATCAATTATTGATCACTTTAGGTGTTCAATACATGTATCATGTACATCCACCATGAACATTATATCACAGTACTACAGAGAATGCACACCCACTACACAATATAATTGGTGTGTACCATACTAAAGTGATAGTTAGATGACTCATCAATTCTTTATACAAGGATATTTTTGATGATAATTTATATTTATATGCACTCTTTTTATGAGCCTACATAGATCATCATCCTATTCAAAGTGTTATGGTTGACAATGGGTTAAACATTAACATACGAACTATAAAAATTATATATCATTTCAAGTATTCATATTAGGATATATCTATATATACTTAGTTCTCAATGGTTTCAATATCCATGTCCATAACTCTATTAGGGATATTGTACTTACACTATAGGGTAGACCATCACATGTGGCCACTAGATTCTTACTAGTGACTAGTAAGGGCACATTTGACATGTTAATGGGTAGTCCATAGATACATTAGTTGTAATCCATCCCATTCATCATGAAATTTTTTTAAAAATATATAAATGCAAATTAGGTGGTCATAGTTGAGGGTTTTTCATATGAGTATCCTCTACCTATCCCATAGGCAGTTATAACATAATTACTAGTTATAATTTAGTTACTATTTACAACATAGTTACCAGTTATAGCTATCAACATAGTTCTTATTAGTGTACCAAATAGTTCAATCGAGCTAATAATATAGGTTATGTCTAGTCCTATAGTGTTTTCATATATGCTTTCATATATGCATACTCTCCCATAGAGACCATTAATAGAGAGACCTTTGGGTCAAAGATATTTTGCATTTCTAGAGGGATTCCCTCTCCTCACTTTCTTCTAAGATCAATATTATTTAGTTATCAGGGTTACCAACACATGACACCTATGCCACCTACAACATCTTATACCATATGGGTTCCTAATGCCCTTATAGTTAACAAAAAACCACAATCAATGTTATGAATTCCTAACACCACTTAAACATGGAGGGCCAAACATAGATCATTCAGTGTAACAAGTTTTAGGAGCACAATTACCGATTCATACAAAATGCAAGATCATTATTCCTATATTTGATACATGCCACATTGATAGTGAGTCTCTCACAAAACTCATTGGTTAGTATTTTTCCTCCCTTGTTGTACATACTTTCCTTCTCCCTTGATCCTTGTATATAGTTTCATTTTCATGTTACTTGTACTTAACTTATATCTGTAAAATAAAAAAGTAATTTAATATTTCAATAACATAAAAACATTGAAACATTTACTCAGAAAACACATAATTATAGATTGTATGCATTTCCATGTTTACATTTCTTATATTTTCCATACACTAAATATGTTATCTATCTTAATATAGTCAATTTTTATCATACATATATGTTTCACCTATTCTTGTTGAGTGCTTATAAGTTGATATAGAACTTAGGTCAACTACATTGATCCATATTTTTTATTATCTACGCACTAGGGCATATACGCTAATACATAGGTTATTAATTTGACACATTTACCTACTTGGGGGCACCCTATACACAATTTTTATTACCATGTTATATATTTCTATACTCGACATCACAAATTTAGAATTATTATATATTGATATTGATCTTGATATACTTAGATGTTTTACCAAATATTACTACTTTAGAATTAACATATGTATATCTTGTCTCTTACATATATTTATAATACATGTTCATGCATACTTTCATTTTTAGCCTTCCTAGTTTAGATTTTATTGTATCTCTATGATCCTTCTATTCAAGGGAATTTTAATATGCCATTATTATGTATCTCTACACCACTTATTTTCATAGTATGTATGATTTGAACATGTGCTCATTCCTTATGTGCACCTTCTAGATTATGTATGTAGACATTTGAACATGTCCTTATATGTGGCTCTAAGCCAACTTTTGTTGTTTTCATATGTGGACATTTGAACATGTCCTCATATGTATTTATTTCTCAAAATTAGTGATGTGTGCCCATGTCCCTTGTATTGTGGCCCCTTGCCTTAATTTACATGCCTCATGTGTGTTTTATGTATCCTTTCTTGTATTGTGTCATAGACATGACACTTGTCTGCCACTTTTTACACATTCCAATTTTAGAAGACATGGGGAACCTCATGAATATTCCCATCCTAATTGGGTGTCATGATGGACATCATGCCCCATCTTCCTAGGTAGATACTTAGTTATTACTCATATTTATTGTTACATACATTGTTATATCTATCTTAAAACCTTTATGAATGTTATACATAACATACATCATACATTACCAGCCTATGATCAGATTATATTACATTTTGATGTTTTGTATGGACAATATATTGGATTATTATGCATATATTATGTATGCTATAACTAACACACATATTAAAGAGTATTTTTATTTTGAGGATAGTTATTTTATAGGTTTAGCAAATCCCATAAAAAAAGGAGCATTCACAAGGTTTTTTCACAGAGATTAGGCTCCTATAATACATTTTCACCACACATGCTCATATTATAGAAATCAGACACAAGTAAACACAGTGTGAAAATAATGATATAGAGATCTATATAGTTGCACATAAATTAAATTAGTAAGACAATAACACCAAAATGAGAAACTAGTTCCACATGGCAATACTATCCAAAATATGATGCTACTATTTAATAACGTCAATTTTAGAAAAACCTAGATTAGCCACAAAATTATATTAGGTACAATACATGTTTGCATAGGTTTAATTATAGTTTTATTAGTTTAATTAGTTTTACTCAAATTCATACTAATTTAGCTCATATTCATACCAATTTTCTTAGATTTGGGGTATAATGCATGGCATGAACATTCCCATATTCAATTTATATACTTAGATATATATTATTATAACTCAATATAGAATCCATATACCCAGATATTAGATTTAGGTTCATGTGTACATCACATTGTTTTTGTATGCTCACTTACATATTAGTTGATAAGATGGAATGAAAAATATCATGTCATTATCTATGTTTTATACATCTAACATCATATTTTAGGTTATAACTAGTTTCATACCTTACACCATCTAGAGTGTTTGGCATTCCTAAATGGCCCAAAGCTACCTATTATACCTGAGTGGCCATAGAGCTAACATTACTAGTTAGACATTTCAAGTAAAATTATGTAGTTTTAGTTTT
>JARHVA010001843.1:2440000-2467500 GCA_037957365.1 Torreya grandis
CTCCTTTAATATTTGGGAGCTACTTACATGAGTAACTCCTTCCCCTAAATGGTACACACCTCCAATATCTTTGTAAGGGACTAGGACATAAGTGTCACACACTTAGGTGGCTTATATAGTCATAATGAGATTATATGTAACTCTAATTTTCCTCCTCTATCTCTATAAATGAGATATTCCTATACTCTTTTCCTCACTAAGAATCTCATATCTCTCTAATCTTTTTTTGTGTTCTTGTTTCAGTCTTATTCTTTTAGAATTTTTTGTTGCAAACCTTATAATAAGATCACATGGGTTTTTTATTTGATACATTCATTTTCCCACTTTAAAACTCTTGTCACTTATGGATTGTTCTTGATATGTAACTTATTATTGTTCATTATTTCTTTTTTTCACACTTTCATGTTATGTCATTGATTATTATTCTTGGGTTAAAATCGTTCATGGTATTAGAGTTAAGGTCATTTTATTGATGTTTTTTGAAAACTGTGAAGATTTTTAAGGTGAATACATGAATTGTTTTTGTAACAAATATAACCCTTATTATTTATTAAAATACATTTCTCTTTCCTTGTTTACCTTTAGTTGTCTCTAAATCATTTTTTGTAGGTTTTTTAGCCTCACTAAAATTGAAAAAAAAAATTATAAATGCTTTTTATAAAAAAAATCATTTTTTTAATAATTTATTACTCATATTTAGTTTTTATTTAAAGAGCATTAAAACTCTTAAAATCTCTTTTTTATTCACTGATATATTTTTGCTCATTAAATTAAGATAATCTCTTCTATTTTTTTAGACTAATCTCTCTTAACAAAATATTTCCTATATTTTACTTGAGTTATGTAGGATTAAAGAATAGCTTCTAAGGGTATCACCCTTACTGGTAAGACCCCCTCAGTATGTCTTCTCTCTTAGTATTGACTGATAGACTTTTAAGAAAATCATCATACCCTATTATACACTATTTTTTTCTCAACTATGATTTTTTTTGGTATTTCCTTTGGTTGGAGATTACATTCTCTTAGTCTGAGCATTAGAAGTTATTCTATTGCTCTCTCTTATATCAATGTCACCCTTGCCAACTGCACCCTTTTTTATTTTATTCCTTTTTGATTCTTTATTTGTTTTTGAGAATTTTCTTTCCAACAAACTTTTCTAGATCCATTATTTTTTATGTTACATATTTTGGAGTATGGTGATCCATTATAGTAGTATGACCTACCTGTTTTAAAAAACCTTCCCTTTGTAAGATGTCTTTCTATTAGTTGGGCATTTATTTCTTCTTTTTCTTTTTAGCTTCTCTCCTACCTAATGCATTGCTCCATGGAATCCTTTTGGCCCTATCATCCTATGCTTGGCATCTTACCTAGTTCATTTTCCCTTTGTATCTCCTTGAAACTTCTTCTAATTTTCTTTGTTCATAAATTTGAATTTACTTCTACACTTGGAATCCCTCTCTAAGAGTGTCTCTCCCTGACACTTGATGCCCACATTGCATCAACTATAATTTTTTTTGGTAAAGCTACCTGTGTTCTTTTATTTTATTAGGAATTTCATATACAGAGGCATTTATGTCTCTTTATTTTCATAAGTATGTTTTGATTACTTAAGACGTTATTTATATTAACCTTTTATTTTTACAACACTTAACTTAAGTTTACATACTTTCCATCACTGTCTCTCTTTCTTTAGAATGGAAAAGTATTAAAAAATAAGTATATTTAGAAATAAATCTTATTTTTATTTGCAAGCCTTTTTTTAGTGTTGTTGCATGCCATTAATTTTTTATTCTCATGAACTTACATTTAAATTAAAAAAAACACAACGTTAAGTTCTTTTTTAAAATCAAATAAAGGCATTCCCCTCTCTATATATAATTATTTTATTCATTTATCAAAGGAGGCCTTTTATTTAAAACTTTGTTCATCAGGGTTAAAATTTAATCTTTAAAACCAAATATTAGACCTTTTATCAACTTGTCAAGGTTTTTTATTGCAATTCTCTATCTTTTTTCTAGCTCTCATTTATTTCTAACTATATCTTTTAAATTCTATAAAAGTCATTCCTTTAGTTTCGTACCACTCTTATGCCTTTGTTACCTAAGTATTTTCTTGCCTTTTCAATTTCTTATCTTTGGATGAGCTTTCAAGGCATGATGACTTAATTATTTCCTAAATTTAAAATCATGTCCACCAATTATCATTTATGGAAATAACATATGCAATATAATTTCACTTTCAAACATTTGTTGTGTGTACTAGATAACGCAGACCCTTAACTGGATACAAATACTACCTCCTCCAAAATTCAAAAGAAATGACAAGTGAATAATAATGAGGTCTTAGGATTAATTGGCATGGCCGTCACCCTCAAATTACATTTCCACATTTATGGCTATTATCTTGCCTCCATTGCTTGGTCTAAACTTAAAAATGTTTATGATGTTGTGAATGAATCTCATTAAATTCAAATTCAAGATCAATTCTCTAATTTAAAGTGCAATAAGTTCAAAAATATGGATTATTTCTTGATTAAAGTTCATTACTTACATTCTTAATTAGCTAGTTTAGGCATTGAATTTTTATATTTAAATTTTATTCATATTATCATGAAAAAGTGTTTACCTCGACTTTTTTGATAGTTTATTATTAATATTCATTCATAACTATATTTTCCTTCTATATCTACTATGTTGACATTTTATTTATTTTGTACTTTGTTGCACCAAATATAAAAAAAATTGATTCAATTTGGTATTCTTAAGACTAATGAACATGCTTTTATTTCTAAACACCAACATGAGAATGAAAAAGAACATGCTAAGTCCAATAAATATAGATAAAAAAAGATAACAAATCTAACTCTAAACTTAATCAAAAATTTAGAGTTTAATTATTGGGATATAAACACTCATGGTGAATATCACTACTCTAAAAATAAATGTGATGTCAAAAGTGAAAATATTAAGATCAAAGACAATGCTAGCACTAGTAACAATAAGACTCAAGCAAGATAAAATTTTAATACTATAGTTGTTTTTACTTATTCTTTGTGTACTTATCCTATTGAATGGATTGTTGATTATGGTGCTATTTAACATATGATATATAATCCTCAATCATTTACTTCTTTAGAACTATATCTTTCGAAACAATCATTTAAGTCTTGCAAATCATGATTCTTACAATGTTGAAGCCATAAGACATGTTAGAATCTCTAATGGTGAATTTCGTAATGCCTTGCTTGTTATTGATTTGAAATTGAATTTAATTTTTGTACCTAAATTATTTAAATAATACTATAAATTAAAATTTATTAATGATACATGTTATGTTAAATCTACTAATCAATATTTTCAAGTAGTTTCTACTAATATTTTAGACAATGATAATTTGTTCAAATTTACTAGATTCTTTTCTCCCTCATATTCTCATGGTTTTCTTATTTTTAATTATTCTAAATTATGGCATAAAAGATTAAGACATATATTTACTAAAGTATTACACTTATGAAAAAACATAATATGGTGTAAGGTTTGCTTGAAATTCATCCCACCACTTCTATTTGTAATGGTTGTATGGTTGGTAAAATTCATAGAGAATCTTTTCCTAAAAATCACTCTTGACATGCTATTAAAAAGATTCATTTATTTCATAGTGATATTTTAGGCCGTACGAAAAATCCTATTGATGGTGATAAGTATACTTTAATTTTTGTTGATGATTGCACTAGGTGAGTTTGAATTTATTTCTTAAAAACTAAAGATCAAGTTCTAGACACTTTTATTGAGTTTTATTTCTTTGTGAAAAATAATATCATTATTATTTACACATATTATGCACTGATAATGGTATTGCATATGTTAAAAATTATTTTCTTGTATATTGTAGGCAGCATGAAATTAATCATGAGAAAATTATTTTCGACACACCTGATTAAAATAGTGTTACTGAACATAAATATATGACTATTACTAAAATGGCTAGGTGTATGTTGAATGCTAAAATATGCATTATAATTTTTGTAATTAAGCCATTTATTATGTTATCTATATCTTAAATACTACTCTAACTAAATTTGTTTTCAATATTACACCTGAGATAGTTCAGAGTGGTATAAAATCAAATTTAAAACATTTACATTTTTTTTGCTCTGATGCATTTGTTAATATTCCCATTGATAATCATAAGAATTTATATTCTAAGTAATATATTTTTATATTTTTTGGTTATGATGAGTCATCTAAAACTTATAGGGTGTATAATCCTCAAACTAACAAAATCGAGATGAAAAGGGATGTTAACATTATTGAAAATCATGTACTTAATTATGTTTCTAATTATGATTCTATTGATATAGTTTCTCCTTATTTTTATTTTGAAACTACTGATGATCATAATGATGTGTTGCATAATGATTTTGTTCCTCTAATTCCTTCTTCTTTGTCTAATCTTGATCCACCTAAATCTATGCCTAAGTGGGCTGATACTACTATAGAAGATTATAGAATTCATGTAGATCTTAATGATACTTTTAGAACTAGGAAAAAATTTCTTAATTATGTTTTGATGTCTATAATTATGCACAATAATGATCCTCAAACATTAAAACTATCTCAAGGTCACCCTCATTAGGAAAACATAATGCATGATGAATATAACTCTTTGATTTGTAATAAAACTTGGGACTTAATCCCACTATATAAAAGGCATGATTTGGTAATCTTTAAATGGTTATTTAAAACTAAGTTCAATTTTGATAATCAATTTGAAAAATATAAAGCTAGATTAGTTACTAGAGGTTTTCATCAAATTGAAGTAATTGACTATAATGATACTTTTTCTCTTGTTGCTAAGATGCCCACTATTTAGTTGCTTTAGCTTGAGCTACTTACATTCATTGGCTTGTTTATCAAATGGATGTTAAGAGTGCTTTTTTTAAATGGTGAATTACATGAAGAAATTTACACGTCTCAACCCCCTAGTTTTATTAAGTAAGGAAATGGCCATCTTCCATGCACGTTAAACAAATATATTTATGGTTTAAAACAATTTTAGAGAATGGTAATGTAAAATATACCAATTTTTTATAACTCAAGGGTTTACTTATATTTCTAATGATCCCAAGATTTTTATCAAAAATACTCTAAATGACATAGTTATCATTGTTTTATGTGTTGATGACTTAATCATAACTGGTAGTAATATTTTGATGGTTTCTTCCACTAAAAATGCTTTGAATAATAAATTTGAAATGACTGATTTGGGTCTTTTACATTACATTTTAGGCATTCAAGTTTGGTAAGAAAATGCTATCATTTATATTTCTCAATCTAAATATGCATATGATTTATTATCTAGGTTTGATATGTTATATTAAAAACCTATTTCTACTCATTATGAAATAAATGTTAAATTACTTAATGACAAAGAAATAAATGATTGATCCAACTCTATATGGATAATTAGTTAGCAATTTAAATAATTTTACTCATACTTATCCTGATATTATCTTTTTTGTTGGATTGGTTTATCACTTTATGTCTGAACATAAAGCTACTCATTTTAAAGCTGCTAAAATAATTATTCATTATATTAAAGTTACTCTAAATTTTTTTATCGAGTATACCCCAAATATCAATTTTTGTTTGGTAAGTTATTTAGATTCTAATTAGGTTGGGGATCGTAATGATTTTAGATCCACTAGTGGTTATTACTTCTATTTGGATTCTAACACCATTTCATTAAATATTAAAAATCAAACTACTATATATTTATCTTCCATAGAAGATTAGTATAAAGATTATGTTCATGCTACAAAGGAAGAAATTTTGATTTGAGAAATTATTTAAAATTTGGGCCACTCACAACATTTGGTTACTCTAATTTTTTGTGATAATCCAAGTGCCATTGCCTTAGCAAAAAATATAATTTTTCATGTAGGGTCCAAGAAAATTGATATCTAACATCACTTTCAACACTAACTTGTTGAAGACAATCAAATTATTTTATCTTTTTGTCCTACTGAAGAACAAATGGATGATATATTCACTAAGCCACTTTGTAAAGACAAGTTTGTCTTATTTTGTAACAAGGTAGGATTAAAGTAAGTTCTCATCAAGGGGGATCATTAGTGATGTTTCATCCCTTCTTGTTTATTTTTAAAACCCCAAATAAATTTTAAGGGGGAGTGTTATAATTACCTTTTATTTAGGATAATTTATTTTATCTTAAGTTCATCTTTCATATGTGAAAAAATTATATTAATATGAATTATTAGTTCACTTAAATCTAGATTTTATAAGGTGTTACTTACCTCTTTATACTCATTTATGATTTAGGATTTAATTGCATGATTAAATCCTTCCCCAACATGGCAGACACATCCCTTCTCCTTTTAATGAACTACAACAGAAGTAACAAACACTTAAGGGGCTTGTAAGGTCATAATGGGATTCTATGTAACTCCCATTTTCCTCATTTAGTTCTATAAAGGAGCCCTTCCTCTCATCTTTTCCTCACTAATAATTTAAAAGCTCTATCTATTATTATCTTATTCTCTTATTTCAATCTTGTAATTTTTGATAGTTTAGTTGTAAGCCTTCTAATAAGATCACATGGTTTTTTCTTCAATATGTTTAGTTTCTCACTTTAAAAATTTTGTCACTTGTGGTTTGCTATTGAGAGGTAAATTAATATTGTGAATTATTTTTTGTTATCAGACTTTCATTCTATGTCATTGATGATTATTTTTGGGCTAAAATATCTCACTAGTCCCCACAAGAATTATTATATTTTTTGGTTCATTTGCCACTATGTTTGGTTAGTTTTAAAAACCATAACATATCTCATGTTTGTTTGGTCTACAATTGTATTCAATATATAAATCAAATAGAACATAAATTTACCTATTAAATAAAAACATTGAATTTTCAATTTCAACTTCCTACCTAGATGGTAAGTGCACGAATTTTAGTCATAAAATTGGGCCCACTTATGGACATGATTTTCCTAAAATTTAAAAAAATTCAACTTCTATATATAGTTTGAAATAGCCACACTCAAAAATTTAAGATGGTATCAACACATGAATTATATACTTCTGAGTCTACTTTCCAAAAAACTAGTTATTTTGAAAAATGGTTATGTATAACTAGGTCAAACATCTAAAGTTTTAAGAAAAACTCCTATTTTTTAAAGAAAATAGAGTGCATAGATGACTGTGTGTCCCACCATTTTTAGCATCATTTATTATTTTTTGAAACCCTTCACTGAATATTTAGATAATATATTTTAGTTTGTGACATATTTTTTAATATTTTTTTAATGAATATATATTTTTATTAATTTCAAAAGTAAATAGATCTTTAAAAATGACAAAAAAATGTATAGCCAGCCATGTGACCCCCCTAAGTACCTACAAAAATATTTTTTTTAAGTGTGTATAATCAAGCCTTATTTATGACTTTAGTCATATAAAATGTCAAAATTGGCAGCTTGAGTGTGGTTTGTGTAACCCAACCCATAGGTCCCTCTTTCATAACTTCATGACCCATCTATCCACCTTTTTGTTGATTCCCAATCATTTGTAGACTTTTGGAACCTCATTCTAGCTCAGTCAGGGTCTATTTTCCATACTCATTCCATCCCCCTAGGTCTTGAGCTTATATGATAAGATCACTTGGGGTGGATTATAGCACTAGAATCTAGGTGTCCCATTTATATCACTCCTATATAATCATATTTTGAGCCTAGGCGATCATTTTCTCCTGATTCCCCTTTCTCATTGTGTCAGTCTAACATAAATTCATTTAAACCATGACCAATATATCTCTATAAAATCTCATTCAAAGTTAATTTAGAAGGGGTTAGTAATTTTTTAAAAAACAAGTAATAAAACAAGCAAAAAAACTAAGGAAATTTTCCTTATTCCTTGCATACAACCAACCAATATAGCCACAAGCTTATTCAAACACTCACACTAGTCCCTAGTCACATTAAAGACACCTGGTTTAGCATTTTTGCATCCATATAACACTATTGTATAAAGTACATTAAGTGGGATAATTACATATTGATTTATCCCTCTTTGAAGTATTAGTATGTAGGTAGAGTGCTGACATAAAGGGTGTGGATACATGTTCAGTGCATCTTACACACACTAACCCCCACTTATTTCTCAATTTTTATAAAAGCATAATTAAGTCAAGGGTTTGAAGATTAAATTATCTCTATATTGAGTTCTATGTATTTTTATCAATCAATATCTTACAAGTAGACTCACATAAGGATAGTGAACAAAACCCAAAAAACTTAGGTCTTTACAAGTAGTTTGGATAATAGTGGCATAAGAAGACAATAACACCATACCATAGGGTGTCCTATTTTGGTGCTCCTATCCTTTCAAAAAATGAAATGTAGAACCTGATTTGAGAAACTATCCTAGTCCTACATAACCAATATCAGACCCTAGAAAAGTGGTTTCAATTTGTTTTAAGCTAAGTCTTATTTTCTCCTTGTTTATTACTATTTATAGAAAGGTTAAAAATACAAATAAATTATACAAATCAGTAGTTAAATTATTAAAATATTATTTAATAATTTAATTTACGTCTAGGGTTTGAATATTAATTATAATATAAAAGGAGCTCCATTGACATTCAGATCTCAAATTTTCACAAGTAGGCTCACACAGGGATAACAGACAAAACCTAGAAAAATCAAATCTATGTGACTAGTTTCGACAATAACAATAAGCCTTTCACTATAGCATTAGACCTAAAAGTGTCCTATTTTTGGTAAATTTATCCTTTTATTTAATGAAAGTTATATCCTAGTTCATGACACTGTCTTAGTCTTACACAGTTGGTATCGGCCTCTGTCTTAGTTGTATCAACCTAGTTGTAAGATAAGTTATATTTCTCCTCTTTCATTACTATTTTTAGAAAGATATGAATGTCAAATAAATTATATAAATTATTATTTAAATAATTTCAATATTATTTATTGATTTATTCAACTCATACCTTTGATTAAATTAAGAATAAGACTCTAATGTTCCCAAAACTATGAAATTATTTGGTACACCCAACTTACTTCATTTCCATATTAAAATCCTAGGGTAAATTACTTGCTAATGTTACCATTTTTTTAAAAAAAATTATTGCATATTTTTAATCAAAAATTCACATTTACTTATTAAATTTGCCTTAGTAATTTTAAAAATCATTTATTTCAAACCCTAGTTAAACTGACTAGGTCCTTTTACACATAAAAACCCTAGAGACCCTAGGGTAAATTCATTCATAATTTTTCTATTTTTTAACCTATGTATTTAAATAAAAAATTAATATTAAATATTAAAATTCCTTAGTAATTTTAAAAGTATCATTTTTCAAAACCCTAGTTTCATATACTAGGTCCCTTTGTTTGCTTACACCTTACATCTAAAATCAAATGCCATAAAAACAAAAATGGATCTCACTTATTTACACATATTTCTTGTATTTATTGAAAATAATAAGGAGTTCATACTCAATTATATCATGTATATGAATGATGAAGTTTACTATATGTTAATTCAAAGCTTCATTCTTTCCCTTTCATGCTTACTTCTTATAATATTGCTAAAAATGTTCAAGATTTCAATATTTCTTTTGTATATTCTCTCTCTCTCTCTCTCTCTCTCTCTCTCTCTCTCTCTCTCTCTCTCTCTCTCTCTCTCTCTCTCTCTCTCTCTCTCTCTCTCTCTCATGCAAACTAATTTCCAACTCTATTTTTATAAAAATGTTATGTTTCAAGTCAATTTCTTTTACGTATCAGTTCAAAATTCCATGTTTTCTGTTGCTTTTTTATTATCTCTCATGTGGAATATTATTTATAATCATGTTGCTATACAACTCATAACTCTAATAACTTATTTAACATGTTATCTATCTATTATGTATAATTTAATCAAGAATAAAATACTTACATACTTATAAGATCCATTACATAAGCTAACAACCACTTTTCAAGTTTTAATTTCATATCTTATACACCGGAAATAATTTCCTTCTCCTCCTCTTCCTCAAGAGGGTGATAACTACTTTCCCTCTAACCAGGTCTATGCTATCACTCCTCTAAAAGGTGAGGCTGCCTATACTATTGTTACTAATGCATACACTTAGACTATAGCTTCTTAAAATCCTCTTCAATGTATGTGCTTACATGGTCAATTGAATGAAACTAAGGTTTACACTGATGAGACTCTAAGGGATCAAATCACCAGTGTGACCAAGATAATTTTAGATTTACAAATTCAAAATAAACTATTACATGAAAAGATCAAAAAATTGGAAAATTATATTATAATAACAAAGCCTCAAACACACCCTAATTGCAATCATGTATATGCACCTTCACCTAGTCAATTGGTTGCAAGCAATGTTACATATCAAAATAAGAAATCACAATGAAGTACGTCTATAACTAGTGATTAAAAAACATTCAAAGATAAAATAAGAGTTAAAGTGAGGTGATAAGAGAAATAATTATATATAAGCTGATCAAACTACCTCTTCGACATCCAATAAGATGATCAAGATATTATTGAGAATAGCATAAAATGCATGGGCATCACATAGATTCATGTTTAGAATTAAATAAACATATGCAAAAGATAATTTCTCATGAGGAACATATACAAGGTAAATCAGTCAAGCAATCCACAATGACATAAGAATATGTTCACAAATGGTCAATTTTAGAAATAGGACAAAAGTGGTTACCAAAGCATAACTTAGAACAACAAAAGGATCAAAAATCAAAATTAGAGCAAAAAATAATACCAAAAGCATAGGTAAAGAAAAAAAAATATGAAAATCTACCTCTCTAAAATGAGTCTCAACTTTCAAAGCAGTATAGGTTTGGTTAAAAATATCTACAATAGTTTGATTATCAAGGTCAAGGGTTAGGCAAGCAAGATCAAGACATCACTACTCCTATTCTAGTAGTTGATAATGTTTGTCACCAAAGTTTGGGATTTATTGAACATCCTAAGGGAAATAATTCATAGACACAATTCATCAAAGGAAAAGATCTAGATACAATAAAATTCAACACTAGCATTCCATTGGTTCAAAGCCAAGATGATAATGATGAGTGGAATAATACAGGTTATTATGATTTCTAAGATATCAACAATGAATCCAAATTTTAATAATCATATTCATAACCATTTTTTCATGCTCCAAAATCACACATGATCCCTCTCTTTGATACATGACACCATGATAGGGAGTCTCCCATGAGACTCATTGATTAGTATCATCTCTCCTCATCCTTACTTTTATATAACTTTCTTTCAAATTATTTGTATATAGTTTCTTAGTTTCTTTTGTACATAGTCTCCTCATGATTTATTTTTCATAGCATATATATCAAAAATACTAAAAATTATACAAAATTTCAAAATACCAAAAATAATATAAAATATCAAAATAAAAAAAACATTCAAATATTAAAAAATTCAAAAACATTCAATTGTATACATCATCCATGCTTTAGATTTTTAATACCATGCTAGACTTACATTCTATTGTTCTATGCTATTATTTGTCAATTTATCTACATTACCATGCTTCACTTGATATTGTTTGAGTGTGTGTGGTGACTTCAAGACCCATGATTGCTTCACTCTACCCATTGAGGTGGAATCCTACTTCATACATTCAAGACACATATCGATATATCTACCCACTAGGGGCATCTTCTACATGACTACATCATCCAAGTTATGTCATTCCTACACCACACACTCTAGTTATCATGTTGATATACATTATTTACTAGCTTACACAGATTTCTCTATCGACATTCACTAATATATAACACTTGTGTATTTCTCATCATATACCTAGTCTTGTACTCTATGTATTGCATATTTTCACTTCTTGCTTTTATTAGCTAGATATGATTGTATTTTTAGTATATTACATGCCTTCCTTTATTGCTTTGCATGGCTAGATGTGATTGCATTTCTCAATTCCTATTTTGTCTCGTATATGTGCCTTAGGAAATTTGTTAATGTCCTTTGCTTTTATTCTTGTGTGTGCCTTAGAACATTTACCAATGCCCTTTGCTTGTACTCTTCTATGTGATTATGGCTCTCATGTCAACCTTATTTATTTTAAACTATATGTGTATGTAGAATTTGAGCATGCCTTGTATGATTACTTTCCAATTTGAGTGAAATGTGCTCGTGTCCCTTATTTTATTGGCCCCTTGGCCACTTTTATATGCTTCTTTATTCTTGCCTTGTGTGTTTATTTCTTGTTTGTTTTCCATTATTTACAATGCCATGATCCACATCATGAATTTTCTTGCTATATTGGATGCCATGATGGACATCATGCTCCATCCCTCCTTGAAAACTAAAAACTAACAACTAAGATTTCTAGATTTAGTTTAATATATTTCACATGATATTAAATTGTTATATCTTTCTAATCATACCTCTTTGATTAAATAATATCTAACGCAAACTATGCTATATCTTGAGACATCATTTCAATTATCATTACTATATCATGCATTTCATAGCATAACAAACTTGCAAGGCTCTCTGTTTTGAGGGAAGTCATTGTAAGGTTTTCATTCATACCCTAAAAAGAGGGGGAAACAAATGGGGTTTTTATCATAGAGATCAAATCTCTTACCGATCAAAAGATCAATTTTTAGAACACTCAGAACAATAATTAGAGGTCAAACTAGATAGAACAGACCAAAAAAATAATGATGATTATAAAATAGTCATCAATTTTAGCAAAGGACAACAATGCTGAATATGGAAAATAGTACTAGACAATAGGGTGTCCTATTTTTGGTGCTCCTATCCAAATAATGAAAAGACCAAAATTTCTAGAAATAGGTAGAAAGGTCAGCTTATCTATAGTTTTGTTAGTACAGATTAGTCTAGATTTAGTAGTTTTAGTAAAAGTTTTCTCAAAAAATCTAGATATAGGGTGCATCATGCATATCATGAAGGATCTCACTTCTACATTTAGATTAGGCAGTTGGTATACCTTCTAGATTAGAATCCATGTTATAGACACTAGTGATTTGGGGTAATGTGTGTGTCATATTTGACTTATTTTCTTTCCAAGTTTAGTATATTACCTAGGAATTCTTAGTAGTTGTGTGCATTATTCCATCTGTAGGTGGTTGGCATCAATTTGGAGTGGCTTTCATGCATGCCTAACCTCCACATTCTTGAGTGGCTTCCACATAGGATTAGTTTATATTTTCTAAGTGGTTTTCACACAAGCCTAATCTCCTCCTTCTAGAGTGGCCAATATTGGCTTAATTTCTAGTACACATTTGGCTATCCATACCACATTATCAGATTTAAGAGCATTCATGGGATTCATGAGATATCTCATATGACATTCATTCATATTGATATTAGTTTATATATTCACCTAGTGAGAAATGATGGAGCCAAAGGTCTAGTTAGCCTTTGTATTATTGAGACACCTACTTAGAGGTATTAGACACATAGTCCAAATATAAATTAACATATCCATTATCACATAGCTTCACTTAGTTGGTAACAATAAAGCTAAAGGGCTAGCCTTTGCATTCTTGAGACATTATTGAGGAATTAAGAACTCAACACCATTTTTGATATTAATCTTGGTTCAACACATACCCATCATCACTCAATGCTATTCAACATCATAATAGGTTTGATATTGCTTCACATAAATGATGAGGTGTATTCATTCCCTTTTCTTCCTCTCTCTCTCTTACCCAGCTTTGTATGCTCTTATTTTAGATATAGTATATCTAGTAAGAACTGATCTACTCTTTATTTTATTTTGAAAATTTACACTTCATAATGTGTTCTCTCTATGCACACCTAACATCACACAATTTCATGGGCTTCACATTTACATCTAAGTTTAGTTATGCTTTCTATTTTTCCTTTATCCTAGTATTTTGCTTTGATGCATTATTAGAATAAAGAGGGGGGGGAATGTAGTCATATAAAATGTCAAAATTGGTATCTTGAGTGTGGCTTGTGACACCTAACCCATAGCTCCCTCTTGCATACTCTCATGATCATTCTATCCACCTTTGCATTGCTTCCCAATCATCTGTAGACTTCCTAAACCTTAGTCCAACTCAGCTAGGCATTATTTTCCATGCTTATTCCATCCCCCTAGGTCTTGAGCCTGTAGGATAGGAGAGAAGTGGTTGGACTATAGCATTAGACCCTAAGGTTTCCTATTTTTAGTGCTCCTATCCAATCACATTTCGATCTCAGGTGATAATTTTATCTCAATTCCCCTTTCTCATTGTGTCATCTTAGCATGAATGCATTTAACCCATGAATAATAGATCTATATAAAATCCCATTCAAATTTCATTTAGAAGGGGTTGGAAATTATTTCAAAACAAGTAAGAATATAAGCAAAACCACTAAGATAATTTTCCCTATTATTTGTATACAACTAGCTAATATAACCATAAGCTTTTTCAACCCCTCACATCAATCCCTAGTCACCTCAATCACACCTTATTTAGAATTTTTCTATATGTATAACACTATTTCATAAAACACATCAAGTGGGCGAACTACATATAGCTTGATCCCTCTTTGGTGTATTTGTATGTAGACAATATACCCATACAAGGGGTTTGGATACACATTCAGTGCATCTTACACACATTAACCCACCCTCTTTCTCAAGTTTCATTTAATCACAATGGAGTTCTAGGGTTTGAATATTAAACATCCTCTATAAGGAGCTCCATTGACATTCAAGACTCAAAATTTCACAAGTAGGCTCACACAAGTATAGTAGATAAAACCCAAAAAAATTAGATCTCTACGACAAATTTGGACAATAGAAACAAGACCTATACTTTAGTGTTAGAACTTAATGTGTCCTATTTTTATCACTTCTATCTTTTCACTAAACAAAATCTAGATCCTAGTTCATGACACTGTCCTAGTGCTGCACAACTAGTATCAACCTCTATCTTAATTGCATCAACCCAGTTTTAGGATAAGTTATATTTCTCTTCTTTCAATACGATTTTTAAAAATCTACAAAGGTCAAATAAATGAAACAAATCAGTAGCTAAATTATTCCAATATTCTTTACTAATTTATTTAACTCAAACCTTTAACTAAATTAGGGATAAGACTCTAAAATTCCCAAAATAGTTAAATCAATAACCATTTAATTTTTATTGCACTTAGATTAATTGAAAAAAAACTAAATAAACATGAATAAGCATGTATGTTTTTTGGTATGTAGTGGAATAAAAACAATATAGTTCAAAATCAACATAGTTTTAGCCCATTAAATAATCCAAAAATTATAAAAATCATATATTTTTAAAGAGGAGAGTGTGTCGGTTTTCATGGTAATAAATTTTTGAGTTTCTTTGTTGAAATCCATAGCGTATTTGGTGATCAAAGTTGAAATTTGTTGTTTGCTATTAAAACTCTTAGACTTGATTGTAGATTGACAGGTCCAAGCCTTCATCTTAGGAATCCAAGCCATTTCAAATGCAAAATGCTTGGTTTTTTAAATTTATAATTTAATAACATGTACATGTTATAACATATATACATTAATATAAATGCATATGCATTACTTGGAACTATTATACTTTATGAGGAACATGTACACATTCCTATTATTTTGCATGAATAAGCACCAGAACATGTGCATGAAGCAATTATTTACTTGAAGTTATTATTTACTTAAATAAATGCTGGGTATAAGTTTATACATTATACTTTAAATTTGTTTTAGTAATTATAAGAAAATAGGGTCACTCAAGATTTGATAGCATTGGTCTCACATTTACATGCTTTACAATGTGGAAAATAGATTTTCAAAATCAAATCTAGTTAGGACTTAGGCATTTTCAAGGTCATAATATTGATCCTAGGGATTTTAGGGTATAAATTTTACAATTGATGTCCATTTTTGTTAAACATATAGTTATTTTTTAGGTTTTTGTGACTTTTAGATTGCTTTATGGCATTTCTAGGACTCATATATTTATGAAAATTGATGTTTTAAAACCACTCACTTTGGACTTGATTTAAAGTTGTGTGATTGGGGTACAATAGGTCATATTGATTATCTACACACATCAAACAACCACTTGTGTTAATTTCACTTACTCATCATCCCTAATCACTTCTTACTCATCACTCGTAATCACTCTCTTAACATTATTCATCATCCCTAATCACTCTTTCATTGACCCTTATTATCCCTAGTCATTTATAATCACTCCCTTATCATCCATAATATCTCCTCCATTGATCCTCCCTATCCATCATCATAACTAATCACACCCTCTTCATCCCTCACCATCCCTAATAAGTCTTCTCTCACACCTCATCATCCCTAATCACTTCATCCTCATCTATCATCATCCATAATCACTTCCTCCTCATACCTCATCTATCATCATCCCTAATCACTCGCACATTGACCTTCATTATTCCTCATCATCTCTAATCATTTCATTATCATCCCTAATCACTCATTCATTGAATATCACCATACTTTATCATCCATAATCATTCCCTCCTCATCCCTCATAATCCCTAATCACTCTTTCCTCATCCCTCATCACTCCATCATTAACCCTTAGCATCATTCATCATCCATAATCACTCCCTTATCATCTGATGTATGGATATACTTTAAAGGTATATTTGATTCCAATAATATGTTATTTCATCAATTGTAATATAAATTAAATATTTTATAGGACTTGTGTTTTCAATACCCTTTGTGATAGTCAATTTTATTAATGAATGAATTGGATGACCTTCCAAATTTATAGTCAAGTAACACAAGTACTAGCATAAAATAGAGTCTTAATTTTATTTCAAAAAATTATGTTTGTTGTGCATCTGACTAGATGAAACTTTATTTAGATTCACCTTTGGTAGCTTGGTTCAAAGGATAAAAATAAAACACAAATCTCTTAGATAATATTCTAATTCTTAGAAGATTTGAATCCATGTAAATTTATTTGGTGTTTTCCATTCTTTTATTTATTGAATCTTGGTTAATTTCACTCATTTACTCCTTATCTATGTAATGTAATCCAAATATTTTATCTCTTGCATGGAAAATGAACATTTATTCATGTTATCATAAAAATGTGTTTCTAAAAAATGTGTAACACTAGTTCAACATGGTGTAGATGTTCATCCCATGTTTTTTAAAGATTATGATGTCATCAAGGTAGATTTAAAAAAATACATAGTTAAAGGTCCTAAGGATGTTTTTCAACATCTCAATGCATGAATTTGCTACATGAGTTAACCTAAAAGGCATAACCAACCACTAAAACAATCTTTCATTTGTTTTTAAGACTATATTCCAAATGTCTAGAGGTTCAACATGAATATGATGATACCTAAACTTAATATCAATTTTGTAAAATACTTACACACCATGGATATGGAAGAAAAATTCATTAATATTTAGATGAGAATAATAGTTAATCACTTTAATCTTGCAAATATTTTTAAAATAGATTAACAACCTCATGTTTCTTCAAGGCATTGATTTGGGCATGATGTGTCCATTATCAATGATTTCATGGATCTTCCACTTAAAATATTCATTCTATATAAATTATATGCTGTATAAAGAGGTTTGAGGTAGAGGTAGTTAAAGATCAAATAAATAGTATTCTTTAGTGTATAATATAGAGTAACTTATTTAGGTGATTGAATGATTTTTTGGAATTCATCTATTTTTTGGTTCAATTATATTATATTTGATATTATTAGACAAACAAAAATATGAAATTGCTCCATAAGGATGTTATTACATGTAATTATTACCATCAGGAGTGTAATTCTTATTAGAACTGACATGATTCTTGCACTTCTTATCACTAATTATTTAAATCTTATGAACTAAATATGATATATGGTATTTAAAATCATGCCAATCTATTTCAAAATTTCAAGGATTTAATTAATAGACCACATGTAAAAAATCACATACCTCTAATGATGATATGTCATAAATGATTTTATATTCAAAAGGTTTGGTTTTGTACACCATGTGACACTAATAGGTGATACATTTCTAAAGGCCTATACTAAACCATAAAGTAAAGTATGGTTATGGATGATGCATCAATTTCAAGTTCAATTTTTGAAAATATGTTTTATTAGAAAATTAATTCTTATGACTTTTATTGGAAATGATCAAGTGTATTGGTTAACCATTGATATACATTTGTTAATGAAACAATATTTTTAATTCATATAATTTATTGTTGTGGGAAGTAAAGATATTTTTAGTACTGACCATATCATTAGGTTCATAATATATTATCTACATAACTTTTTATATTGGTAAATAACGTGTAGTTGCTTCCTTGAGTTATGCAAGTTGAGATATCATATTGCGACATTCTTCATTAAATTGGATATTGAAGTTATGAATTAAGCACTACTTTTCAATCATGGAATACTTTTTCTAGTCATTTGAATATTATTTTACAATCTCTGGTACAATGACTCAATAAATAGACATAAAAATAGAATGCCTTTAATGTAATTATTATAATCATAAAATCCTCATAGGGAAAGCAATTGATTGGTTTCAAGAAATCACATAGCTTGGTGATCCTCATATTTACTACCCATTTTTGGTGCTATGGTGGTTTTACTTATTTTTTTCTAGTAGATCTTCAATTATGAATTACATCATTTATAATAGGCCCATATTTTTTCATAGGTGGTAAATATTTATGTTTCAAATTTGCCTTCACATCATTTTGACAACTATGTAGTATATTTTATGCTAGCACTTAAATCTCCACTTGTAATTCCTATCATTGTTAAACCCAAAAAAATAACACTATTTATTTTGACCACTAATTTAATGAAAAATATACTATTTTTATATATTTAAGATTGATTACTAATATATACATCCAAGATGCAAAAAATATACATAATATCAAGTAGAACAAAATGCACAGGTGGGGTATCCCCCACCCATAGTCCTAGTAATTGATAATTCAATATAAAAGTAGATCCAAAGAAGTAGCCCATAGAAACAAAAATTGAATAGTATCAAATGGAAAAAGTCACCAACTAGGCAGCCAACCAAAAAGAGCCAATGGTTTTCCAAACACCATCACCAAAAGGCATCCAAAAGAAACACAGTCTTAACATTACAACAAGAGTAAGCAAAAGGTAGTAATAGGCCACCCAAAGGTTGAAATGTCATAGATGTAGGTCTATCACCTTGCTACAAGTAGTTTCTTCCCCATCATGGCTACCATCAGAAGGAGATGAGGTGTTCCCCTGCAAACAAAATTTATCACTAGTAATTTTAGCGAATTGGTCTCCAAACAATAACTTAGTCTAGTAGTGATCAACTTTGTCCAAGATGCCTTTCATTTTGTTCTTCCTTATGTACTCAAGTACATATTCCATGTTCATATAACCACCATCCTTAATCAGCTTCTCAAGTTTTTTGAAGAAGGTATTTATGTTCTCATCAATCTATTGCCAAATTTTTATCTATGCTCCCTAAATAGAAGCATCAGGAAAGGGAGTCTAGGTCAAATAGTGTGAAGGTTTCCTTGGCTTCCTTGATGATGTATCCACCATGTTCTTCATTGTAGAGATCCTGAAAGGCACTTTAATTTTCCACCACCCACTCATTAATACCGTTATTGTCTGACTCAAAATGAGTGATCTATTCCTAAACTAGATTATTATCCTGGTCTAAGTAGGCATCATTAATGTATTCCCATTTAAACTCAAATTTTTTTACCTCCATAGCTATTGGGTGAGACACAACCCAATCTAGGTAAGGGCTTAGTCTAGGATATCCTCTTGAGCTTGGTAGGTAATTTGAAGTCACTTTGAGTAGACCTATTCTTATAAATATTTCAAGCTAGTCCTATGGAATCTTTAGCTAGAGGAAAATATGCAAAGACAAAAACTAAAGAATGACTTCAATAATGAATTCAGTAAGAACTGTAGCCTTACCTTGAAACACCTCTGATTTCCTTTATTTCCACAAAAGCCAAACAAATTAGTAGAAAAAATAAGCCAATATTTATGAAATAAAAGATTAACTTTTATTTTGGGACAGGCATATCCAAAATGAATATTTATCCATCCAAGCTCATACTCAAACACAAAATTCTAAGGTTTAAGACATTTTTGCCACAATTTAGTAGAAAATGGATAGGAGTAGATCACATGCTAAACTAACTCAACTTCACTATGAAAGTCACAAAGAGGATTAGCAAAACCAAAATTATTTAAAATAGAATCCACAACCAACTTTTTGTACATAAGTAACCAAAAAAAACATGAATTCCTAGGTTCAAGATAAGAGGACTAGATTATCACAAACCTAAAAGACGAAGAATGTAAAGGATAAAATACAAACCAAATATGATTGACAGTAAGGTATGGGACATTAGAAAAAAATTGAATATTTGAGTAGAGGTGGGACTTTATTCTACTTCACATTGTCCTAAAACTCATCCTCATCCTCCATAAAAACCACCTTGTTATTTCATTTGAGAGTTAATTGTATCAAAGTGAATGTTATTCATTGAGAATCCAAGAGCTAAAATATGTCCTTAATCTTTGACCATGAAGTCCATCACCCATGAATGAATATATCATTAAAGTTCCTCAATCCTTTAGTGTACTAGTCAAAGGTAGAATATCCCTTGGTGAGGGCCAATGGATTCCTATAGACACTTAAGTTCCACTAGATATATTTATAGCCTTGACATGTAGTCCCATGCCAATTCAAGACCTATTTTTAAGTATGAAAGGCCTGGAAAAATCTCGGGCAGATCAAATGGATGCAAAAATAGGGGAGCCAATAACTTTGGTAGAGAAAGGTCCAATGAGAAGATAAAAAATATGAAATATTTTCCAATTTGGCTTCCCTTTAAGGAAGCCTTGCATGATATTATGGCTTACCAAAAATTTTTAGGGCTCATTCCCAATTTAATCTCTAATAATCCATTTAACATCCAATGTTATCCCTTGCAACTAAAGGTCCTTTAACCCCAACCCACCAATGTTCTTAGGTTTCAAGTAGAATTTCCATGAGACCACATGCCTTTTCTTGTCCCCTTTACCATCTAACCAAAGGAAATCTCTTATAACTATACGAAGCATGTTGATTTTTATCTTTCTAAATATCCATCATGAGGTGTAATATATATAGTATAAAGACATAAATTTATAGAAAATTTGAATTATGCCTGGTAGTGATAGTATGTGGCCTTCCATTTGCTAATTTTCTTATTGATTTTATCAAAAACCCAATCCCACATCTTTTTGAAGGAAGGGGTTAATTCAAATGGAATATTAAATTATCTAACCATCTCATATGGCCCTTTTCAATTCTAACCAAAAGTTGTCAACCAATCTAATGGATGATAATTCCACCCAAAAATGAATGATTTATGTATTGCAACTTTGGACCTTGTGGTAGAGCAGTAGATATTAAGTCTTTTTATAACCTATTCTAGGTTGCTATAGTCTAGGGTAATAAATATATAAGTATCATTGGCAAACAAGAAATTAATAAGAGATTCATTATTCATGAGTGATATACCTTTAACCAAAGGTCTAATATCTGAGAACCTTAAGAAGTAATATAGTGTCCATGTAGGCAATACAAAATGCAATGAGGTAAGAATACAACCTTGTCTTATGGAATTTTGAAGCACAAGGGAGTATATTAATTCACCATTAACTTCAATGATCATAGAAGCATCCTTAAAAAGTACATTGACCATTATACAAAATCTATCTTGGAACCCAAAAGCTCACAACATTATCTCATTGAATAGCTACTTAATTTTATCATATGATTTCTCAAAATCAAGAAAGATCATTCCAACCTCTTGGTTAGAATCTTTTTACCAATACATACCTTCCTAGATGATTATGAGATTATATAGGATGTATCTTCTTTCAACAAAACTAGTTTGAGTTTTTGAGACAATAGAGGTGAAAATTGAGGACAGTCTCTAAGAAAATATTTTTGTTAATATTTTTTAGGAGAAATTAAGAAGGGTAATTGGTCTCCAATTCTTAACCAGTGATGAATTTCCATTCTTTGGTATAATGTTGATCACCCCTCTATTTATATCTGGCCCAAGAGTACAAAATGCAAACACCTCATTAAAAACCTCCAAACATTCTTTGGTAATCCATTCCTTATTGAATTTGTAGAATTTCATAGGGAATCCATCTAGCCATAGAGCCTTACCATCTATTAGTAGGTCAATAGTGCTTCTAACCACATCAAGTGAGATGATAGCCTCCAATAAGGTGACTTAAGTTTGTGAGACCTTCCTAAGAATGGATGCCTCACATAAGGCCCTATTCTATTCAATACATTCACTAGATCCATTGGATCAAAAAATATTAGATTCTTAATAAAATAAGGCCCCTTTAATACTAGTAGCATCCTAAACAATCATCCCATTGACTTCAATTTATTTAATATTACACTGAGCATATTTAATTTTTAAGAATATGAAAAAAAAATTGGAACCTTTATCACCAAGATTAAGCAAAGTAAGCTTGGACCATATCTATACCACTTTAGTAGTGTATTATTGAGCCTAATGAACTTGGTGCTTTAAAAAATTAAGTTCTTTAAGAAGAACCCCATTTATTAGGTTAAGCTGAAGTAAGCCTTCTACACAGCTAATATTTTCTTAAGTATCTCTTGAAATTTTTGTGTGCTGCCTATCTTTTCTCTATTGATAGGTTATTTCAAAGTTTTTAATACATTTCATACTAGATTTCCAATGGTCAATTACATAACTGGAATTGTAGACAACTTTGCCAATATTCTTTGATGTTTGCATTCCCTTGGTACATACCTTGTCTAAAAGGTATGAAAAATTAAATTCATATATCCCTTTGAAATATGAAGAATTCTTCTTATCATCCCCTACTAATGAGAAAGTCACTTCAATAAAGTGTTGATCTAACATCTTATATGGTAACACAATTACAACATTACCATTCATGACCACATTAGTTACTAGAGAGTCAGTGTTCAAATAGAATATGTCTAGCCTTAAGTACTACCTCCTATTACTACTCTAATTATTGAACCAAGTATAAAAAATTCCTATATTAACGATCTTCCCATTCAAAAGATAATCTTCAACTCTATGAATTCATTTGAACTTCAACTAGAAGAATAGCTGATTACTTTTCCATACAAGGTGATTCCTTCCAATTTTATCCTCTTTTATCCTCCACCATGTTGAAGTCACCACCAAAAATCCAAGGAAAATTTTAAAGATTAGTGGATAACTAATTTCATATGTCATAACACTCCCTATAGTCATTGGGGGTGTATATATTACACAATCCCATGGTCTAATTTTGATATTCCATCAAAGCCCAAACATCCCTGTTACAAGGAAGACAACCATGGTCAACAAAATAGTCCTTCTACAAGGGGAAAATAAATATAGAGTCCCCTAATTTACCTCTATGATGATTAGTGGAAAAATGAGGAGCATTGGGCTAGATAAAATTCAAGATCATGGAAAGTTGGGTGCTAATAGCCTTTACTTCTTGCAAGAAGAAAAAGTCAAGACTATCAAGAATTTGAATTATCTTACCACCTATTTTATGTCCAGACATTCCAACTAAAAATCCACATGAAAAATAATGGGGAGTTAATATGGGTCAATTCAATTTACCATGGGGCTTAGCCCACCCATTGTACAACCTAGGAAAGCAATTTGGGACTTTATTTTCCTTTCTTTTTATAAGCGGTTTCCTTCACACTATGTTGTCCCTCTTTATTTTCAATTTTTGTTTCTTTGAGTGTAGTGTGATCACTCCAAGCTAGAACCAATCTTATTTATAACCCTTTTCCACCCCCTTTGGACATCCAATTATCCACCCCTAGGAGGTTCTTTTTTTCCACTAGAACTCCATCAAAAAGCTCCATCATGTTGATAAGGGGCCCTGTAACTTCTTTCTCTAAGGAAATGAATATCAAAAAAGTGTCATTTTAAGAATTATAAATAGTGATTCTAGTCTAATTAGTAGGTGTAAAATTGTGTAATTTAGGGGCCTCAATAAGGATTACAACATATTCCTCAGAGGAATGATCTTTGAAGGGTTTCTATTCCAGGAAGGCATCATCCATGTTGTTAGGGAGGCAATTAGCTAGGTCAGGTGAGGGATTATTACCATCATTCCATAGAATATTTTGAGCTTGAGAATTAATGGGAGGGCCATCCATGCCACAATAACCTTGAGCATCAGGCCCAAGTGTGTCAATATGCTCACTAGTGAAGGCACTATTTTTTAATAGTACCCTTGCAAACATAAGATTCTCAAACACCTATAAGTTATTCAACATAGTCTCATCTTTCATGGTGACCCTTTCTACATATTTACATAGGATATTGATTTTATTGGTCAATAGATAATAATTTTTTCTAAGGTGACCATCCCTTTTACAACAAAAACAAGCATTCAACCCACCCAAACCTCTGAGAGCACAAGTGTGAGATTTCTCTTTATTTTTAAAGTTGAGTGCTTCTAGGAAATATTCCAAGGGATATAGTAATATTAAGGCCCTAAAATTCATATGAGAGAGGTATCTTCTGGTATATTCAACTTTTAAAACTTCATTGAGTAGTTTTAGTACATGTGGAAGAAAATTCCAAAGTTGAATTGACACCTCCTCTAGGTTAATCCATCTGGGGGAAATTTTGAAAACAAGGTTATTAAAATATTTTTTTGGAGACTAAGGGATGGCCTTGAATATTATTTGACTGACATTCCACAAGGGCTTGTTGATGGCCTTACATTACATATTCAATTTGTTAAACAAAATCATGAAAACCCCTATCTACAACATCCTACAAAAACTAATATAAAAACCTAGTTTTTGGCCCCATAGAGAATTGAACCAATTATCAAATAAATTCCTAGAAGGGAGTGCATTTTTTTATCCAAAAAAATAAAATACCAACATTTTAAATTCTATTTTCCTCATTATAGATGTTGAACTCCATGGAAACATTTAGAGTGATGGTTAGGGTTTCAGGAAGGTTAGGAGTCTTACCAATTTGGCCTTCCCTACACTAGAGCTCACCATTATCTTCCCTTCTTGTCATAAACTCCATTCCTTAAGAATGCCTAGCCACTTACTCCAAATTTAGGACTTCGTTGAAGAGTCATTTCAAATCTATAGTTGCTTTAGTTTACACCTGAGTTGAGCTAGATCTATTGTTCAAAAAACCATGACCCTTATCAGCCCTCATAACATTATTTGCATCATTAAAACTACCATGATTCTCCCTCTTTTCATGCTCTTGACCATCAAATTTGAGGGTTTCCATATCATTCAATTAATACATATATGTCCTTTAGCAATTCCAAAGGTAGTGGGAACAAAGGTGAAAGAAAGGATGTGCATGTCAGCAGTATGGTCTAGCTAATGGAATACAATAAACTTTAATGATATCACAATACAAATCACATAAAACATAAAAAAAATTTAAATGAAAAAGAACAGAAAATTAAAGAAAACCTCTAGCAAAAAGAAAGATATAAATAATAAGAACCAAGGATGTGAAGGTGACCAAGGCAAGCTATAAGGAGAAAGCTTGAAGCACCATTAATAGAGGATTACTCTTCATCTCCCAAATTTAGAGCTTCAATATTCCCCTTCTTATTTCAAACCCTTTTTCTAGGTTTCAAAACAAAAGTATATATTTACTAATTTCCCAAAAATAGACTCATTTTATCCTATGCTATACAGAGCCTAGTAGATCATGTTAGTTTATTCAAGAAATCCATTTTTTATTCAAATTTATAGGATTTCCCCCATTTAACCCATATATGGTAGAACTTAGTGTTATCCATTACTTGCATAATGCTCTGTTTGAATCCAATTGTAATGATATCTATAGGATAAAAAGTATATTATGATAAATGACTCACACTAATCCAAATAAATTCAAATAAAATATAACTGATCCTTAGAATTACAAAAAGTACCTATCCAAAAAATAAGCATGCAACCATTTTCCATCAACTTATATTCACTCCCAATATTTTTGGTAGGATATTTATACCTAAAAGGTAAAATTTTGTTATATTGAATCTTTTTAATCTTTTTAATATGCATTTAGCTTCTATAGTGTGTGTAACCAACCTTTCATAAATTTTGTGATAGATTTTGGATTAGTTCATAAGATAATTTGATAGACATCAGTAAAGGAGTTAAATATGATCATTTGATAGACATCATTAAAGGAGTTAAATATGATCATTTGACAGACATCATTAAATGAGGTAAATAGTGTGGTTTATCTAATAATAACAAAAATAAAATGATTGAACCATGCCCAAATATTTTCCTTCCTTACTCATTTCATGCCACATATTTAACTCCTTATACTAACACAAGGTTATTGTACTCTAAATTTTGTTACTCATTTAATAAACATAGTTTATTATTTTGAACTACATGTGTCCATTATATATATATATATATATATATATATATATATTATAACCTTTGCAACTTCACTTCATTTCATTACAATTTTTTCATTATGCAAGGCCGAAAACAATAGTGATTAATCTTTACAAACTATGACAATAACAATACACGTACTTGGAACCCAAAAATATCATAAATATCACCATATGCATGGGTGATAATAATTTATTATGCATGAAATCCTATTCTAGTAAAAGTTTCCTCTATAAACTTGTGCATCATATCTTCCAACCATCATTCAAGGTCTCTTTGACCTAAAAACCCTCTTAACACCTTGCACATCCTAGTAATTGAACCACTCTTAGAAGTGGTCCCTAGAAATGCTCATCATGATATGCTATTATTTTAGTCTACAAGTTACTATGAGACTTGTAATATATGAAATGATCCGTACATGATAATTTAATGATTGAAATTGTTAAAACTTATATTTATTAAAATTATCTATATAAAATGGAGTGATTAAAATTAATAATTCACAAAGACAATAATAATTTCAAATAGAACCATGTATAACTTAGAAAACAAAATAATTCTTATTCATACAATAAGTTAAAGCAAAGTGCTAAGGCTAAAGCTAATAATTTTTTTAAGAGACATTGATTCAAAAAATTCCTTACATTAAAATAATAAAAACAATAACAAACTTATCTTCATACGAGTGATAGATGATTATACATTTAACATGAAGCTTTGGATTCTCATCTTTTCATTTCTCTTCCTAATTCATAATAGGAAATTGTTAAACCTTCTATTGTTATTTTTTACTTACATGAATGTTTACAAAATATAAAATATACATGTATCACATATATAACATATAAAAAATTTATGAAATATAATTTTTAATCCTTTCATAACACTAATACTTTCTATTAGGAAGAGTGATACCTTTAATAA